>OZ007577.1:8948857-9341357 GCA_963931925.1 Onchidella celtica
CTGGGCTACAGTCCTTAAATCTTGCTGTATGCCAACTTAAGACTGTGTTTCACTAAAACGGACTGTTGAATTCAAACTTCAATTAACTTTTTGCGTGTGCTTTTACTTTGTCAAAGACGTTATAGAAATAATTTTTTTACTGGAAGAATTTCCACGAAAATGGATATTTCTTTTATTTTAATCTTTGTTGATTATCTAGTTACGGGTCAGTTCAAAGCATCTTAGAGTTTACAGCAAACAAAATTAATGAGGGGGCGGGGAGAAGGGGGGGGGGTTAATGAGTATGAAAATAAAATTGTCCAAGGGCATTAGCTCAGGGGATAAACTAGGGGTGGAGTAGAAATTTGATTTGTAATTAATGTTCTAAAGGGATGTAAAAAAAGGTTTCTGTTGTAAAATTCCAAGGCACTAGTGACTTTGTTCTGTAGCTGTATTGAATAGAAGTGGTCATACTGCCGGTTTCCACAAGTTTCTTCCCTTGTCCGTCCCCCACTTCAGAAACGTTCTGTTCATTTTGTACAGTTGCTTCCCCTCGATAAATCAGCATGCTCTTCAGACTTCCTGCAGTAAATAATTCAATGTTTCATAGCGTTTTGAGGTGTGGAATAGTTTTTCCCACAATGACTACACAAGACAACATCAAGTATTTATGTTGTTTTACATACCTATTCTGTACTTTGATGTTACAGTTGATTATATAAGCTAGTGTTATATGTCTAAGAGCGTCTATGTGTGTGAAACTGAAAGATTGTATGGATGAGAGTGCGTGTTTGAGTATGAGATTTGGAAAGTGTATGCATGAATTATTGATGCAGTGTACAGCGCATTGAGTAATAATTTTATTAGAAATGCGCTATAGAAATTCTAGTTATTATTATTATTATTCCCACCCCTTTTACCCCCCTTTTTCAGGACAAAGAGCAGAACAATTATAATTTAATGCTTCGAAGTTCAGTGGCTTGCATAATTATATTCCCTATCCCAGGGTCCAGCCTCACATGCAGACACACTGAAAGTAAACTTATAGACCATCCATTAGATCCCTACACTCGGATAAAAGGGGCGGGGGTGGGGGGGGGTACAAGGTGTATGAAAAGCATTCATGTTGTGGGGGGGGAGGGGGGAGGGGGCGGGGAGGTAGTAAGGGTCAGTACGCGTACGTACGCTTTTCACTACTGATACGGTAAAGAATTAAAACGTTTCGTTAAACTTATACTTTTTCCATAAACTAGTTTAAAGTATTATTATATAAAATTTTCTAAAGGCCATGTCGCTAGTGAAACAGTCAAAATAATAAATCCATGCAAAATGACCTTTAAAAGCTACAAAATATTAATATCTTAATCATGGACATTCAACGTTTCAATGGCTCGTGAAAGGGGGTGGGGTGAGGTTGGGGGTGGAAAGGGTGTGTGCGTTCAAACCAAGTTTATGAAAAGAATACAAAGGAATTGAGTGGGGGGGGGGGGGGGTGTGGAGCAAACCAAGTTTATGAAAAGAATACAAAGGAATTGAGTGGGGGGGGGGGGGTGGAGCAAACCAAGTTTATGAAAAGAATACAAAGGAATTGAGTGGGGGGGGGTGGGGGGGGCTAAACCAAGTTTATGAAAAGAATACACGGGGAAGGAAATTAGGTGGGGGGGGGGAGGGGGGGGAGATCCAAACCAAGTTTACGAAAAGAATACACGGGGAAGGAAATTAGGTGGGGGGGGGGGGGGAGGGGGGGGAGCGCCAAAGTCAAGCGTAGTTACTTAATGAATTGATTCCTTACTTAAAAGTTTAATTAAATGACACCATAGCAACTTTCATCAACTTTCGACTCGATCAAAATCCTAAAATTTTTTCTTTATTTTAATGATAAGACTTTTTTAAAAACATAAATCGATGGGACGTTTAGGAAATCATTCTGTTAATTAAAATCCTATCTTGACCCGTACGTAGATGGCCCTCCCCCCAAATTAGGAAGTGGCAGCACAAAGTATATTAGCGGAGGAATTTGAATTCTTAAATCAAGAAGTCCACCTTTAAATTTATAGACTAGCTGTGAACTTTGACATTTTTTGTTTTAGAATGTGTCAAAGGTTTATGCGTGTGTGTACAGCGGTGTTTGCCCAGAACACACGCCATTGTACTATGATTTTGTCTGACGTAGTTATGCCACCAGTAATGTGACGCAAACAGTCATGCAAGGCTTGTCGCCACTGTAGGCAAAAGTAGTTTAAAAATTCAGAAGTAAGTTGTGTTAGTCAAGTGAAGTCAGCTTCCATTTTATATGATTAATTGCAAACAAAGATAAGATTATTAATGTAATATTACTGGGAGCCATCATTTCAAATACGCTGATGCCTGAAGGCGATAAGGAGACATTGTAATAAATTTGCAATGATTCCTCGATGTCATGCGTCGGCCAGTTTGGTGGTGTATACGAGATGGTTAAGTGAGTAGCTATGAGGTACGTGGTTAAGTGTGTAGCTAGGAAGTAGATGGTTAAAATGTGTAGCTAGGAGGTAGGTGGTTAAGTGTGTAGCTACCAGGTAGGTGGTTAAGTGTGTAGCTATGAGGGAGGTGATTAAATGTGTAGCTACGAGGTAGTTGGTTAAGTGTGTAGCTACAAGTTGGATGGTTAAGTGTGTAGCTACCAGGTATGTGGTTATGTGTGTAGCTACCAGTTAGGTGGTTAAGTGCGTAGCTACGAGGTAGGTGGTTAAGTGCGTAGCTACGAGGTAGGTGGTTAAGTGCGTAGCTACGAGGTAGGTAGTTAAATGTGTAGCTACGAGGTAGGTGGTTAAGTGTGTAGGTACGAGGTAAATTATTAAGTGCGTAGCTAAGAAGTAGGTGGTTACGTGTGTAGCTAGGATGTAGGTGGTTAAGTGTGTAGCTACAAGGTAAATGGCTAAGTGTGTATCTACAGGGTAGGTGGTTAGGTGTGTAGCTAGGGGATAGGTGGTTAAGTGTGTATCTACAAGGTAGGTGGTTAGGTGTGTAACTAGGAGGTAGGTGGGTACGTGTGTAGCTAGGAGGTTGGTGGTTAAGTGTGTAGCTACGAGGTAAATGGCTAAGTGTGTATCTACGAGGTATATGTGGTGTATTGACAGATACGTCGGGAAGGGGTATGCAGGTCGAGAATTTAGGTAGTTAAGTAGGTTTGGGGAGCATAGGTAGATAGATGTGAAGATAGGTAAGTAGGTAGGTAAGTAGACAGGAGGATAATTGGTTAATATTTCTTTATCATTGTTAAAGGAAGGTAGGCAGGTGGGCAGGTATATGTTCAGGCAGGGTGATATAACTGCTATCATTTGACTTTTTGAAATCAGTTTTTTAAGTTTTATAATTTATTTTTTTTGATATAGACATTTCATATCCGGTCAGTGGAGGGTTAAATTAGATGTGAGTTGCTAATAAAATGAGTAAAACTACCCTATTGGTGGAATTATCGGCACGGTTGTTGTTGTTGTTGTTGTTGTTGTTGTTGTTGTTGTTGTTGTTGTTGTTGTAGGAGAAGCTGCTGTGTTGGGTGCCAGCGGACCTGAGGATATCAATGAAAGACAAAAAGGGTTAACTATCTCGGTAAAGTAGCTCAGATTTGACGTGCACAGGCAGGCAGACCAACAGACTGGCAGGACAGGACAGACAGACGAATAGATAGATAGACAGACAGACAGACAGACAGATAGATAGATAAATAGATAGATAGATATATAGATAGATAGATATAATTCTTTATTTCCAATTAGTCGGTACAGTATTTCACACACGATACCCATACAGGAAACAATAGAATGGCATTGTAAATATTAATCCGTTACATGACTGAACATAACTGCTGGCTCTTGGCTAATTTTATCCATTTGACTGTTTTTCTTTTCTGTCAATCACTGTTATATCTGGCCGCACTTCTCTACGATGGAAACCGATAGAGTCACTTTCAAATATAGATGGTTTGAGGGGAGTGTCTTTCAATATGGTCTTGTTTCTGTTGAATGAACGAATCATTCTTTCCAAAATGTCCAAGATGTTGTTGTGTCGTTGTTGGTACATAAGGTGAAATTTTGTGCAACCATTAAGGGCGTGTGATGCTGTCTCGCTTGGATGATTGCGCACGACTTGCTGTAGGTGTTGGGGTAATCTTCTCCAACTCACCGTGTCGTAAAGTGCGTCATTGTTGTTGACACCGCCATTTTGAATCGTTTTCGTGTTGTTGTCATCGCAGCCCGTTGTTATCCTTCTTACTTTACCAGTCCGAATAGCTTCCTTCACCGTCATCTTCAGCCCTGGTACTTAGGCTAGACCGAAATGCCTTCTCCATAACGATAAACTCACCCCACAGCTGTGGATCCTCGTAAAGTACGTCATTGTAGTTGACACCGCCATTTTGAATCGCTTTCGTGTTGTTGTCATCGCAGCCCGTTGTTATCCTTCTTACTTTACCAGTCCGAATAGCTTCCGTCACCGTCATCTTCAGTCCTGTAACTAGGCCCATACCTCCATATGCCATTCCTGCGTTATCGAGGGCAGCTACCACGGATCCTCCCACCAGAACAGCGAACAAAGCACAGACACATAAACATGCGACTAACCCCGCTAGCTGACCGGAAGTAGATAGATAGATAGATAGATAGATAGATAGATAGATAGACAGACAAACAGACAAACAGACGGACGGACGAACGGACGGGTGGGTGGATGGATGGATGGATGGATGGATGGATGGATGGATGGATGGATGGATAGATAGATAGATAGATAGATAGATAGATAGATAGATAGATAGATAGATAGATAGATAGATAGATAGATAGATAGATAGATATGTAGGTAGGTAGGTAGGTAGGTAGGTAGACAGACAGACAGACAGACAGACAGACAGACAGACAGACAGACAGACAGACAGACAGACAGACAGACAGACAGACAGACAGACAGACAGACAGACAGATAGACAGATAGACAGATAGATAGATAGATAGATAGATAGATAGATAGATAGATAGATAGACGAGAAGTCTCATTAGTAAATCAAAGAAGAAGTGAAGGGGCCTGCAATATGGGGCTGCTTATTAAAAGGAAAAATTATGTACTTATTGTATAGAATTGAAACTATATCTAAAATGTGTAATGTTGCATGGCGAAAGGTTTTATATTGATGTCCCAAGAGAGGGAAGACAAGTGCAAACATGATGAAGTCTCACTGCTCTTAGAAATGATGTACAACAAAAAGAAGACATGACACTCGTTGACTCACCCACACAATAGGCCCGGGGACCGGAGGGGGCAGAATTTAGATAGTAGATGTAAAAACTACAGAATGCAATAGACCCAAAACTTCGTGAGGAGCAAGCTGGTTTCAGGAGTAATCGATCAACCATCGACCAGATCGCCACGCTGAGAATCATAGTAGAGCAGTCGCTAGAGTGGAACTCCGAACTGATAGTGAACTTCCTTGACTACGAGAAGGCCTTTGATAGCATCGATAGAGAAACACTGTGGAGAATATTGAGACATTATGGAATCCCAGAGAAGATGGTGAATCTTATCAAGAGCATGTACGAAGGGACAAGTTGCAGAGTCGTACACGATGGTGAGCTTACTGACAGCTTTGATATCAAGACTGGTGTTAGGCAGGGTTGTTTGCTGTCCCCATTTCTGTTTATTCTGGTGATTGATTGGCTTATGAAAGAAACCACCAGTGGAGGAAGAAATGGCATACAATGGACCCCATGGACACAGTTGGACGATCTAGATTTTGCAGATGACTTGGCACTATTGTCGCACACGCACGACCAGATGCAAGCAAAGACTACAGCTCTAAACAAAATTTCAGAATCTATTGGATTGAGGATACATCCCGCGAAGTCGAAGGTCCTAAAAAATTGTTGCACCCCTAAGCGAACAAGTCACAGTAGGAGATCAACCACTGGAAGATGTAGAGTCCTTCTGCTATCTTGGTAGTATCATTGACAATAAGGGAGGAACAGAGGCAGAAGTCAAAGCACTAATTGGAAAGGCACAGGCAGCTTTCACATCCTTAAGCAAGATTTGGAGAACCAAGGATATATCTCTAAAAACAAAGCTGAGGATATTCAACTCGAACGTGAAGTCAGTCCTGTTGTATGGATGTGAGACTTGGAATGCGTCCCAGGCCTGCATAAAGAGAATCCAAGTTTTCATCAACAGATGTTTGAGGAAGCTACTTAAGATCAGATGGACAGACAAGGTCAGCAATGAAATTGTATGGAAAAGAACAAGACAGAACCCAGTCAGAGAGGAAATTGGTAGGAGGCGATGGAGATGGATCGGCCACACTCTCAGGAGGCCAGGAAACAGCATCACGAAGAAGGTATTGGACTGGAATCCCCAGGGCAAGAGATCAAGAGGAAGGCCGCGCGGAACGTGGAGAAGAGCCAGAGAAAATGATGTGCAACGAAGCGGAAAGACTTGGAATAATGTAAAGAGGCTGGCCCATGATAGAGAGGGATGGAAGGTGTTTGTTGGTGGCCTATACCCTGATCCAGGGTGAGAAAGGCAATGATGATGATGATGATTCCTGTCTTTTCTCCTTTCTTTCTGTCTCTCTTTCTTTCTTTCTTTATATCGTATTAATTTTTATCTTTCTTTTGAAAATGAAGTTCTTAAAGAAAATATAGCGACAGTTAGAATACTCATTTGCCAAGGCCGGTTAAATTGTGGGGTTTTGAGTTATTTCTGGTGTGGTCGTAGATAGCAATAATAGTGTTAAAATGTATCAATGGAGAACAACAAAAAACCGAAAAATAATTTATACCATAAAGCCCCATCTTAAAACAACAACAACAAATAATAATAAAAAGGAACATACAGAGTAATCCACAAAGGAATTAGCTATGTAAAGGGTGTGATTTAGTGGACGGTGGTTTTGAGGTGTGGAAAATTTAGCAGTCTACCTTCATCATTTTCCCCGTCCCTCGGGTGGGAAATGTGTCATTGGCCCAGATAGGTCCCGTAGTGCCACATCGAAATTCCGGTACGCACTGGCTGGTCAGGCGATCATCAGGTACACCGGTGAATCGATACCACCCTGATCATAGATGGCATTGGCAACGATCAGGTTAGAGCAAGCGATGATGATGATGGTGGTAGAGACAGTATACTTAGAGGATGTTGTTAAAATTACGTACGTACCCAAGTTTTTTTACACTAGGGGTCCGTATTTTAAAGCCGTTTGCGACTCCAGAACTAGAGAGCTCCTCCAGAAATGCTCCTAACAACAGCGTTAATTAATTATGATTTATTATTCTTCCAGATTTCCTTTTTGTTTTGTTTTTTTGGGTTGAAAGAGTAGGGGGTAGGGTTAGATAAGGTTTAGCGTTGAGGATAAGGATGGGGTTAGGGGTGGTAGGTATACGTACGCGCCCGTAGCGCAAAACGCGTGTGGTGCATACGTACTCATAACAGCAGCCTAAACTTCTAGTAGTAATGGTACTTTTTATATCTCCCCTTTACGTCACGAGCAACGTAGCCGTCAGGTTAGGCTGGAAGCACACTGAATCTACTCCGCTTTGTCTCGGTTTAAGTGTCAGATGTGATCTATACATTTAAACAGCGACCTTGCGCTCTGGCGACACTAAAACAAATCTGTCTGAACAGTTCAGAAGCGCCAAACTTGAGTCAGGTGATGGAAAGACAGACCTGACAGACTGGCCCAAAACAGACTTGACACAGCAGGCGACCAGCTTAACACCCCCCAGGACTATGACTTGTTCTAATCCGGCTTGATTGTCGTTGCTTGTATGTAAGTATCCCCAAGCGTTTTGAGCTAGGGGTCCGTATTTTAAATCCTTTTGTGACTCGAGAGCTAGAGATCCCCCCTCCCTCCCCCCCCCCTCTCCGAAATACTCTTAACAACAACCTTAATTAATTATTCTTTCATATTTTCTGTTTGTTTTCCTCCTGCTTTTTTGTTTGAAAGGGTAAGGGGCAGGGTTGAGAATTCGATAAGATTTAATGTTGAGGATAAAGACGGGATTAGGGATTGGTACCCCTGCGTACGCACCCCTAGCGCAAAACGCTTGGGGTACGTTCGTACAAGGTACAATAGCCATCGGGCTTAGTATGATAGAGTCTTCCCGGATTTGCTAAGAAATTATAGAAAATTATGGCGTGCACTTCAGATCTGCCAGTAGCTGACTGTGCCGTTCCGGGCTTAACACGATACCGCCCTTAACATTTCTAATCTTTGTGTAACTTTCACAATACGCAGACCGAAACGCCGTCGTCATAAAGAAGTGGACCAAACTTGAAGTTTCCGCATTAAAACTGATTGCTAACCGAGTGGAACAAATCAATAGAATGATAACACGACAGTTGCACATATCCACTAGTCAAGTCTCATGTCTCTACAGGTTTTTGAGTATCGGGCAGATTATAGTGCAGAGAGTCCTTACACAGAATTGTACTTTATTTGCACAAGACACGTTGGTCACTGCACGATTTAACAAATACAAATCTGATGTCGATGTGTGAAAGCTGATAGAATGTCATTTCTTAATAATACTAACAGGCCTGCATGTGTCAGTAAAAATTAGCCTATGTCTTACCAGGACTGACAGCGGGTGGCATATCACAAATTGCCCTATCTGTAGTTGTTGTCACATGATTCGGGCTGTGGAAATACATTACATGTACTCGGAGAGTTGCAGTGAGGGGTTGGGGGCAGGGGAAGGGGTTTAAAAGAGCAAACAGACAGACAGATAGATCCACAGACCAACCGAAAGATTTAAAGACAAACCGACACACACACAAACTACAGATTGGCAGATGGATAAAGAGGCAGACAAATAAACAGACAGACACACAGATAGATAGATAGATAGATAGATAGATAGATAGATAGATAGATAGATAGATAGATAGATAGATAGATAGATAGATAAACGGGCAGGAAGACAGACAGACACATGGATAGATAGATAGATAGATAGATAGATAGATAGACAGATAGATAGATAGATAGATAGATAGATAGATAGATAGATAGATAGATAGATAGATAGATAGATAGATAGATAGATAGATAGATAGATAGATAGATAGATAGATAGATAGATAGATAGATAGATAGATAAACGGGCAGGAAGACAGACAGAAAAAATGAAAAACAAAATTTGACCTGCGCAAGGAGCCATCAAGAGGTTTATGACGCCCTGCTGCACAATAAGAACTGGAGTCCAAACCCGTCACTGAAATCACGAATAATGAGAAGATGGTGACAATTGTAAAAGAAAAGCCTTTGGATATAACATGGGGCCACATGTAGTCTGTGTAGCATCTTCACACAACTTTTGCTATAAAATCTATGCCACCTATGATGGCCCAATACGAGGAGCGACCGCAAACTTCCTGCCATTAGAATGATTTCAGTGTGTCACTGAAGTGTTAATTAGGCCAGAAAGATCGCCAGCTACAAGAAAATTACTAATAATAGTTCGTCCATCAGGTATGATGATGACCTTAACAACACCAGAGGAATAAAGAACAGAAATTGTTGAGAATTTCAACCCATGGACAATAAAGAGAACTAAAGGACACAGAGGACAGAATGGAAAGACTGTTCTTTCATGACTTATGGCTTCTCATGTGACTGATAAGTCCTATTTTTGCCCTGCAGACCCTTCCGCATAAATGACAAGAGTGCTCCGTTGGTTCAGTACCACTGGGCCTTTTCTTGCGCCGTTCTCTTTTTTTGATAGCCTGCTGGACTCTGTCAGCTTCCCATGCTTTGCTGCCTCTGGTAAGGGCCGCCCTCCAATTTGCACGATCAAGCGAGAGCTTTTCCCACTCACTCACATCAATGGCAAAGGCCTTCAGTGATTGCTTGAGAGTGTCTTTGTAACGTCTCTTTGGGGCCCCAACATTCCTCGTTCCATTGGAGAGCTCAGAGAAGAAGATTTGCTTAGGGAGTCTGGAGTCGGGCATTCTGACAACATGTCCTGCCCAACGTAGCTGAATTTTTTTCAGGTGGGAGAAGATGCTCAATTCCTTGGCACGATTGAGGACCTCAGTGTCTGGAATTTTATCCTGCCATTTGATCCTTAGGATCTTTCTAAGGCAGGCCAGATGAACGTGATTTAGCTTTCTGGCATGCGATTGGTACACTGTCCAGGTTTCAGCCCCATAGAGTAGGGTGGGAAGGACCACAGCATTGTACACTTTCAGCTTAGTGTCTGTGCGAATGCCGGCGACATCCCATACTCTCTTTCGAAGCCTGCCAAATGCAGAGCTGGCTTTGCTGATTCTTGAGAGAATTTCAGTATCAACACGAGCCGCGGAAGACAGTGTACTGCCAAGATAGGTGAAGTTCTCCGACACCTTCAGAAGACTGTCATGGACTTTGATATTTGGGGTCACAGGATACTTGTCGTCTGGAGTAGGCTGATGGAGCACTTCCGTCTTCTTTGTGCTTATTGTGAGGCCAAAGTTGTCACAGGTGTCATGGTTTAAGTACTATAAATGCCGTGCTGGGTCACGACTTGCAAGGAGTTGATTTTTCACGGTCTCGTTGATTATAACCAGCGTAATTTGTCCTTGAACTGCTCTCGTGAACAGTTTGTTTTTGAAACACTTTTTCTTAGAGATGGAAAGAAAGTGGGGCGAGATAGAATAAATGGATAAGTTAGGAGTGACAGTGCAATTCTCGACCCCGTGATTTTGATGAACACTTAGAAGGGAAGAGAAGGGGTGAATAAGGATAGATAGTTTAAGACGCTTAGTCGCGTTCAGAAATTCGTACATAAAATGTAGAGAGCACGAGGGTTTAAAGATTTCAGTAATTGTTTTGACATTTTAAATTGACCTTGTCTGTTTTTAGTACAAGGCCGTGACCAACTCCCACGTAGAATATATTAATACTGCGAGATGAGCTCGCATGGATGCACCAATCAAATCGAGGGATTTGGACGGTAATTTGCAGGTGGCTGCACAGTATAAAAGTGTAGCCATACCTATGTCCATTACTCCATACAGAAAACTCCAATCTGTGCAGGCGTCGGCACGATTCTGCCTGAAGAATCCTAAGTCTGTTCGATGTCATGCCATAGACATTTGAGATGAAGCCATATGCTTGAATGAGATATGCCCACTGCTATTGGCCACTGTTCCCTGGTTGTTTCTAACACCAGGGACCAAGCGTAAGTGTTTGTCCATTGATGACTCAACAATGAACGAGGAGCTGAACATAAGTTATCCACTAGGACAGGATTGCCGCATATACTAGGAGTGCTACCCAAGAATGCAAGACAAAGACTTATATTGACTTGCAACTAGTATGAATGTATAGCATACACATCTGTGAATTGGGATTGATTTGTCTGGATGAGGCTGGGAATTGCCAGCCCATCCTAGAGTAGATATCTAGACTTAGTTACGTCAGTTTATATTGACGAGCTCGATCCATTATAAGCGGTAGGCACAAATAGCTGAGGTGACATCGTCGCCAGAGCCCATATTAGTATATTGATTGATATATAGTAGGCAGACCAGATCTGAGAGATATATAATTAGTACTTAAATTGTTAGTGAGTCAGAATTATCATAATATTATAGGAATCTAGAGAAGACTTCTAGTGACATATTATTGAATTTAGATTTGATGCTGCTGATGTTGTATTTACTATGTAATAGATCTAGACAAAATTGTTAGGGTAATTAATGTAATTAAATTTGTGGCCCTGCAGGTCTGTTTATGAAACTTATTCAGATTGTTCTTAGTGTGTGGCATGGTACGAAAGATTAAATATTAAATACCTCTCGATTTAAATGCAGTCATAATACCATCATTGAGAAGACCCTCTTCATAACACCTAGAGGGGACTTTAGTCCAGAACCCTAACACTGGAGGGCACTATCACCCAGACCAGATTCGTAACACTGGAGAGGGACCCCCTAAAGAACCTTTATCTTGCCATGCCATTTAGATACATTATGCTTAAAACCTATTGACAGACTTACCCTTAGATCCATCTATTGCATTTTAGTTCATTATTTCATATTGTCCTGTTATAACATTGTGATTTCAGGTCCTTTTTACTTTAGATTAAGAGACAGATAGGTTATAGTCAATTTGTAGTAATATGACATTTTGTTTCAATTTCATATAACGAGCTCATCATCCCATTGACCCGACGACACCGGCGAGGGACACCATTCACCTAAGATATCTACCTGTAACAGAAATACGGCACTTTTTTGGACTTGGAACGAGCTATGGATTGAGGACATCACCATCTGAATTCCTCTAGTAAAAGTTAAGTGAACCATCTGATTGTCAGTTTTGAGGAGGGCGAGGTGCTTTCCGCCCTCAGTGTTTACAGGCTTTTTTCCTTTACTATATGTTTAGTTTAAGAGCGGAAGGTTGGATGGGATCATAGTTTAGCATATCTTCTTTGCCATTACGAAGGATATTGGAGTGCCTTGGTGGCTATTGATAACTCGGGGGGATTTGCTTCACTGTGAATAGTTCTATTAGGGATCCATTATTCGTATAGATTGTGGCGTTTCTCTTGCTTCCTCACATTTCTTTAGGAAGATGTCTCTCCTGTCTTTTTCTTAAACTTTCTGTAACATAAGTTAGGACTTGTAGGGTCTGTTATCGTTCGTCTTCCTTGTGAGTCTAGCGTCCTGTTTAATGTATTTTTTTTTCCTTCCTTATAAACTTTAAACTAGTATATTGACATTGCTATGTTTACAATATATGCCTGAGGTGTTTCACGTGCTAAAACCACGTTGAATTGTAATCTGGTATTGATATGTGAGAGAGAGAGAGATACAAAATTTTTGGTCACGTGCTAATTTCACGTCGAATATAGAGAGAATAATTTTGCAGTGGTAACAGAGGACACTGCGTGTTCGCGTTTTTGAGAGTTTTTGCAGTGGTAACAGAGGACACTGCGTGTGCGCGTTTTGAGAAGAGAGAGATATTCCAAATTTATCGCGTTGAGAGAGAGATATATTTTCGATTCGTCGCGTTGAGAGAGCGATACATTTTTGACAGTGATAACAGAGGACACTGGTTCGTCGCGTTGAGAGAGACATAAATTTTGAGAGTGATCACTTAAGACACTGATTTGTCGCATTGAAGGCGATACATATATATTTTATTGCAGTGGAATAGACGGCACTGCCTTACTAGTATTCATATTCAGAGAGAGAGAGATAAAAATTTTTGCATGGCAAGTGACACTGCCTGCAATTTACAGAGAGAGATAGAACGTTCTTTTCGCGAAGCAGTGGTAACATAGGACACTGGATTAATATTGAGAGAGAGTGTCACAAATCCCAGACTGGGAGATGTAATAGTTTATGACAGGACGACAATCACGAACAACAAGTTTAACACTTAACAAAACAGCCCATCAGACTCACACATTTATTAAACATAATTATACATATAATAGCGCAATTACATACATTATATTATTGAAATGACTGCCGTACCACGGCCTTATTCTCACACACACGCTCCCTCGGATCCACAATCCGGTAGTTACTCCTAAAGGCACTTCGGCCTCAGCCTCTCCCCTCAGGGTCTTAATAGCACATTAATAATTTACTGGCACCGCAGTCTCTCAATATCCCCTCCCTATTGTCATACACCTTAGCACTCCACTAGCACCTCAGCAGGGCAATAACACATTATTATTTCCATAGCCATCAATATGGCAACAACATAGTATCAGTTCACTAGCCTATCAACATGGCAACAATATAGTATCTCATTCACTCTCATATCTACGTCCCTGTCCGTGGCCTGACTGCCACGACTTTATGTGCCTCTACTGTCCTGTACTGACAGCCTCACTTCTGGCCTATGTGTGGCCTCCGGCCCTATGCTGGCCTATCACTTGTGCTCATCGAGGTGGCTCTTCGGCCCGTCCCCGACACCTACAAGAATAACATTACATTGGTATAATACCCTACCATTTCTATTCACTCCACCTCTCCTTACAATCCATGAAGCGTACACACACTAGTTCACCTTTCACTCACCACACATCTTACGGTAACACACTTCCATCGGAGTACACACTACTCACTCGCGCTACAAGTCCATGAACTCACTTTCATCTATCGCTCATGGCGCACATTGCTATATCCAATATCAAGGACTTCCACATTCCTCACATATACTTATTCACATCATGGTAATAGACGAATATACTATAATACATCAATCATAATAATCAATCAACGTTCTACATACCAGTCATTACTGGAAAGACTTTTCCACTAGTCTTCTCGACTGCTCCCTTTCCGCCCGATGGGCTCTTATTCACAGGTCCGCTCCGTCGGACCTTCTAACTTGCAGTGATAGTTATACAGCGCTTTCGCCTCCTTCAGACCCCCCCCCCCACTACTCACAACAGCACGCTTAACTTGCTGTCTACTGTGAGTCCTTCTTACTCTACACCCGCTCTGTAGCAATCCCCTTAATTGCACTCACTCCACTCGTGACATCATCCCCCACCCCAAAAAAATTAATGCAATTAATTTCAAATCGCATCAAGATGACTGTCAACGAGTGAGCGTGAGCAATACCTATACTAAAAAAACTGACCTAGCAGTTCCCCTAGTATATAAAATACCGAAATCAGGGGAAAATATGGGGATCAATATGGTCTGAAATATGCATATATGTGTCACATCATGAATAGCTAACTAACCACAATACTTAATACAGAATCAAAAACCATTCAACCTATCAACCATTCTTCATATCATATTTATAATGTCAATATTTTAAAGTCGACTTATTCACACAGATCCTGTCAATGTTCCTGTCCTCCGATGTATAAGCTCCTGAAATCTTGCCCTAGGCTCGACTAAGGTAGTCGGCGATATGATTGCTGGTTCCTGGAATTGGTTGAATAACGAAGGTATACGGCTGCAAAGCCAATGCCCATCTAGACAAGCGTGGGCTGGACGAACGATTCTTCGACAAAAATGTCAGTGGCTTGTGGTCTGTCTGGATACAAAATTCTCGTCCCATGAGATAACGTCCTAGTTTCTGGACGGACCAGACAATGGCAAGACACTCACGCTCTATCACAGAATACTTTCTTTCTCTCTGCAATAACTTCCTACTGACATAACATACAGGATGGAGACATTCGTTCTTCTCCTGTAGAAGACAAGCGCCGACACCAGAGTCCGACGCATCCGTTCTGAGGATAAAATTAGATCGAAAATCGGGTAATATCAGAATGGGTGACGATGATAATGCTGTCACCAAATTATCAAATGATGTCTGACATTCAGACGTCCACTGGACCTTATCGGGTTGTCCCTTCTTAGTAAGGTCAGTAAGAGAAGATGACAAGGAGGAAAAATTTGGAATGAACTTTCTGTAATAATTTAAAATTCCCACTAAGCTTCTGACTTGTTTCTTTGTTTTAGCGATTTGCAACCCTACTAACTTGTCAATTTTTGTTACTTCAGGTCTCTGAACACCTCTACCCACGATATGTTCTAAGAATATTATCTCTGGACATGCCAAATCCATCTTTGCGGGTTTAGCCGTTAACCCAAAATGACGTAATCGTTGAAAAATTACTGTTAGTGTCTGAATATGCTCAGACCATGTCGACGTATGGCCTGCTATATCATCAAAGAATGACACGACATTAGGTATGTCCTTCAACACTAATCTCATTAATCGTGCAAACGTCGCTGGCGCGTTTACCAACCCAAATGGCATGACCTTAAATTGGAATAATCCAATGGGCGTTTGGAACGCCGTGTATTGTTTAGACTCCTCAGTAAGCGGGATTTCCCAATAACCTTTCGTCAAATCTATCTTGGAAAACCACGTGGACCCGGCCAATGAAGCTATTAATTCCTCCTGAAACGGGATAGGCTCCCTATCGCCTACCGTAATAGTGTTCAATCTTCGAAAATCAATACAGAACCACACCGATCCATCAAGTTTTTTCACGAGGACGATGGGTGATGAATACGGCGATGTTGATGGTTCTATCACATCTAACTTCAACATTGACTCAACTTCCTTTATGACTCTATCTCTCGAAGAAAAAGGCAACGGATACGGTTTAAGAAATACTGGCTTATCCGAAGTCAACTTTATTTGGTGCTGGATCGCCGTAGTGCGACCCGGCAAATCCGTAACAACATCCGGGAATGACGCTAACAGGGTCTCAAGTTCCCTACTCCTTGAACTCGTAAGGTCAGGGTTAATGTTTACGTCCCTGTAACCCTGTGTCGCAGTTAACTCCGGCAATTGAATTTGTAACTCTTCCTGCGCCTCGGTGTCGCTTACGTCACAGTCCAACTGGTCTACGACCCCCGTACAAGCGGTAGAGAAGACAGTCTCCTCTGGTCTTGTCTGTGCACACAGATACTGTGGTCTCTCATAAAATCTCTGTAGCATATTAACATGGAAAACCTTACTCGCTCCATCAATGTGGATAGCGTAATCTACCTTTGAAACAACTCGCTCAATAACATAAGGGCCTTTCCATGTCATCAATAACTTATTATGGTCCGTAGGTAACAACAACAGAACCTTGTCTCCTGGCTTAAAAATTCTCAGTTTGGAACCTCTATCTTTATAGTCTTTTGCTCTTTTCGAAGCGATACTAGACGCTTCTTCTGCTATATTGCGCGCTGAAGATAGTCTTTCTCTTAAATCAACAAGGTACTGAAACCTTTTTAAACGGTTCCGAAACCGTGGGGATCTTTTGACGAGGAGCGTGGGGTGAACGACCCTTATGCGTCGTCTTTTGGCACGCACTGCACGTCTTACAATATAAACGTACATCTCTGTATACTGACGGCCAATAAAAATCTTTCAGAACTCTCTGCTTGGTTCTAGTACTTCCCATATGACCCGCTAATGGAACCTCATGGGCCAGACGCAATACTGTAGCAATTAACGACCGCGGCACGACGACCTGCTTTTAAACGGAAGCCACTGTGACGTACATACGGAACAGAATGCCCCCCTGGGCAAAAAAGGAAGACGAGCCGTTCTTATATTTCCTCGTTTTCTCGGTTCGCGCTTCCCCAAAACATGGGTTTAATGATGGATCCTCCCTTTGTAATCTCGCCAAGCGCTCTGGCGTGATATCTAGGTTGATCGCTGGGGCAGCCAAAGGTCTAATCTTATCTTTATCAGCTACCCGCCGACGTGTTTCGACCGCGGCGCAAAAGTCAATACCTTTTGATTGCGACCATGCTTGCACGTTCTCATCTGAAGGGGAAACGACCCGTGATACATTCCCAATGATGAGCTGGGCGTGGAAAACAACCAACGACTGCTTCGACTTCCCCGCTAAGGAAAGGTGTATCTATCATTATTCTTGATATGGGTAATTTCTCAATGGCCCCCGAAAATTGGATGCACGGGACAGTCTCACCTGTAAGCTGTGAATCCCGAATGCAATCCCTATGCACTCCCACAACGGTAGATCCTGTATCTCGTAAAACCGAAACCGGGTCGTCCCCAACAAACCCCGGATAAACCCTAAGACCACCTCCTGTATGACATGAATTTATAACGGGGATCTTTCTCCCACAAGGTAAAACACCGGAAGATAATAACTTCTCACAACTGGGACACTTAGAATACTGTCCGCCTCCGTTGTCCGATGTAACACACGCAGCCACATGATGAAATTTATTTGGGGAACATGGACTGGAGCTACTGTCCACGTTCGCCGCTATCCTACCTGCAGGGCAGTTCACGCTGATGTGATCTGCTCTTCCGCAGTTCCAACACTTCGCGGCCCTACACTCGCGCGAAAAGTGACCCACGCGTCCGCAAGTCCAACACTCCGCTCCCTGTGCTGCACTAGGCCTGGGTCCCCGTGACCCATCGCGACCGGAACTAGAGTCCCTATGCCGTCGGTCATCGGCAAAGGTCACAACTCGCCCCCGGCCATTACCGCGACCTAGCCCTCCTGCTCGGTCAAACTTACCGGATCCATATGCCGGTGATTGGTGATAGCCCCTACGCTGCCCCTGGGCTTGCCCGCTATAGGCACCACGCTGACGCGACCTGTCCCTAAGTCCTGCCGGCGACCCCTCGACAACGGCGACGTACCCAGCATCTTGGACGTACGCCCTGGCTACTGGTTTGGACGGATGCGCCGTACGGTATGCCTCCGCCAACTTAGACGCCTCCTGCACCGTCGCGGGTTCGTTCTCTTTCAGGAAAGCCACCAGATCTTTGTGGCACGACGCGTACAGCTGGTCACGGATCATTAAGTCTTTCAGTTTAGCAAAATCCGTGCCCACATGCGCCAAGTCTACCCAGTTCGCGAAATACTCAGTTAGTCTCGCGACGAAGGCAGCAAAGTCCTCCCTGGTATCTGCACGTGCCCGCCTAAACTGCTCCCGGAAATATTCCTCGGTACGCGCAAATCGGCGAAGCAGCAAAGCCTTCAGCTTATCGTAATCTTGCACGTCTTCGCGCTGTAGCTCTTTAAAGTAGGTTAACGCTCGCCCCTGCAATAGGGACGCCAGGTACGTGGCCCATAATTCCTTATTTTCCCCCCATTGCAATTGTGCGTTCAGTTCGAACCTGTAAAGGAAGGCGTCTATGTCGTCCTTCCGGTCGTCGAACGTAGGGAGCTTAATCCTAACGCCACCTTTATTGTGTACCTGCCGCTCAACTGTTTCTGTTGGCGCATTCTTTTTGATTTCCAACTCCGCTATTCTCATTCGCGTCTCTCTCTCCTGTTGGTTATCCCTAGTTTCTATCTCCCTTAACTTTATCTCCCTCTCCTGCTCCTGAGCCTTAGCCTCTCTTTCCTGTTGCTTAAACTCCCTTTCCTGTTGCTGAGCCTCTAACTCCTTTAACTTAAACTCTCTTTCCTCTTCCTGAGCCTTTTTTTCCTGCTCTCTATCCTTAGCACGCTCATCGCGCATTTCTGCCTGCTGTTCTTTAATCCAGCCGCGTAGCTCTTCTCCCTCAAGGCCAAGTTCCTTACCCAACTTCATTAGTTGTTGGAGTTCCGCCATTTCACAGATTTATGGTTATGGTATCTCTTATAAGACGACCAACCTGTCGGTATGATCACTAACAATACGACCAGAGACCTGAGATCACACCAGATATAACAATACCCAGTTGTCTCAAATACAATTCAGAAATTTACCTTTACAGCACAACTAATTCTATATCTATAAAATGTATAGCACTATTAATTATAAAAGAAAATAGAAACGACAAGAATGAAGAAATACAGTAGAAGGACCACAAGTACGTCAAGGACAACGAACCAGACTAGGACAAAGCTTCTACAAAAAAAAACTATAATGGAAAAAAAAAATGCAACCTACTACGCCGATTACACAACACGGTGCGAACAAGAACAGAGTCTGAAAAAAAAGAACGTATCTACAGAAAGGTAAGAGAGGGACAAGAGAATACGTCTTCCTAAAACAACGAGGAAGATGGAACGGCACAATCTAAACAAAAATACAGGTCCCTATAGAACTGTTCACTGTGATGAACGAAGTTCCAAATTTAGCCCACCTCCCGAAGAGGACAAACTACGCTCACCACAGCAAACCCGCGCCACCGCCCGTATAATCAATTACAACGAAAGCAGAAAAACAGCGGAAAAAGACAGAAGAAAAGACAGCCCTCAATCCAGGGTACAAAATTTCAGAATTTCACTTAACTTTCACCCTTGATCTAAATTTCTCCCGTTTTCTCGGAGCTCTGGCTGCTTGACCTCTACAGGCTGGCACACACACTCTCTGCAGAAATTTTAAATACACATTAATACCTATTCATAGCAATACATGCATCAATACATATTATTATTCATAAACATACCTAAATCATATCATCATGAAATTTCCATTCATCCCACGAACAAAGACAACAGCACGAATTCCTAGCACAACAGAAAAACAACTAGATATAACGAATACACAATGTGAAAATGACCACAGGTAAACAGGACGAGCCCCCAGTGTCACAACGGACGAGCCCCCAGTGTCACAACGGACGAGCCCCCAGTGTCACAAATCCCAGACTGGGAGATGTAATAGTTTATGACAGGACGACAATCACGAACAACAAGTTTAACACTTAACAAAACAGCCCATCAGACTCACACATTTATTAAACATAATTATACATATAATAGCGCAATTACATACATTATATTATTGAAATGACTGCCGTACCACGGCCTTATTCTCACACACACGCTCCCTCGGATCCACAATCCGGTAGTTACTCCTAAAGGCACTTCGGCCTCAGCCTCTCCCCTCAGGGTCTTAATAGCACATTAATAATTTACTGGCACCGCAGTCTCTCAATATCCCCTCCCTATTGTCATACACCTTAGCACTCCCCTAGCACCTCAGCAGGGCAATAACACATTATTATTTCCATAGCCATCAATATGGCAACAACATAGTATCAGTTCACTAGCCTATCAACATGGCAACAATATAGTATCTCATTCACTCTCATATCTACGTCCCTGTCCGTGGCCTGACTGCCACGACTTTATGTGCCTCTACTGTCCTGCACTGACAGCCTCACTTCTGGCCTATGTGTGGCCTCCGGCCCTATGCTGGCCTATCACTTGTGCTCATCGAGGTGGCTCTTCGGCCCGTCCCCGACACCTACAAGAATAACATTACATTGGTATAATACCCTACCATTTCTATTCACTCCACCTCTCCTTACAATCCATGAAGCGTACACACACTAGTTCACCTTTCACTCACCACACATCTTACGGTAACACACTTCCATCGGAGTACACACTACTCACTCGCGCTACAAGTCCATGAACTCACTTTCATCTATCGCTCATGGCGCACATTGCTATATCCAATATCAAGGACTTCCACATTCCTCACATATACTTATTCACATCATGGTAATAGACGAATATAATATAATACATCAATCATAATAATCAATCAACGTTCTACATACCAGTCATTACTGGAAAGACTTTTCCACTAGTCTTCTCGACTGCTCCCTTTCCGCCCGATGGGCTCTTATTCACAGGTCCGCTCCGTCGGACCTTCTAACTTGCAGTGATAGTTATACAGCGCTTTCGCCTCCTTCAGACCCCCCCCCCCCCCACTACTCACAACAGCACGCTTAACTTGCTGTCTACTGTGAGTCCTTCTTACTCTACACCCGCTCTGTAGCAATCCCCTTAATTGCACTCACTCCACTCGTGACAGAGAGTAACTGTTAGAGATAATATAATTGATACCGCGGTATACCGTAACAGTAGGTAAATACTTACTAATTGTGCACACACTAGCGTGCCAGTGTTTTGATTCTTTACGAATCAATACGAGTAACAGATTTTAATACACATTATGGCCGATTTTCTGAAATACATTGAATCTGCCAAGGCCCTGGGTATACCAGAAGAAGAACGCGCCTCGTGGTGCGAACGACAAATACAGCAGGACCGAGACCGGGAGGATCGGTTAGCAGCAAGAGAAAGAGAAAAAGAAGAAAGAGAGAGAGAAAAGGAACAAAGAGAAAGAGAAAGAGAAAAAGAAGAAAGAGAGAGAGAAAAGGAACAAAGAGAAAGAGAAAGAGAAAAAGAAGAAAGAGAGAGAGAAAAGGAACAAAGAGAAAGAGAAAGAGAAAAAGAAGAAAGAGAGAGAGAAAAGGAACAAAGAGAAAGAGAAAAAGAAGAAAGAGAGAGAGAAAAGGAACAAAGAGAAAGAGAAAAAGAGGCTGTGGAGCGAGAACAGAGGAAGCGTGAGATAACGTTAAAGAAATTAGAGCTGGAGTCCTTTGTGACCCCCACTTCGTCATTTCTTACACCGCGGGATTTTCCGCATCGGAGTGATTTATCCCCGGGTCAAGGATACCAGAGACATTCTTTTTACGAGCCTCGCCCGTATTATCGTGGCAACTATCCAAGCCATCAACATAACCGGCTTCAGAGACCGCCCCGGCGAGTGTATTTTAGTAATAATAATGATTATGATAGACCGCAAGGTCGGCCTTATCGTGGACACGACTCACACCGTATTATGTGCTTCAGGTGTAATCAGTTCGGCCACATACAAAGATTTTGTACCGTTAAAATGGGAGCGGCAAAGGCCTGCTCTGTACAATCTACACCCTATACAGATGTTGGTTATACTAATAAATCTTCATCGCAATCAAAGGCTATTCCAGTCATGTCGGCCCTACATGAACTGGGTGAATTAACATTTTACCAGGGCCGCGTTAACGCGATTCGCGCTTCCGTTCTACGTGACTCCGGATGCACGACTATCGGCGTTCGGCAGTCACTAGTCCGTCC
This sequence comes from Onchidella celtica, assembly GCA_963931925.1. Taxonomy (NCBI): domain Eukaryota; kingdom Metazoa; phylum Mollusca; class Gastropoda; order Systellommatophora; family Onchidiidae; genus Onchidella; species Onchidella celtica. The sequence goes on from OZ007577.1 coordinate 8,971,159, forward strand.
AACACAATTTTTGGATAAGGATGTAACTTGTATTACTTTTGGCGGATCTGTAGAGCGATTTCGTCTTGCAGAAGTTTATATTGATACACCTTTTCTCACAGGTATTGTTACCGCATGTGTACTGCCTAATCCGGTGGCTGATTTAATCATAGGGAATGTACCTCAAGTAATAAAGTTTCCTATCGGTAACTTGGAAATTTGGACTGAGGATGAGAGTGTTGCTTGTGCGACAACACGCCTACAATCGAGTCGACGAGCAGACAGTGCATTGAGTAACCCTACTATTGAATTGAACATAACGTCTAGTGCATTCCATGATGAGCAACAGTCAGACCCCACATTGAAACATTTGTTTACTAAAGTTGTTCCTACAGCGCCGGATTCCTCTAAGTTTCTTATTAAAGATGACTTATTATATCGTAATTTTCGGAATAAGCGAGAGACCGTTATGCAGCTTGTAGTACCAAGATCTTTTCGTCGCGACATTATTCGTCTCGCGCATGACACTTCCTTGGCGGGTCACCAAGGAAAGGCCAGAACTAAGTCTCGAATACTATCGCAATTTTTTTGGCCCAGTATTTACGCAGATGTAAACCGGTTCGTATCAACATGTGACGTATGTCAGAAACATACTCCTAAAGGGAGAGCATCGCGGGCTCCTCTGCAGGAGATGCCAATGGTATCCAGACCATTTGAGCGCGTTGCCGTAGATATAGTTGGCCCTCTACACAAGTCAGACAGAGGACATCGCTTTATACTTTCTGTCATTGACTACGCAACCCGTTGGCCAGAGGCCATTCCACTAAAAGACATTTCAGCCGATCATGTGGCTGAAGCCCTTATTACTGTTTTTTCGCGTCTTGGATTTCCGGTTGAAATTTTATCGGACAGTGGTCCACAGTTTACCTCTGAACTTTTTTTAAAAGTCTTGGAATTGGTAGGGATTAAACAAAGATTGACATCTCCATACCACCCACAGTCTAATGGCTGCTGTGAACGATGGAATGCTACCATGAAAGCTATGCTTGCGCGGGTTTCGGCCGACAAGCCGACTGATTGGGATCGACAGCTCCCCGCTATTCTCTTTGCATACCGAGAACTACCGAACGCATAGACGGGTTTTTCCCCATTCGAATTATTGTATGGTCGCAAGCCGCGTGGTCCAATGGCCATACTCCGTGATTTATTCGCCGGATCAGACACCGACGACAACGATACGCGGTCTGCATATCAATACGTTGTAGACTTGCGACATAGAATTCTTAATGCATGTCAGCTCGCACAAAAATCTTCGAGTGCGCATGCGAGTATTTATAAAGCATATCGTGATCAGGGTAGCCGATTGCGAACCTTGGCCGTCGGAGACCAAACTCTTGTTCTCCTTCCGGAGACGAAAAATAAACTCCTTCTTACATGGAAGGGGCCTTTTAAAGTCCTAAAGAGACTTTCTCGAGTAAATTATCTTATCAAGATTCGGGGACAGGACAAAGTCTTCCATATAAATATGTTAAAGCAGTACCTGTCCGACGATGATAATCGTCAGAATAATCGCCGAAATGTGGTTGCTCAGGCCAATGCGGCCTTAGTTTCAGTTGACGATGATGATCCTATTAAGATAGAGCATTCAATCCCCGCACTGCAATCTTCTGAAAATATTTCCGATGTACATATAAATCCAGATCTGTCTGAATCGCAAAGACAAGATATAAGAGATTTGCTTAACGAGTTTACTACGGTCTTTACTGATCTACCAGGTAATACTTCATTGGTACAGCATGTTATAAGATTAAAGACGGATATACCCGTCTTTGTTAAACCATACCCGCGTCCGCTGCACGCACAGGAGACTATAATAACCGAGGTACGTAACATGTTTCACCTGGGAGTGATAGAGCGATCGACGAGCCCATATAACTCACCCATCGTCTTAGTGAAAAAAAAAGATGATACAGTGCGTTTTTGTATTGACTATCGTAAACTTAATGAGGTTACGATATATGACGCTGAACCGATTCCCAACCAGGAGAATCTTTTTGCGCAGTTAGCGAGGGCAACGATTTTTTCTAAAATTGACCTTTCCAAAGGCTATTGGCAAATTCCGCTTGATGAGAATAGCAAGCAATATACCGCTTTTCAGACTCCGTTGGGTCTTATGCAGTGGCGCTATATGCCTTTTGGATTAGTTACAGCCCCTGCCACTTTCGCGCGTATGATGACAATATTGCTCCAGAATATGAATTCCGTGTTGTCGTATTTTGACGACATTTGTATTTATCAAACCGATTGGTCGGGCCACCTCGCAGCCCTACGTCAAGTTTTTATTGCTCTTCGTCGAGCTGGCCTTACGGCGAAACCCAGTAAAGTGTTTTTAGGATACAATGAAATTAATTTTCTGGGCCATACAATTGCCCATGGCGTTCAGACCCCTGATGACAAGAAGATAACTACCATCTTAAAGCTCCAAGCCCCTCGAACTAAGAAAGAAGTTCGTAGTTTATTGGGCTTTCTTAATTATTATAGAAAGTTCATTCCAAATTTTTCTTCGCTTACAGCTCCGTTGTCGGACCTCACAAGAAAGAATATTCCTAATAAAGTGAAATGGACAACCGAATGTACTGATACACTTCGTACCGTTCAACGATTGTTTTCGACTTCCCCCATTCTCATACTGCCAGATATAAACCAAATATTTATTGTCCGCACTGATGCGTCGGACAAGGGATTAGGAGCTGTGTTGTTGCAGGAACGAGACGATACCTTGCGGCCGTGTCTATACGCCAGCCGCAAGTTGCTAGATAGGGAATGCCGCTATGCAATTATCGAGCGAGAGTGCCTCGCTATCATTTTTGCTGTAAACGCATTTTCGCGATATCTACTCATGTCCGAGTTTATAATTGAAACGGACCATCGTCCGTTGTTATTCCTGAAGTCTAACAGGGCTAAAAATGCTCGATTAACGAGGTGGAGTCTTGCACTCCAGGAATACCGGTTTGTTATCCGGGCTATCCCTGGCGGTGACAATTCCCAAGCTGATGTTTTGTCACGTCTAATTTAGTTTCCTATTAAAGAGTGTTGTGTCTTGTATTGGGGTTGGATAGTGCTTTTCCCCCTCAATTCTGGACGGTGGATGGATTCACATTATCTTGTTCACTACTTTATGAACCAGTTTTACAATCCTTTTTTGTGAATATCCTCTTTCCACCAGCGTCATTCCGGACTGTGACCTGAACTTCTGACAAACCTGACGCCCTTGTCAGCGGGTCAATGAAATGGAGACATGGCAAACCAAGCTACCAGAGCTACTGCTGCCATTGGATACCACAGTATTTTAATTAACAATATATTGTTTGTGAATGTGTATATAAGCAGCAATCATGTGTGTTGACTAGATAATTATGAGCCTATTCCTTCAGTAAGGCCTGATTGTTTGATTGTAGTTATACTTTAATTCAGTAGTATACAGTGACATAGTCATTGTTATTATAAATGTTCATGAGAATTTTGATTGTGTGCAGTGAGAATGTTTCGATAGACTAGATTCTACAGAACGTGGCATCAATAATTGTATGCTTTTTGTCCATCCAATATGCACGTTCTTAGTTAAATTTTTGTTCTCAAGCTTAAGGCTGACTTTTCTACGGTAGTACTTAAGCCCCCACCACAATAACTTTGTGGTTTCTTGGATCCTATCGTGTAAATTTTTCTTAAAATTTCCACTGGGGTGGGGGATGTCATGGTTTAAGTACTATAAATGCCGTGCTGGGTCACGACTTGCAAGGAGTTGATTTTTCACGGTCTCGTTGATTATAACCAGCGTAATTTGTCCTTGAACTGCTCTCGTGAACAGTTTGTTTTTGAAACACTTTTTCTTAGAGATGGAAAGAAAGTGGGGCGAGATAGAATAAATGGATAAGTTAGGAGTGACAGTGCAATTCTCGACCCCGTGATTTTGATGAACACTTAGAAGGGAAGAGAAGGGGTGAATAAGGATAGATAGTTTAAGACGCTTAGTCGCGTTCAGAAATTCGTACATAAAATGTAGAAAGCACGAGGGTTTAAAGATTTCAGTAATTGTTTTGACATTTTAAATTGACCTTGTCTGTTTTTAGTACAAGGCCGTGACCAACTCCAACGTAGAATATATTAATACTGCGAGATGAGCTCGCATGGATGCACCAATCAAATCGAGGGATTTGGACGGTAATTTGCAGGTGGCTGCACAGTATAAAAGTGTAGCCATACCTATGTCCATTACTCCATACAGAAAACTCCAATCTGTGCAGGCGTCGGCACGATTCTGCCTGAAGAATCCTAAGTCTGTTCGATGTCATGTCTAGTCCACTATAGACATTTGAGATGAAGCCATATGCTTGAATGAGATATGCCCACTGCTATTGGCCACTGTTCCCTGGTTGTTTCTAACACCAGGGACCAAGCGTAAGTGTTTGTCCATTGATGACTCAACAATGAACGAGGAGCTGAACATAAGTTATCCACTAGGACAGGATTGCCGCATATACTAGGAGTGCTACCCAAGAATGCAAGACAAAGACTTATATTGACTTGCAACTAGTATGAATGTATAGCATACACATCTGTGAATTGGGATTGATTTGTCTGGATGAGGCTGGGAATTGCCAGCCCATCCTAGAGTAGATATCTAGACTTAGTTACGTCAGTTTATATTGACGAGCTCGATCCATTATAAGCGGTAGGCACAAATAGCTGAGGTGACATCGTCGCCAGAGCCCATATTAGTATATTGATTGATATATAGTAGGCGGACCAGATCTGAGAGATATATAATTAGTACTTAAATTGTTAGTGAGTCAGAATTATCATAATATTATAGGAATCTAGAGAAGACTTCTAGTGACATATTATTGAATTTAGATTTGATGCTGCTGATGTTGTATTTACTATGTAATAGATCTAGACAAAATTGTTAGGGTAATTAATGTAATTAAATTTGTGGCCCTGCAGGTCTGTTTATGAAACTTATTCAAATTGTTCTTAGTGTGTGGCATGGTACGAAAGATTAAATATTAAATACCTCTCGATTTAAATGCAGTCATAATACCATCATTGAGAAGACCCTCTTCATAACACCTAGAGGGGACTTTAGTCCAGAACCCTAACACTGGAGGGCACTGTCACGAGTGGAGTGAGTGCAATTAAGGGGATTGCTACAGAGCGGGTGTAGGGTAAGAAGGGCTCACAGTAGACAAGTAAGTTAAGCGTGCTGTTGTGAGTAGTGGGAGGGTCTGAATGAGGCGAAAGCGCTGTATTACTATCACTGCAAGTTAGAAGGTCGTACGGAACGGACCTGTGAATAAGAGCCCATCGGGCGGACATAAGGGGAGCAGTCGAGAAGACTAGTGAGAGAGTCTTTCCAGTAATGACTGGTATGTAGAACGTTGATTGATTATTATGATTGATGTATTATATTATATTCGTCTATTACCATGATGTAAATAAGTATATGTGAGGAATGTGGAAGTCCTTGATATTGGATATAGCAATGTGCGCCATGAGCGATAGATGAAAGTGAGTTCATGGATTTGTAGCGCGAGTGAGTAGTGTGTACTCCGATGGAAGTGTGTTACCGTAAGATGTGTGGTGAGTGAAAGGTGAACTAGTGTGTGTACGCTTCGTGGGTTGTAAGGAGAGGTGGAGTGAATAGAAATGGTAGGGTATTATACCAATGTAATGTTATTCTTGTAGGTGTCGGGGACGGGCCGCAGAGCCACCTCGATGAGCAGAGGGGATAGGCCAGCATAGGGCCGGAGGCCACACATAGGCCAGAAGTGAGGCTGTCAGTGCAGGACAGTAGAGGCACATAAAGTCGTGGCAGTCAGGCCACGGACAGGGACGTAGATATGAGCGTGAATGTGATAATGCACTATTGCCATGTTGAGGGACTAGTGAACTAATAATGTACTGGTGAAATGATAATGTCTATTGAAATGATAATGTGTTATTGCCCTGCGGAGGTGCTAGTGGAATGCTAAGGTGTATGACAATAGGAAGGTGATATTGAGAGACTGCGGTGCCAGTAAATTATTAATGTGCTATTAAGACCCTGAGGGGAGAGGCTGAGGCCGAAGTGCCTTTAGGAGTAACTACCGGATTGTGGATCCGAGGGAGAGTGTGTGTGAGAATAAGGCCGTTGTACGGCAGTTGATTTCAATAATATAATGTATGTAATTGCGCTATTATCTGTATAATTATGTTTAATAAATGTGTGAGTCTGATGGATTGTTCTGTTAAGTGTTAACTTGTTTGTTCGTGATTGTTGTCCTGTCATAACTTATTACATCTCCCAGTCTGGGATTTGTGACACTGGGGGCTCGTCCTGTTTACCTGTGGTCATTTTGACATTGTGTATTCGTTATATCTAGTTGTTTTTCTGTTGTGCGAGGAATTCGTGCTGTTGTCTTTGTTCGTGGGATGAACGGAAATTTCATGATGGTATGATTTATGTATGTTTATGAATAATAATATGTATTGATGCATGTATTTTGATGAATATGTATTAATGTGTACTTAAATTTCTGCAGAGTGTGTGTGCCAGCCTGTAGAGGAGATAAGCAGCCAGAGCTCCGGCATACGTCAAGTTAAATAAAACGCTGATTGAAAGTTAAGTAAAAGTCAAAATTTTTGTGCCCTGGATTGTGGGCTGTTCCTTTAATCTGTCTTTTTCTCTTTTTTTGCTGTTTTTGTTGTCATTATAGATTATACGGGCGGTGGCGCGGGTTTGCTGTGGTGAGCGTAGTTTGTCCTCTTCGGGAGGTGGGCTAAATTTGGAACTTCGTTCATCACAGTGAACAGTTCTATAGGGACCTGTATTTTTGTTTAGTTGTATCGTCGATATCTTCTCTGTTCCGCAGGAAGACGTATTCTCTTGTCCCTCTTTCTACCTATCTATAGATACGTTCTTTTTTTTCAGACTCTGTTCTTGTTCGTACCTTGTAGTGTAATCGGCGTAGTTAGGTTGCATTTTTTTTTCCATTATATTTTCTTTTTTAGGTCTTTGTCCTAGTCTGGTTCGTTGTCCTTGACGTACTTGTGGTCCTTCTACTGTATTTCTTCATTCTTGTCGTTTCTATTTTCTTTTATAATTAATAGTGCTATACATTTTATAGATATAGAATTAGTTGTGCTGTAAAGGTAAATTTCTGAATTGTATTTGAGACAACTGGGTATTGTTATATCTGGTGTGATCTCAGGTCTCTGGTCGTATCGTTAGTGATCATACCGACAGGTTGGTCGTCTTATAATAGATACCATAACCATAAATCTGTGAAATGGCGGAACTCCAACAACTAATGAAGTTGGGTAAGGAACTTGGCCTTGAGGGAGAGGAGCTACGCGGCTGGATTAAAGAACAGCAGGCAGAAATGCGCGATGAGCGTGCTAAGGATAGAGAGCGAGAAAAAGAGGCTCAGGAAAAGGAGATAAAGTTAAGGGAGATATAAGCTAGGGATAACCAACAGGAGAGAGAGACGCGAATGAGAATCGCGGAGTTGGAAAAGAATACGCCAGCGGAAACGGCTGAGCGGCAGGTACACAATAAAGGTGGCGTTAGGATTAAGCTCCCTACGTTCGACGACCGGAAGGACGACATAGACGCCTTACTTTACAGGTTCGACCTTTGCCGATGACCGACGGCATAGGGACTCTAGTTCCGGTCGCGATGGGTCACGGGGACCCAGGCCTAGTGCAGCACAGGGAGCGGAGTGTTGGACTTGCGGACGCGTGGGTCACTTTTCACGCGAGTGTAGGGCCGCGAAGTGTTGGAACTGCGGTAGAGCAGATCACATCAGCGTGAATTGCCCTGCAGGTAGGATAGCGGCGAACGTGGACAGTAGCTCCAGTCCATGTTCCCCAAATAAATTTCACCATGCGGCTGCGTGTGTTACATCGGACAACGGAGGCGGACAGTATTCTAAGTGTCCCAGTTGTGAGAAGTTATTATCTTCCGGTGTTTTACCTTGTGGGAGAAAGATCCCCGTTATAAATTCATGTCATACAGGAGGTGGTCTTAGGGTTTATCCGGGGTTTGTTGGGGACGAACCGGTCTCGGTTTTACGAGATACAGGATCTACCGTTGTGGGAGTGCATAGGGACTGCATTCGGGATTCACAGCTTACAGGTGAGACTGTCCCGTGCATCCAATTTTCGGGGGCCATTGAGAAATTACCCATGGCAAGAATAATGATAGATACACCTTTCCTTAGCGGGGAAGTCGAAGCAGTCGTTGGTTGTTTTCCAGGCGCCCAGCTCATCATTGGGAATGTATCACGGGTAGTTTCCCCTTCCGATGAGAACGTGCAAGCATGGTCGCAATCAAAAGGTATTGACTTTTGCGCCGCGGTCGAAACACGTCGACGGGTAGCTGATAAAGATAAGATTAGACCTTTGGCTACGCCAGCGGTCAACCTAGATATCACGCCAGAGCGCTTGGCGAGATTACAAAGGGAGGACCCATCATTAAACCCATGTTTTGGGGAAGCGCGAACCGAGAAAACGAGGAGATATAAGAACGGGTCGTCCTCCTTTGTTGTTCAGGCGGGCATTCTGTTCCGTAAGTATGTAACGGTGTCCTCCATTTTAAAGCAGGTCGTTGTGCCAGCGTTGCTGATCGCAACAGTATTGCATTTGGCACATGATGTCCCATTAGCGGGTCATATGGGGATAGCTAGAACCAAAGAAAGGGTTCTTAAAAATTTTTACTGGCCATCGATCCACAGAGATGTGCAAGTCTATTGTAAGACGTGCAGTGCGTGCCAAAAGACGACGCATAAGGGTCGTACACCCCAGGCTCCTCTTCAGAAGATCCCCACGGTTTCGGAACCGTTTAAAAAGGTTTCGATAGACCTTGTTGATTTAAGAGAAAGATTATCTTCAGCGCGCACTATAGCAGAAGAAGCGTCTAGTATCGCTTCAGCAAGAGCAAAGAACTATAAAGATAGAGGGTCCAAACTGAGAATTTTTAAGCCAGGAGACAAGGTTCTGTTGTTGTTACCTACGGACCATAATAAGTTATTGATGACATGGAAAGGCCCTTATGTTATTGAGCGAGTTGTTTCAAAGGTAGATTACGCTATCCACATTGATGGAACGAGTAAGGTTTTCCATGTTAACATGCTACAGAGATTTTATGAGAGACCACAGTATCTGTGTGCACAGACAAGACCAGAGGAGACTGTCTTCTCTATTGCTTGTACGGGGGTCGTAGACCAGTTGGACTGTGACGTAAGCGACACCGAGGCGCAGGAAGAGTTACAAATTCAATTGCCGGAGTTAACTCCGACACAAGGTTACAGGGACGTAAAAATTAACCCTGACCTTGCGAGTTCAAGGAGTAGGGAACTTAAGACCCAGTTAGCATCATTCCCGGATGTTGTTACGGATTTGCCGGGTCGTACTACGGTGATCCAGCACCAAATAAAGTTGACTTCGGATAAGCCAGTATTTCTTAGACCGTATCCGCTGCCTTTTTCTTCAAGAGATAGAGTCATAAAGGAAGTTGAGACAATGTTGAAGTTAGATGTGATAGAACCATCAACATCGCCGTATTCATCACCCATCGTCCTCGTGAAAAAACTTGATGGATCGGTGCGGTTCTGTATTGATTTTCGAAGATTGAACACTATTACGGTAGGCGATAGGGAGCCTATTCCGTTTCAGGAGGAATTAATAGCTTCATTGGCCGGGTCCACGTGGTTTTCCAAGATAGATTTAACGAAAGGTTATTGGGAAATCCCGCTTACTGAGGAGTCTAAACAATACACGGCGTTCCAAACGCCCATTGGATTATTCCAATTTAAGGTCATGCCATTTGGGTTGGTAAACGCGCCAGCGACGTTTGCACGATTAATGAGATTAGTGTTGAAGGACATACCTAATGTCGTGTCATTCTTTGACGATATAGCATGCCATACGTCGACATGGTCTGATCATATTCAGACACTAACAGTAATTTTTCAACGATTACGTCATTTTGGGTTAACTGCTAAACCCGCAAAGATGGATTTGGCATGTCCAGAGATAATATTCTTAGGACATATTGTGGGTAGAGGTGTTCAGAGACCTGAAGAAACAAAAATTGACAAGTTAGTAGGGTTGCAAATCCCTAAAACAAAGAAACAAGTCAGAAGCTTAGTGGGAATTTTAAATTATTACAGAAAGTTCATTCCAAATTTTTCCTCCTTGTCATCTTCTCTTACTGACCTTACTAAGAAGGGACAACCCGATAAGGTCCAGTGGACGTCTGAATGTCAGACATCATTTGATAATTTGGTGACAGCATTATCATCGTCACCCATTCTGATATTACCCGATTTTCGATCTAATTTTATCCTCAGAACGGATGCGTCGGACTCTGGTGTCGGCGCTTGTCTTCTACAGGAGAAGAACGAATGTCTCCATCCTGTATGTTATGTCAGTACTAAGTTATTGCAGAGAGAAAGAAAGTATTCTGTGATAGAGCGTGAGTGTCTTGCCATTGTGTGGTCCGTCCAGAAATTAGGACGTTATCTCATGGGACGAGAATTTTGTATCCAGACAGACCACAAGCCACTGACATTTTTGTCGAAGAATCGTTGGTCCAGCCCACGCTTGTCTAGATGGGCATTGGCTTTGCAGCCGTATACCTTCGTTATTCAACCAATTCCAGGAACCAGCAATCATATCGCCGACTACCTTAGTCGAGCCTAGGGGAAGAGTTCAGGAGCTTATACATCAGAGGACAGGAACATTGACAGGATCTGTGTGAATGAGTCGACTTTAAAATATTGACATTATAAATATGATATGAAGAATGGTTGATAGGTTGATTGGTTTTTGATTCTGTATTAAGTATTGTGGTTAGTTAGCTATTGATGATGTGATACATATATGCATATTGCAGGGCATATTGATCCCCATATTTTCCCCTGATTTCGGTATTTTATATACTAGGGGAACTGCTAGGTCAGTTTTTTTAGTGTAGGTATTGCTCACGCTCACTCGCTGACAGTCATCTTGATGCGATTTGAAATTAATTGCATTAATTTTTTTGGGGTGGGGGATGATGTCACGAGTGGAGTGAGTGCAATTAAGGGGATTGCTACAGAGCGGGTGTAGAGTAAGAAGGGCTCACAGTAGACAAGTAAGTTAAGCGTGCTGTTGTGAGTAGTGGGAGGGTCTGAATGAGGCGAAAGCGCTGTATTACTATCACTGCAAGTTAGAAGGTCCTACGGAACGGACCTGTGAATAAGAGCCCATCGGGCGGACATAAGGGGAGCAGTCGAGAAGACTAGTGAGAGAGTCTTTCCAGTAAGGACTGGTATGTAGAACGTTGATTGATTATTATGATTGATGTATTATATTATATTCGTCTATTACCATGATGTAAATAAGTATATGTGAGGAATGTGGAAGTCCTTGATATTGGATATAGCAATGTGCGCCATGAGCGATAGATGAAAGTGAGTTCATGGATTTGTAGCGCGAGTGAGTAGTGTGTACTCCGATGGAAGTGTGTTACCGTAAGATGTGTGGTGAGTGAAAGGTGAACTAGTGTGTGTACGCTTCGTGGGTTGTAAGGAGAGGTGGAGTGAATAGAAATGGTAGGGTATTATACCAATGTAATCTTATTCTTGTAGGTGTCGGGGACGGGCCGAAGAGCCACCTCGATGAGCACAAGTGATAGGCCAGCATAGGGCCGGAGGCCACACATAGGCCAGAAGTGAGGCTGTCAGTGCAGGACAGTAGAGGCACATAAAGTCGTGGCAGTCAGGCCACGGACAGGGACGTAGATATGAGCGTGAATGTGATAATGCACTATTGCCATGTTGAGGGACTAGTGAACTAATAATGTACTGGTGAAATGATAATGTCTATTGAAATGATAATGTGTTATTGCCCTGCTGAGGTGCTAGGGGAATGCTAAGGTGTATGACAATAGGAAGGTGATATTGAGAGACTGCGGTGCCAGTGAATTATTAATGTGCTATTAAGACCCTGAGGGGAGAGGCTGAGGCCGAAGTGCCTTTAGGAGTAACTACCGGATTGTGGATCCGAGGGAGAGTGTGTGTGAGAATAAGGCCGTTGTACGGCAGTTGATTTCAATAATATAATGTATGTAATTGCGCTATTATCTGTATAATTATGTTTAATAAATGTGTGAGTCTGATGGATTGTTCTGTTAAGTGTTAACTTGTTTGTTCGTGATTGTTGTCCTGTCATAACTTATTACATCTCCCAGTCTGGGATTTGTGACAGGCACTATCACCCAGACCAGATTCGTAACAACAGGCACTAGAGAACTTATCAACACAGTTTTGCATGCTATCCTCATCGTGTGCCAGAAGTGCACAATCATCAGCAAATAGTAGGTCACAGACTTAAGTACTTTTGGTTTTGGTTTTTGCCTGAAGTCTCCTGAGGTTGAATAGACTGCCATCAGTTCGGTACTTGATGCTTACCCCTTGAGGAGGAGAGCTAAAGGCTTCTTGTAGCATTGCAGAGAACATGATGCTGAACAGAGTTGGGGCTAATACACAACCCTGTTTTACCCCATTTGTGACAGCAAAGGGCTCTGAAACACTGCCGTTGCTTTTGACTGCAGCTTGCATGCCATCATGAAACTGGCGCACTATTGTGATGAATTCGGGTGGACACCCAAACTTCGCCAAGATTTTCCAGAGGCCTTCACGACACACTGTGTCAAATGCTTTTGTGAGGTCAACAAATGTGATATACAGCGCTTTATTTTGTTCCATGCATTTTTCCTGAATCTGTCTGGCAGCAAAAATCATATCCGCCGTTCCCCTCTCTTTACGAAAGCCACATTGGCTCTCGGGAAGCAAGTCATTTGACGAGAGGTGATCAAGAAGGCGATTCAGAAGCATTCTTGCCAATATTTTGCCAGCAATTGAAAGTAGAGAGATTCCCCGATGGTTGTCACAGACTTGGCTGTCCCCTTTGTTTTTGTACAGATGGATGATTGAAGCATCTTTGAAGTCCTGTGGCAGCTTCCCTGCTTTCAACATATGATTGAACAACACGGTCAACCTTTCAATAAGCTTTTCTCCACCGAAGGCATACACCTCAGCAGGAATTGAATCCACGCCTGGTGATTTGTTAAAGGACATCTGATTTGTGGCAGTTCGGGTATCATTTGCTGTGAATGGCTTGGCAAGAGCTGCATTAATAGGATTCTGAGGGAGGCGGTCAATGGACTCAGTATTTATATTTGATGGCCGATTTAGCACACCTCCGAAATGTTCTGCCCAACGCTGAATTATGGCATTCAATTCAACAATGCGTGTTGAACCATCTGACGCAAGAAGTGGCGTAGTGCCAGAGCGGGATGGTCCAAACACAGCTCGGAGGCTCTCAAAGAACTTTCTAGTGTTGTTTGTGTCGGCATATTTCTGAGTTTCTCTTACTCGCTCTTCAAGCCAGTCATTTTTCATTTTCCTCAGCTTCTTCTGGAGTACACCCTTACATGCACGCAGTGCATCAGCTTTTGCTGTGGAAGAGGGGTCACTGCAGTGAGCTTGGATGAGACTATTTTTTTCTTTGATGAGCACTTTGATTTCATTATCATTATCATTGAATCAGTCCTGGTGCTTGCGGACAGGAAAACCAACTGTGCTGCTGGCGCAAGAGTGTACAGTCGTATTTAGGTCAGTCCAGCTCTGTTCAATGTTCTCATGGCCAAAAGTCACGCAATCCAATTTTGAGGAGAGTTCTGATGAGAGCTCCCTCTGTTTCTCAGCTGAGCAGAGTTTTGAAACATTTAGGCGTTTAGGTGGCGCTTTCCCTTGAGGGCGTCTATTGCGCCTCAATGTTAGTCTGAGCTTGCAAACAATGAGTCTGTGGTCAGTTCCACACTCGGCACCACACATCGCCTTTGTTACAAGGACATCCTTTCTGTCAGTCTTCCTCACAATGACATAGTCTATGAGATGCCAATGCTTTGAGCGGGGATGCATCCATGACGTTCTGTTTCTCACGGGGAGACTAAAATTTGTGTTGGTAATGAACAGGCCAAATTCAGCGCACAAAGTAAGTAAGCGCAACCCATTGTTATTGCATGAACCAACTCCATGAGGGCCCAAAACATTTGGCCACGCTGAGATTTCGGAGCCAACCCTAGCATTGAAGTCCCCCAAGAGAATCAGCTTATCAGCTGCCGGGACAGAGCATATGACAGATTCTAGATCAGAATAGAACTTGTCTTTGGCTTCATCTGGGTTTGTCATGGTGGGCGCATATGCGCTAATGAGGGTGGCTGACTGGCTTTTCCCAGCTGGGATCCTGAGTGTCATTAGCCTGTCATTTATTTCAATTGGCATGGACTGCAAGTTTCTGACAAGGTCATTTTTAATTGCAAACCCAACACCATGCTGTCTCGGTTCGACTGCACCCTTGCCTTTCCAGAAGAAGGTGTATCCACCACTGAGCTCTTTGAGTTGGCCACTATCAGGGAGTCTGGTCTCACTGAGTGCCACTATGTCCAGGTTGTACCTGCTGAGCTCAATGGCAATAAGTGCAGTGCGTCTTTCCGGGTTGTTTGAGTTGTCCTGTAGTGTGCGTATATTCCAGGCTCCTAGCCTGAGTAAGCTGAATTTCTTTTTGTTTCGACCGCAAAAAGGGATCCCCACTGGTCGCGGTATACCAGTCAGGGTGATGTGAACTGGGCTTTCTTTAGGGCACCTTTTCTAGCCCCTTCCTCAGTTGAGGTGAGCAGTGCTATCCTTAAATAAGGCTGCTCAGCTACTGTGGGTGCTGCCTCCCCACGCCTCCACTTCAATCGACGATGAAGCGACCATAGCCCACAGCCACCAACGTGTAGGTCTGTGCTAACAGCTTCCAGTCTATCCAAACCTGCTGCCACCGCACTCGCCCATCGCCGTTGGAATTTTGAGAGGAAAGAAGACGAGACAAAGATGAAAGAAGACGAGGTGAGTGTTAAGACTGGCGCAAAGAATTTGTTTTTAGTGAGAAAGAGCTGCGCAAACATCAGACTCACTCTCTCGCCTGGACACAACTTATCCAAGTGGCAAGACAGGGTCAAGACGACTGGAAATGTATCCAGGTGCAGGAGGATGCCAGAGGGACAGTCATATTGCCTGACCGGCTGCCTGTAGGCTACTCCACAGCCTCGCAGTCCCAACTGACTAGGGTGAAAGACCCAAACCAAAGAACACCAATACTGGTGGATGCTCTGTGTCACGATATCCAGGCCAGAGTGACGGTATATTGCCATCTGCCCTATCAATCAACCACTGGCCTGCTGCCGCCAGCTTCGAAACTGCGTCCGGGAAGTTTGCTCAATTCTTCGTCTGTGATTTAGGCAAACAAGCCTATGACCACACCGCTACCGGGGGCCAATATGAAGGACTCAAGTACTGGGGGTCACATTGTGCCCTAGCATGTGGCCGTTGGGTTAGATGAAACCTCCTCCGCCCTGGCCGTTTGCACCGACAGTAGCACGCCCACTGATACCATGCTAGCGTACCAGTTCATGAAACAGGTTGTACTGGATTACATGTTACCAGTAGCAGATTTTTCTGACCTGACACCACTATAAATAGAATATACATTACTGGGGAATCCATTGTCAGTCACTCTTAGCGCGACCGAGCGACGCAGCACCGAGCAAGGGATGGATGGTTTGCTTACATGGTGGCAGATTTCAAGAACACAATGTTTTATCTGCATTTAAAAAGCGTAGAAAGAAGACAGGTATAATTTATTTGGACCTTGTATCCATAAAGATAAACACCAACTTTCCTTCTGTCGATCTCAATGAATCTTCGAAGTGAACACAAAACAAATGATCAAACCCCGTGCCTAAACTTCACTCATGTGTCACTCGACCTCTATGGCTTCTAGAAAAAAAATGAAAACACGGGGATAAAGTTCATCTGATCGGCTCCCATGGAGGTTATAAATAACACTATTTATAACCTCCTTGTCGGCTCCAAGTTTCATAACAAACAGAGGTCACTTTCTGCGTCAAACCGATGTGTAAACACAGTGAGTTGCGGCAGCAGAGACGTGAGAAGTCGCGTTGTTCGCCATTGTGTTTACAAAGTGAATAGGTCATCGTGACCCAATTCTGATCCAAAGCATTGTTTGGTAATAATTTTTATTATAATCATCGAAGTCCATACACTTGTTATTAAAATGATGGGAACGGGTGAGAAGACTATTTGCACGACAAAATTGTGCACAGACGTCCTCAGTATTTTTAAATCTATTGCTTTGAATCTTTGAATCGGGCGAGCTGAAACATTCTGGTGGCTGGTGGTTATATCGCACTGCTCGAAACGTCTGTCGCCACCAATTGGTGATCCTTCATCCAGCACCCAATTGGGTCACGGTGTGGCTTTTAGTAATGTTTTAGAGTGCTGCATAATAATTAGGTGGCTTGCCACCACACGCCAGCCTTGGTCTGGCTTACCACCAGCTAGACTAGCTCCCAGCTGGATTGCGGTGTGGCTTGGTAGTAGTGTTTTAGTGTGATGCATAATAATTATGTGGCGTGACACCACGCTGGGGCCTAGGCCAGCCTCTGTCTGCGCCGCCCCCCCCCCCCCAATGAAGGGGTGTGGTGAGCAGTGTTGCATTATTGACATCGATGCTACGCTCGCAAATCGACGGATTGAATTTCGCGAGTTGATTCGTCTCTGTATCCTGTGTCTTGGCTGCTATTTTCTGCAACGAAAAAGACATTTTGCGTGCTCAGTTAAAAAACAACAACAACAAACCTTCCAAGTTAAGCCTTAGATTTCTTTTTTCTTTGAAAACCTATTGGACCGATTATGAGATGTATAATTTATATTATTTTTTTATATATTATCACGTATGGCCAGTGTATTATGACACGTCTCCGGCCCAGGTGTTGACCATAGGCTTCCTTCATTAGCTGTGTCGGTTGTAAATTTAACAGCTTGGGGGTGGGAAGGGGGGTGGGGGTGAGGGTAAGGGGCAGGATCAGGTTCTGAGAATGCTTTGAATAGTTCATTGTAACCCAGGCCAACGCATTGTGACCTGTCATGTCAATAACCAGCCTTACAAACATAACCATACTGTGTACTTGATGGAGAAAAATGTTTGTGAGACAATCAAGTCCTTGGAGACAATGTAATAATAATGAATTCACATTGTGGAGATTTTTTTTTTTTTTCTGTTTTTGTTTCGTTGTGTGTAGTACACTTTAAAAAAAAAGAATTCAATTTTTTTGTTTTTCCTGTATATTGTCCTTTGGTTTCAATGTGATGATTATGATGTTTCTTGTTTTTTTTGTTTTTGTTTCGTTTCCTTCTCAAACCATGATAATAAAACGCATAACTTTGCCAGACACAGGCCGGAAATTTGGCTTGAGGAGTTTGTTTCTTCTTTTACTTTTTGATTTGTTTTTGTTGTTTTGTTGGGATTTTATAAGAAGGTTAGTGGGGGCTTGGATTTTGTTGGCAAATTCGTGTACGAATGTCCTTCCTGCCTGGGGTAATTCGTTAGTTTGGTGTCCCCAATTTTGATGTTTGGGTATGGATTCTTAGAGACTGATTGAGATTGTCTGTCTGTCTGTCCACCTGTCTGTCTGTCCCTTCTCCCTCTCTTTCTCTCTTCACCCTCCACCCCTTTTCTCCTTTTCCTCCCATCTTTCTCTTCCTCCCTCTCAATCTCTTTCTCTCTTCACTCTCCACCACCTTTCTCCTTTTCCTCTCATCTTTCTCTTCCTCCCTCCCAATCTCTTTCTCTCTTCAATCTCCACCACCTTCTCCTTTACCTCCCATCTTTCTCTTCCTCCCTCTCAATCTCTTTCTCTCTTCACCCTCCACCCCCTTTCGCTTCCCCCCACCCCTCCCGCCCCACCTTTCTCTTCCTCCCTCTCCGACCCGACCCTTTCCCCCTAACATTTACAAACTTATTTATGTATGAAATACATTCTCAGGTCCATATTCATATCGGCCTGCCTAGGTACCATCGAAACTTGTTTTTTCCTAGCGCAGTTTGACAGTTGAGCTACCGCGTCACGGAGAAACACCGTACATGCTAATGTAGGTCCAGTGCCGGATTTACCACTGGGCTAGTAGGCTGAAGAGTTGGTCCTCACAATCTAGGGAATCCAGATTCAAACGCAGTGCACATAACCAATCACATACAACACGCCAATCCAGACTTACCAACTGTCCCTGATTGTATTGTAAAGGCCTGTATTGTGTTTAGGCTATTGGGAAGAGATTTTGTTATAAGTACATACGCCCACCAAGCGTTTTCGCTAGCGGCGCGTACGTATACGTACCTATCTCTAACCCCGCCCTTATCCTCAACCCTAAATCTTATTGAATACTTGACCCTGTTCCCCCCCCCCCACCCCCCTTTCAACCAGACAACAGTAAGAAAACAAAAAGAAAATGTGAAAGAATAATTAATTAAGGCTGCTCTCTAGTCATGGAGTCACAAAAGGCTTTAACATACATCTTTATCTATGTTCTGAGTAAGGGACGGATACTGTTTTGAACATCTCCCACTTGTGTTGAATGATGGGTAGTATTTGAATGACAGGGTTCAGGGCCGACTGGATGGGTAGGACAAGTACACAGGTCCAGGAGTACACCTCTAGGCTTATCTCCCGACCTCCCAATGCAATCCATCCCATAATTCCTATGGTAAACCAGCACAGAAATTTCGTCATTGCCACCAGAAACTGTTGCATACCAACACCACGATTTACATCCACCACAGTTTCATTGTTGCTTTTCGTATTTTTAGATGAATTTGTCCAGCAGATCAAGAATTGACCACAAGCTACAGCGATGAGGGTGATGAAATTAAAGGCGATAAAAACAGCGAAGGAGTAACGAGTGCCGGCTGGACGTTGTGTTCTTATTGGAAGATCCAAACACAAGGCATTTGCAGAGTAAATTTTCCAGTGTTCAAGTGTAGGTAAAACAGGTATGAGAGCCAACAGAAAACCAACTGACCACGTTCCTATACAGCAGGCAATGATGACCATTTTGGACCAATGGGAGTGAAGCCAATGAAAGTGACCAAGAATGCATCCATGTAAAGTTATCAGAAAAATGAATATTGTTGATGTTTCACACGCCAGAGTGGCAAGGAATCCCGCAGTTTGGCACAGCACACTGTGTCTCCACGTGTGTTCATTCAGCACATATTCATCTGTATAGTAAATATCAGCTCCTACAATTATAAAGAGGTATACGCCCATGATCATATCAGACACGGCCAGATTGGTTGTAAAAACACTGGCAGGTTTTGTATGACCATCCTCACCAGTGATTGGCTTGTACAGGACAATGATTGCATTGCCAAAAACAGCAGTCACTCCAACCAACCACAACAAAACTCGATGGATATTTTTGGCCACCAGATTGGTACAGGAGGAAATGGGGTCTTGTGGAGCGTGACAGGTGTGTTCTGGAATACCTGTTCCTTTTACCTGTGGACAACACATCTGATAGTTATCTGTGTACAGATGAGCTTCAATAATGAGTCCACTGAGTGATGCGGGCTGGATTATCTCTACCGTAGTAAATCGTAAGTCCAGCTCTATCAGAATGAATTCAATCGGAAACGAATTATTTTCCAAGATAGATACAAATGTTTTGCTCAGGTTTAAATATCTCAGATTGGATAAGGTTTGAAAAACAGATCCATCTAATGAGACAATGCCAGTACCTGCAAGATTCAGTCTCTCAAGTATAGAGGGCGTATTGACGGGGTTGAGACCGCCTTTCTGTATCATGTACAGTTGCTGATTATACGACAAATCTAATCTTTTCAGATTTTCCATATAATTGAACATACTGTCTTTGGTGATTTCTTGTATAAGATTATAACTGAGATCCATTGAGGAAACAGTGGCCAAATGCTCAGTGTTCAAAACAAATTTTCCCAAGGCGTCCTTCAATTGACAGTTGGAGAAACGAGCGTGAAACAAGTGAGGGAAATGACCACGTTGTTGTTCTAAGAATTCAGCGGAAAGGTCAACACCTGACATGTCCAGATATCGTGTTCTATAAACGATGAAAGCAAAAGAAGATAGAGGCTGGGAAGTGTCATATCGTGTCACAGTCACAGATCCTGCAATGCAGGAAAAGCCATGGCTACAGGTCACGCTACAATGTAGTTCGTCATCGCCTGAGGGACAGTGAAGGTGGCCGTCACAAACTAGATCAGGGTGGAGACACACGGAACTGTTCCAGCAAGCAAAGTTCCCTGTGCAATTGTAGTTGTCAATGTACATTTCGTCTTCGCCATACTTACAGTCGGGTCGGCCGTCTTGCACCAAATGAAGAGGAATACAATAGGAGCGTGGACATTTTACATAACCCTCGGGGCATTTAAAGAAGTCACAGTTTTTTAAATGGCTCATGGTCCTACAGCCGAGAATCCCACCATATCTATCCTTAATGTATATACATTCTGGGGTCCATGGCATGTTAGTTGTTGAATACTCTAAATCGCCTCCGCTTATACGGACACAATAAGAGGAGGTTTGAAATTTACCTATTGTTTCATCCAATGGTCCTTCTGGTCCTTGGCAATCCGTCACGTTATCATTCAACTGTGATCGAAGAACACATTTTGTCCTGTTACAAATGAACATACACATCTCATGAGGCATTGGCTCTTTATTAATGGGGTCGTACTCATCATTTACGAAGTTATCACCAAATTCCTTGCCGCTCCTACAGCTAGGGCAATCAATTTGGCCATCAGGGAACCAATGTGAGGGTAGAGAGGTGCCATCACAACAACTTTGACCTATACACACTTGGCAGTTGACCTCATCACTGCCATCCAGACAGTCTGGATACAGGTCACAGTGAGCCTCGAGCGGCACGCATTGGTGAGAACTACATTGAAACTCCGTGTCAGGATCACAGTTACGATATCTACATACCTGCTCATCTTGTCCATTGTCACAGTCCTGTCTGTGATCACATACAAAAGCGTATGGAATATGTTCATCTTGCTTGCCACTCTCATCACAACCAAACAGCGGAATCTCATGTCCTTTCAGTTTTAGCAGTTCTATTTTTGAATTATCCTTAGTAAGAGCTGGTACTGAGACGATGCTGCCCTCGAACTCGATAAATTCACCCCGAGAAAGTGCTGAATTATAACTCTTATTGTTAGCAGGTTCTGGATTTAGAAATGATGCCTCTTGCTGACCCAGAGGATAAGCTATACTCATTTCACACAGAGCAAGGTCACTGCGCACAATACCACAGCCCAGATCCACTAACTCAAGAGAAAATACAAAAAGGGGGAAATCATAGCTCTCCAAATCCAATGTTATGGTTTCAAAATAATATGATCTCTTTTCATTGTCTAACTCGTCCATCCTCACTGCACTGCAGCCTTGGTCAGGTCCTTGTGAAGGGCGACCCGATTCCCACCTAGCGCTAACTGCAGGTCTTTTGTTTACCCACTGAAAGCGTTTAGCTAATGTCTCACTATCTCTGGTTAGTCCAATGTATAAGTGTTTGTATCTACTCTTCTTATAAAGTCGGAAACCGATTTCCGCAATGTCACGGGCATGAAGTGTGAATTCGTAATAGTCCTCATAGGCAAACAGCTGAGCCTTCTTCTCTGAACACCAGTTTGAAGCATCCAGCCAAGTCCCGGGCTTGGGCATCCGATACAATTGGTAGCAGGAAAATTGACCAAAGTGTGTGGAGTTGCTTTTCCACAAAATCATTCCATCCAACTTTACCATACACTTACTGCACATCATCATGGCGAAATATGGGTTATCCAAGAGCTCCTCGAAGGAAGACACCGAAACTTTGTATCCGATTCGTCTAATGTCTTGTCTATTTTCTGCCTCTCCAAGTCCTACCAGTGCTACGAAAAGACGTAAATCTGATTCTTTATCCAATCCTTGGTTTTGTAAATCTCCTATCTCTCGAGCTATATCGGCGGAAATGTCACCGTGCAACACCAGAATCGCCACGCATGTCACGTTGTCTCTAGATCCGTGCCCGCTGGCAAAGGATTGGTGGAGAAACCGTAGGACATTCGTACTTGTGTTTGACTCAACGAGTGACTCATCATTGGTCAATGTGATATTCATCATCTTGGTTATCAGTTCTTGAACATCACTATAATCCTGAAAGTAGATCAACATTTTGGGACCAGAATTGGTGTTCATTGCCACGGCCACATGTAACCTCGTTAGATTATCTTCTTGGGAGGCAAGAAACCCCTTCACCAGATATTCGAAAAATAACATCTGTACTCTGAGGTCACCAGAAACAGTGGAGGGATTTCCTGAGACATCGGCCAACAGCAAGAGATCGATATCCTGCTTTTCACAACGGTCGCTGATTGGAAAGGGGTGTAACTTCTGGCCCTGTCCTCCGCGCTGAACTGGAGAAAGGTAGAGAAGAAATGAATAATAAACAAGTGCAAAAGTCATCATGAAAATAACTCATCAACCAAAGATTTATCCAGTCTCCTCTTCCTTTTGTGAACTCAATCACTGAGAAATGGGTACATGCAGTTTGTAAAGAGGTAAGGACAATGAAATGTTTGGGATGGGTGAAATGGGGAAACGTGAGGGGGCGGAGAAAAGAGAGAGACAACAACAGAGAAACTCTTTCACACGGGCGTTACCTCTGAGTATCGTTGGATGTTTGTGATAGGTGGTAGGAAGAAAATCCCAGCTCATCTGCACATGAAGTTTTATTGGGCGACCATTAGGGAAAATTTGAATAATCATGGTTTACATGTGTTCCTTGAACAATGTTGTTATTCGTAAAATTCCTTGCAAACTATCTGTTGTTTTTTTTTCTTCAGATTTCTAATTAAATAATGCAGCACCCTCGTGTTTTATTTTATTAAACAACAACAACAATAATAACAAATAAACCGCCCTTTTGGCTGAGTGGAGAATTCAAATATTCAGTCCCTCGCACAATCTACTCTCATTTTCTTATATAAAGTTAAAACAGTTTACACAAATATGTAAAATGACAGCACAAATTATTTGTGATTGAAATTTATAACGTGCAATTTGCATAAAAGAAATTGTGAATATTGGTAACTTTTGACTATCGGAAAGCTGTGGCTATCGGTAAGTTGTGACAAACGGTAAGTTGTGGTTATCGGTAAGCTGTGGCAATCGGTAAGTTGTGGCTATCAGTGAGTTGTGGCTGTCGGTAAGCTGTGGCTATCGGTAAGTTGTGACTATCAGTGAGTTGTGGTTATCGGTAAGTTGTGGCTGTCGGTAAGCTGTGGCAATCGGTAAGTTGTGGCTATCAGTGAGTTGTGGTTATCGATAAGTTGTGGCTGTCGGTAAGCTGTGGCAATCGGAAAGTTGTGGCTATCAGTGAGTTGTGGTTATCGGTAAGCTGTGGCTGTCGGTAAGCTGTGGCTATCGGTAAGTTGTGGCTATCAGTGAGTTGTGACTATCGATAAGCTATGGCTGTCGGTAAGCTGTGGCTATCGGTAAGGTCAAAATTGGGCAAAAAGAAAAGGTTGTATGTTGCAAAACCCCGCGTGAGAAATAAAACCCAAACAATACAAAGCAAACTAAAGAGAAGACAGAAAATACACAAAATTTTCGGCTTTCGCCTTTTTCAAGTAAAAAAAAAACAAAACAGTAAAAGTACTAAAAGACTTCAATAGGAACGAAGTGAAACAGTTTACTTAGCTGCGAGTTCTTGCTTCGTTAGCAGCACCAAAGCACGTACGTCCGCCAAAAGCATGGAAGCTCGAAGCATGGAAACTATCGGTAAGTTGTGACAATATTAAGTTGTAGCTATTGCTTAGTTGTGGCTATCAGTAAGTTGTGGCTATCGGTAATCAATGACAATCGTTAAGCTCTTTCCCCCAATAAAAACATACAAACGAGAATCGTTTACCTCACTGATCTACGGTTCAATTTTATGATAACTGTTATTCCCTGAGCCTCCCGAGTCTGCCATTGCAATCGACGGTGGCTTCAATTTCGTTTCGCTTTCTGCCGTTTTGTCTAATGACGCCAATCTCGTCTTGCCTATATTCCATTATACCTTTCTCTCCCAAATGACCACCAGCGTATGCTCAGCTGTTCTTTTTAAAATGAAAATATAGATTTAAAGTTACCAAATTCTCATAGCAGATAGTGTAAATTGCAATTATATTTTTCAAAAACATTACGATATCTCTTAGTCGTGATATTTTAGACACAGTGCCTTTAAATTCAACCAAGATTAAAAATTACACACTGTTGATTTTAATTTCATCTTTATTTTTCCCGATATTTATTTGTGCGCACACTTTTCGGCAAAGATATTCAAGTGTAGGGCCAAATTGTTCAGAATAAATACAGATAGATACAATATACACAATCGTAGAGAAAGAATCATCCCAAAGGTCTAACCATGGCATGCAAAAAAGACCAGCTATTGTCTGTAAAGCAATTGCCAATAATAAAGAAGTTGCTAACGGCGAGAGAATGTAAAGAAGAAAGGGACCACTTACAGCACAGAATCAGCAGGGCGAAGCTGGGGCCAAGTATGGCGATCTTCATCGTGTCTGAAACAGCGTCAATGTAGCAGCAGCACCAAGCACTGTGGTATTCACTACTGATACAGTTGGATTGGGTATCCAAACAAGCATTTTATGCCACCATTAAAATTTCTCGCCCCATTTTAATAATATATTATTGATAAATTCATACCAAAGCGTTTGGGCTCGATTGTATGGCCGGCCTGGTATTTTCCAAGAGAACACAATAGATGGGGAGAATTGTTGTTTTTTTTTCTTCATGTCGCAAAACATAACAGCCAGGTACTCGCGTTCATAAACATTAAAATTTAATGTCTGATTTTTAT
Organism: Onchidella celtica; assembly: GCA_963931925.1. NCBI lineage: Eukaryota > Metazoa > Mollusca > Gastropoda > Systellommatophora > Onchidiidae > Onchidella > Onchidella celtica. Next base: position 8,996,019 of record OZ007577.1, read on the forward strand.
TAACAAAGATGCATTAGTGTCACCCATACTTTTCTAAATATCAACTGGTGGGTGACAATAACTCAGTGCAAATACGCAGGGATTAAACTCAGCTACGGATGCGAGTTGCTGGTGAAAAAGATGACGTTCTAGCACTTTGACCACATGATCAATTTTGCAAAGGCCACTTTGTTGACGACCAACATTAAAAGGCATCTGGACAAAAACCCTTGCTGGTTTTATTCGCTCATAACACACTCCGTCACTTATTTAGCACATGGAAACTGCTATCCGAGAAACAGAATACCGAAACAAACCATTCCTTCTCACGGTAAATGTCCACAAATTGCGCGAGTATAAATTAAGGTGAGTCCCAATCATTTTCGATCAATTATAAAGGGATGTGGTGCGCATTGTTGCATTGTTGACATCGATGATACACGCGCAAATCGATGTACTGAATTTGGTGAGTTGATTCGTCTCGGTATCGTGTGTGTTGGCTGTTATTTTCTACATTATACAAAATCAAAGACACTTTGCGTGCTCAAATTAAAAAGGAAAAAAAAAAGCTTCTAAATACCACGGGGTGTTCACGGTCGGTGACTTGGGCTTCGACACGACGATTTGTGCGCTACACCCAACTAAGTCACACAAAAAGTCGAAGACAGGTCTAAGCTAGGCTTAGACTCGACACTCTAGCTAAATTTAACTGCAAAAATTAATAAGTACATAAATCTTATTATAAAAAAAAATAGTGGTGGGAGTAATTCATTGTGGTACAATTTTGCCCATTTTTTTTGCTCGACGCTACAGCCTAAATGACAGTTTCAACAATTATAAAGTTAATTTTCTTAAGTGTCAACGAATCCAGCCCAATCGCTTTTGTATCGACCGATTGTGTTGATTCAAGTTTAGGGTATTTTTAAATAAAAAATGTAAAAATGTAAAACAATGATCTTTGTTTTGGCTCCCTGTAGTAAGCCCACCGCACCGGAAACAATGTATTAATACGCGTTCAGTTCCGTGCGTGCACTTTCCCTACCAGAAATGGGTGCGTAGTGCTCTGGTGCGCATGAAATCTGTAGTAAGATTGTAGAATATAGCAAGCTTCTAATTATAGACCAAAAAGAGAGAGAGATGGAATGGTTCGCTCCTTATCCCGGATAATGCCGGCGGGAACTTCATATAGTAAATAAATAAATAAATAAAGCCCTACTAATTTGAATCTGTGTGACAAGGTCTTTTGTCCCCCATAGTCGACGTTCACCGCACTCATAGCACTTTATCCCCCCGACCAGATACTATGAAGTAATCGTTCACCGCGGACCTTTTACTTCATGGTAAATACCCCCCCCCCCCCTTCTCCCTTGAATAATACCTGAATACTGAAGTGAATGTTCCCCCGTCACCAAATAGTCCCTTTAGAATGACAGGGTTGTAACTCCCTTTCTCCAACGTGAGAAATCCAGGATTGGAGTTTCATTTTAGACCAAAGACGTTTGTTTTCTTTTGGTAATACTTACAAATTACTCACGGACTACCTGAATCTTTGACATAAAATGGAGAAGGCCTTTAGAAGTAGTGAGAGGTGTGTAACTCAATTCAGCCATAAAGTGGAGATAGAAACTTCTCATTCTGAACGGGGACGAAATAATTCTAATTATGTCCTGGAAAAGAAATATCTCAATATATAAACTCAATAAACAGAAATGTAGCTTCGTCAGTAACATAATTACTTAACATAACTTCAGAGACAAAAACCAAATTAAAAGAGCACTAAGACCAATCAGAACGATAAAAGAAGGTCATTGCAACAAGACTACTGACAGCGTAGGCATGACAACAACAACAAGAATAATGACATATCATGTACATTTAATTTAACAACAGTTTTTGATTCACGGGTTTGACACAAGACATTAATTGTTCGCCTTTCTCCTTTTGTGTAGCGGCTGTGGAATTTGGCATGTTGCTTCTGAAACTTGGTTTTTGCAGAGAGTATGTATTCTTAGAGAAGCATCACTTCCGCCAAATAGCGAAACTAAGTCGCGGAGGCAACAAGAATTGAAAGGAACCGCCTTCACCAAAGACAGTGTACGTATCTATTTATAGTGGTTTGTTCATATTCTGGGATTGGCTGAAACTATTTAGAGCCGTTTTTGTAAGGTCTCACTCCCCATAGAAATGTATTGTTTACCGCCGTGACCTACTTTCCACTTCATGCTATCGAAAGTTTCACGGGTCTTTTTGTGTCTCGCGGTGCAAAACGGCCAATTGTGATTTCTCTGTGTATATACATACTCTCTGCTTATTGCTGTACTTTACACGTGCATGGTCGATAGGGATGTGGGAGCCCATTATTGTTTGGAATATTGAAGTTTAGGAATTTAGCAATAGTTGCCGTGTTTTTATGGTTGTTATTGTCTTTTTCTTCTCTTTTCCTTTCTCTCTGTCCATTTCTCTCCCTCTTTCTCTCTTCCTTTCTTCTTCTTCACCTGATTGATGTTATAATCTACATCTTATATCTATTCAAATTGCGGAAATTTTGCCAAATTTATATTTGATTTGATTGCTCCTTCTTTTCCGTATTAGGTAATATGTTCATTTATTGTTTTTATTGCAACATTGACCTACAATTCTCTTGCTTGTGTGTGTGTGTGTGTGTGTGTGTGTGTGTGTGTGTGTGCAGGGGCGGGTTAGTTGCTTCAAACTGATCTCGGTGCGATGTCTTAACCAGCGGTAACCTTATGATTTGTGTGTAGTCTGTGCACCTGTGATTGTATATCGGGGTGGATTAGGGTTTCGGAGGAGGGGGTGGGGGTCTGATGGCGGAAATTTTAGGGCGTTAACCCTTTAGGCACTACACAAAGACACTACACAAAAATATAGCTAAAGGTCAGACTAGCGCTACGCAAGTCTCCGCGTGGCGTCGTCGGTAGGTGAAGTAAAGATGGCGGCCAACTTACGGCAAGCCTGCCTCGACCTAGACAGTACGGCTAAAGTAAAGCCCACTTACGGCAAGCCTGCTTCGACCTAGACAGTACGGCTAAAGTAAACAAATCCAAGCCTAAAATAATATGGTCTTTCAGATTGTTTGAACGAGGATTACAGTAGTAATGAGCAGACTTTAATTTATGGATTGGGTGAACCACGAAAATGTAAAAAATGTAATCCCACCAAAAGAAAAAAAACAAACATTATGAATTATGACAAAATACAAAATGTACGGATGAATTTAAACCTCCATCTCTAAAGAGGAATGAACAAGAATAAAATACTGAGGCCTTCCGACAAAAACTACTTTTGTTAGCACTGGCCTTGACACCGTGTTTGCAATCGCTTGCCGTAAGCAAAGATGGCTGCCGGGCTTTCTATTTGCGGCTATGGGCCGTGACCGAGTCTTACCTCTAGGTATATTATAAACTCTTTGGCACTACACTATATCGCCAGTGATCCGCAGACTTTTTATCACTCAGTTGTAGTTCCCACAAGAACTCAGCGAAAGGAAAGTAAGCTATGTTTAGTGTTTTCTGCAATATGCATAACAATATAGCCATTAAATGATCACGAAAAACCATGAAACGTCTCTACGCACACATTCCCATGAAATCAGAACTCGCCCACCAGCAAAAATGGGGGCGGAGCCTAGAGGGTTAAAGGGCGATTACTGGCAACCCGTGCTACTCCACTGCCCTGAACACAAAGAATTTTATCGCCAAGCCCCATCTGCTCAGACACTTTCACTTCTTTTTCCTGCCAACTTGGGACCCGCCAAATCTGGACTAAAGTTTTCATGAACTTGGAATGGAAATGGCACGTGATGACCACAAATGCCACCAATCATTTCCCTTTGTTATTGTAGCGGATGCTATTTTGCATCCTTATGGTCCTTCTGTGTGGAGAATTGGCGGAAAGAATGCGTCAAGTCGGACGACCCAAACTTGTCTTCAAAGACAGCCTCAAGACGACCCTAGAGAGCTTGGACATTCCTGTCGAGACCTGGGAAACCCTTGCCTCAGGCCGACCAACATGGCGTAGCCTGATAGAAAAAAAAAGGGAGGGCACAGTCAACTGAACAACGTCACAAGGCAGCCGCTGAAAGCAAAAAAGGACAGCGCGGAAAGCACGAGCAGCCAGCTCTTCTTCCCAGCCACCCACCGGCCTGAAGTGCGCAAAATGTGGCAGACAGTTCCCTACCCAGATTGAACTTATCAGGCACAGTAGCAAACACTCCGCAAACCAATAGAAGATGAAGTCATGGTCATCATCGAGAACGATGGGATATCATCATCATCATCACCATCATCAGTTTCATCTGATGATGATGATATTTGATAGATTAGCTGGGATAAAATAATGCTAACCAAATATTGGCATTGCAGATATTGATTATTTCATGAGGCGAACCTGCCGCGAAACTTGCTCATTCTCAATAATGCATGTTTGGCTTAGTGTGGGAGGAGACAATGATATCAGTGATATTTCAGGTATTCTTTTGAAAGGAGAGTGATACAGCTTTTTTGGTCCATTCACGAAAGATCAATGCGCTGCGAGTATGATTCATGTTCACCGGTGGTTCTGATCTTTTTCCAGGCAATCGCCCCTTTGGCCCCAACTTTTCTTTCATTGTGCCCCCCCCCGCTCCCCAGCCCCCCCCCCCGCTCCCCAGCCCCCCCCCCTCCCAAAAAAAACCCACCTTACCCCATCCTAACGAATAACCAAAGGTGCACAAACAAAACACGCGACAATCTGTGTATTCTGCAAGGAATTGTGGTTCGGCAAAAAGATCTGTTAGTCTTTGCAACGAATCCAAGTGCCCTTAGTAATGTGACCTAGATCTAGATATTACGCCGTTGGTCTTGGTACAAGGTGGGTCGGCTCGTTTAGATATCTTACTGTACCCCTTTTGCCTGCTGATGCCTTACACACCCCCATCAACATTCACAAAATTGTCATAATTTGCGCACAAATTATGTAAGGGTTTTCAAAACTTGTTCAGTGACACTTAACCTACTGATTATTCACATATTATAAACAAAACTAGAAAATATCGTTCATCAAATGCATCAACAATTGACTGCTTCTGTTTCATAAAACCATTGTATACAATACGGCGACTTTCCTGTAGTGCTATATAATAATAATAATAATAGTACAACTAGTACTACTACCACTACTACTAATAATAATAATAATAATAATTCCGCAGTGATTCAAACCGCGCCAAACAGCGCCTAAGTCAATTAGTCATTGACAAGCAGAAGACCTCTGTATACATAAGAAGTCTCTCAAAGTTTTCGTCGTTGTCAACAATGGTGGCGAGAAGTCCAGGCATCTTTTCTTTTATGAAGTCTGGGGAAGCTTTGATGAGCCCTGATGCCTTCCCATCATGGATGGGGGTTCTGTCTGTTGTAATTGAAATTATGTTGGTCATCGGTATAGCCTTCTCTCTAAAGTAATCCTACATCTACTATCATTTACATCTACTAGCAATTTACTGAATGGTCAAAGAAATTGAACAACAAGGACTTGACAGGATTTTTGTCTAACAATTGGCATAGATAATAACGGTTTTACACCGAAAAGGATAGAAATTATGATCAATATAATTATTGTGCAAAACTGTAATGCTTAATTAGGAGAATATTAGTTCGCTCCCTTCACGTTGTCGCCCCTTTTCACGTTGTCGCCCCTTTTCACGTTGTCGCCCCTTTTCACGTTGTCGCCCCTTTTCACGTTGTCGCCCCTTTTCACGTTGTCGCCCCCTACCGCGTCGGCCTCTTTATTGTTTTCACCCGCCCCCCCCCCCGGGACTCAAAATCGCGCCGGGGGTTGATATCGCCCCCGCAGAGAACCATTGATTTACACTGTTTGCTAACCATCTGTTTGTGTTGCCAGCCATATCATCATCATGGTGGTCCCTCGTATTCGAAGAGGGCGTATCTGCATAGTCATCTGTGTATACTGAGATGGCTCCGTAGTCCAAGCTGGGACTTGCAGAGTCGCGAGCACACAGGGTACTGGATGTCTGCTGCTGTCGCGGGAATGGACGTTTCCTAGCAGCCTGGACCTTGATGTGCCGCGTCTCTTCTAAAGTCCTATATTCATATATAGGGAAACACCATTGATTCTTACTACTTGATGAATGTTGTATATTTCCATTGCCGTTTCAGTTTCCGCACACATGAAAACGCAGCTTAAGATTTTTTTTTATTTTTTTTTTAATGATTTCGCTTACGTCATTCTCCCTATACAGCAGTGATAACACACAACAGCAAGAAGGACAAACACATACACACAGTTTCACCAGATATAATTATTACATATATAAATTATGATATATATAAATGCCTTTAAAATGCATATACAAATCTGGCAACAAAATGAGCGAATGAATGAATGAATGAATAATGAAAAATAAATGATATAGTAATTAATCAATTAATCAAAAATGGTGACTTCCGAAAAAATTCTCATCACTTCTGAGCATGTTAAAGCGAGTATTTATTATGTCTTTCACACAATGTTCCCCTTTCTTTCAAAATTCCAACCTTTCTTGTGTAGTAAAGAAAACGTCAGGGGAGATAAAAACCTCTGATCGTCGTACATTTACTTGACATTAATTATATCAAAGGCTAGGTATATTTGGGCCGAATATGGCCAACATAGCACACAACCCTGTGCACTGTTCTGGCGTTGTTGTTTTTTTAAAACAATTTCTGTCCGTACAATATTGCCTAAAGGTAGCATCATCAATTACCACCGCATTTTGCGGTGGCCATTGACGGTACGTCGATCGCCAATGACTACCCCAGCCCCTTTTCGCCTGATTAGTCAATCTGACTACCGCCCATTGATACAAACTGATTAGACCCTTACGCCCCCAGGTCCATCTGACCATTCCAATGCACACTCGAATCGACAATGGACACCGTATTCCGCGGTGGCAATTGACACTCCCTTGCCTAAAATACCTTCGGCCCAAATAGGACAGCACCGAGTTGTATAGGCCGTATTCGGCCTAAATATACACTTCCTATACTAAAATATAATGATAGTTAATAATGTCCTTAATAGACAGGACACTGCCTGTTGGTCCCTGTGTTTTTTTATTTTTTATGTCGGAGAGGGAATCAGATAGAGAGACTGGCAGGATGGGGGCGGGAGAAAGAGAGAGAGAGAGAGAGAGAGAACGAAAGAGAGAGATTGAGAGAGAAGAAAGAAAGAGGGGACGAGAGAGAAAGAAGAGAGAGAGAGGGGGCACGGGAAAGAGGGAAACATCGAAACAGAGAGAGAGAGAGAGAGTGAGGGAGAGGGGGAGAGAGAGAGGCCGTGGACAGAGAGAGGCAAAGTAGAGGGCGACAGGGGGGAAGAAAAGAGAGGAGAAAGAGAAAGCAGAAAGAGAGAGAGGTGGTAAGAGAGAGAAAGAAGGATAGAAGAGAGAGACAGGTGGAGGCAGAAAGAAAGAGAGAGCGAAAGAGAAAGAGAGAAGAGAAAGAGCGAGAAAGAGAGAGAGAGAGAGACAAAGAAGAAGGGAGAGAGAGAGAGAGAGAGAGAGAGAGAAAGAGTGACCTACACAATAGCCTAAAGAGCACAGTGTATAGACATACCCTACTGAACTAGATTCCACGCGTGGCTTCGCCAGCCCTTTCACTTCAGTGTCAGCTGACTGGACAGTGTATTTGTTTCAAGTATTTGTTTCTATAACGTTGCTCTGCGACATGGAATTTGTAACCATTTGTGAAAGATGCCCAAGTAGAAAGTCACTTTGCGTTCCCTGCAGTTGCAAAAAGTCAGACAAGAGATCTCAAGAAGGTGTAGACTAGTAACAGAAGAACAGTACTGATTATGTTACATTGCCTTTATTGTGGATAGTTGAGCTGAGCTGTAACTGTAACTGGTTCAAAAGCTAGTAGAAAGGCGAGAGGTTCTTCACTAGTCATTTTAGTACATGTTGCTACGTAAGTTCCATAACGATCCACTTACATAACTTTTAGAGTACAGAAGTCGAGAAAACGCGAGAAACAGTAATCAAACAGCAATCATTGTAGATGATAATGATTCCAGAGACGCAATCTGTGTAAAGGTGATTGTGCCGACTCTACATGTTCTTCAGTCTTGTAGCTGCTTAATTATTACAATGTTTCAAATCTTTCACTTCCATATTGTTTTCCATCGTAACTGTTCTAGATTTCTTTCAGCTTGCCTGTTGACTTATCCCATCTCCTGAATTGAATGTAAGCGTTATCATGTATAATGAATCCTGTTACAGATGTTTCCTTATTTTGCTCTTTCTCCTACTCCTCCCAAAAGTTTCATTACTATGAAGGCCGATTTCTTCTGGTAACCTTTTAAGCAATCGAATGGATGATTCCAGTAGCCAACAAAACTCCACGATTATTGTCACATTTGCCTGATAGACAAGCCATGCTTCTGATTTTCCGCTTCCTGCAACTACAGTGTATCTGAGCGACACGCTTTCGTTCGTTTTATTTACTATAAATAGATCTCAAGCGATTGGAGGGAAAAAAATATTTCATAACTTGAACATTTGATAAGCCATCGAATCAAACGACAAACATAAGAAAATGGTTCAGAGATTAAGCTTAGTAAATAAAACCGCATCCGGAGATGTAACAGACATGACAGAAACGCTAAAGGAATGGAATTTATAAAAAACATTATTTTTCGGAGAATATTTTGGTCCATGCCATCAAGTACTTAAACACTACCTTCGCCTTTCAAACTTGTATCTGACGCACGCTCGCACGCACACAAACACACACACACACACACACATGCTTGCCCGTGCACACAAACACGCGTACAGTAAGGAAATTTGAACTATTCTTGAACAGATACGACACTTAACCTAAATCAAAAGAATATACATGTAATAATTTTGCCCCCTTAAAGTGCAGTGTAAATTTATCTTGTTCTTTGTCCTTGAATTGAGTTAGACAAAGACAATGAAAGCTGGAGATCTCTATTTAACTAAGTAACTTTTCATGGAAAATAACGAGAGAGAGGGAGAGAGAGAGGGGGGAGGAAGGAGAGGGAGAGAGAGAGAGAGAGAGACAGAGAGAGAGAGGGGGGAAGAGAGAGAGAGAGAGGGAGAGTTGGAGAGTTCGCAAAAAAAAAAAAAAATACTCATGTAGGGAATGGACACACCTTGTCCAGACATAAATAAAAGTGACTTCCGTAATGCTGGACCATCAAATGTACAAATCGATAGATGAAAAAGAAATGTATATCGCAAATGTATATATGCTATAATCTGCAGTTTTTCAAACTAGAAGAGTGGACATTTCCTGGCCTATGATGTTCAGGGACTGAGTAAAATGACTGGATCAGAATTGAAATAAGCAGCCAATTCAGAGAATGGAAGTGTGATGTTTCCACTTTCTCTCACTCTTCCTCTCACTAACTTTCTTCTGACACCAGCCGTGATAGGCACGGCACAAACACACTATCTCTCTTCTATAAGTTATAACAAACGATATCTGTATTGCTTATCTATACAATAATTATTAATTCATTCAATAATAATAGGAACATAGGTCATACAATTTCACGTGAATTTCGATGGAATGAAATCAATGCAAATCAGTACATGATAATTAAAAGGCTTCGTAATATTCAATTCCTAGCACATTTTATAAAACACATGGGTGCATTCAGCATAAGGAAACCTCTCCTTTAGGGGTGTATGGCGCTATCTGGGCACTGGTTCTTCCTCTCTACTCTGGCTTGACTGCGCAGTTAGATCAACAGGTATCGGCAGGTACCAATAGGTCGGGAAACCAAGAAGTCACGATGTCGTTAATCAAAGTACAAGAAGTTGAGAAGCCAAGAAGGTGTTGTTCTTCCTCCTCTGTAGAAAAACAACCGCAACTTCCTAATCTACTGCTGGAAGGCATGACTTCCATACTTACTCCATGACGGATATTCATCATTAATACTTTTAACCGCTGACACTGTTATAAGTCAGGCTGCAGCTCCCATACTCCATAGGCTCCCATATAGGCAATAGAATAAACGACCAATACAGTTTTGATGATATTTACACTTTCCCCACGAAGAATAACGCTCTCTCTAACAGACCCCATCCTATAAGGTTTCGTAACATATATATAACGGCGTTTCCGTGACTCTCTCAGAGGCAGTAGTTATACCAAAGTAAACCCACTAGATTTAGGTTCTACAATCATGAACATTAAGTAAAATACACATACATCGTACAATTAACTTACCACTCAGCAACAGCTCAAATGCCGACAAGATACCAAAGATACCACGCTCTGACAAAGGATGCTTGCGGGTTCCCTGACCTTCCCCACTCACACGACTAGTACAAAGTTGCAGTTGCAGTTGTGGTCTCCTCTTCGGCACGAAGCTGGTGAGTGCTCTCAGCGGTCTGAAGTTGGAAGGAGCGTTCGGGGATTTATACCCAGTCAGGTAGCGTCCCAAGACGCTCACCGAGTGTACATTAGTTATCCCAATAGCCACCCCCGTCGGCTCCACGTCAAATACTATTGAAGCATCTCTACCCCCCCAAGCAATTCCCAGGTGATCTGATCGTCAAGTACGGCGGTCAAGTAAACACTACCCTTTTCGGGTGTCAACGCTTTCCGTTGCATCCCGTACTTTCCCCCTCTGGCCTACAATAACTCTGTCTCCCCGCCGTTAACTATCTTCCCACGCTAGTTATACCTTGCCGGTCTGTTACAGGAAGTTCGACTGCTGTGCAATACTGGTGGAGAGTTTTGAATAAATACTTAGGGAGTTCAGAAACATAACGCTCCTCTATATGACAAAAAGAGCGCTTGTAATTTTGATCTGTTGAAGACTAAAATAAATGCTAGTCGACTTCCCCTCCCCATAGAACCCATGCCTTAAGGGATACAATTCTGATATAGTTCACCCTCCCCCCTCCCCCCTCCCCACCACCCCACAAGATTCGAAGAAGAAATTTGTTTTTGCTGCAAATGAACGAAATGTAGACATGTATTTGTTTTTTATTCTTCTTGCAAAGGACGGCTTGTTTTGGTCATATGAAGGTCACTTATAAAGGAAGCTGTAAGCAGTTCACAGTATTTCGCCTCTGTTTCTACAAATATGGCTCATGGATTTTAAATTAGCATGTAATCTGACATTATCTTGTAATAGTAGTACCTTTGCTTTATAATCTTGTATAATAATAGAACAAGCTAATGAGTGAGATGCTTTGTTTATGTAACGTGACCTAATCATTTCAGGTCAGATATTATCTCTGGCAGAAGAAAGTACGAGCATAACTACAATAATGTATCGGCACACATACCGAGATACATTTTTTTTTTTAAAAGGCATTATGGGTACCTGAGAGTACGATCTCAAAGTGCTGAACACGTTTCCCATTCGTGCTGGGGTCAAAGACAGACATTATGAAAAGAAACACATTTACACAAGACTAACATTTACACAAATATAATATTCAGTGTGCTTCACCAAATTAATTTAGTAATGTCCAGAGGACTTTGAACAGAGGATGGAGATGAAAACACAGACAAAAATCATAGGAAGAGTGCAACTATTTGATATTTGAAAGACATAATATTATGAATTTTTTTCTCTCCTTCTGATTTAAAAATATTTAGACCAGAATCTGCAGCTGGCTGTTTATTTTCCCTTTATTTATAGAAGGGTTTTCGTTTCCAAAGTTAAGAAGTAAGATCTACAACTCCATTTAAAAACTTTTATGAATGACAAGTTGGTACGTAACCCGAGTTTTTTGCACTAGCGGTACGTATATATGAAAGCCTTTTGTGACTCTAGAGCTAGAAAGCTCCTCAAGAAATGCTCGTAACAGCAGCCTTAATTATGTTTAAATTATTCTTTCAGATTTTCTTGTTGTTTTCCTCCTGGTTTTTTGGTTGAAAGGGTAGGGGGCAGGGTTAGGGATTCGATGAGATTTAGGGATGAGGATAAAGTCGGGGTTAGAGATAGTACGCACGCGTACGCCCTCCTAGCGCAAAACGTTATTTATCTTAATATTCGATGGCTACAAGAAAGCTTTTGATACTATAGTCTAGAATTCAATAAGCTAGGTATTTTGAAATCATTATTTTGTGTACCGGTATGCGTTTCTTTTTGGGGGGGGGGGGGAGAAGGGGAGGGGGGCAGTATGTTTAGAAAGTTTGCACTGTTTAAGATCCACGGTGAGAAAGAAAACCATACAACTACACAAAAATAAACGATTGTCCTCAATATTCCTGTATATAATATGAACATTGTAATTTCCACTCCATGTCGTCCAATCAAACATGGCATTTTAGTTTGCGTACCAGCCATCACGCAGTTTAAGATCAGTAGACGCGAAATTTCTTGAGACACTCACAGTCAGATTGCCGCTTGGTAAAAAAGCTTTTTCTATTGGTGTGCCTAAATAGTGGAACAACATCAGCGTTGACACCGAGAAAAGTGAAAACATCGTCACATTGAAAAATTAGCTCAAAATTGAATTGTTTAGAACTGCTTTCATTGAAACTGAATGCTGTCCCTTTTTTGTCTTAGAGATTGAGGATGACAGTAGATCAAGTCAAGTGTTTGTTAACGTATGTGCGTGGAAGCATGATGATTCGATCTTATGTTAATCCTGTTTTTTAGTAAGAGTTCAGCGCCTTGGAGCACATCATGTTTTTGTGGATTTGAGTGCTGTACACGTTAATTATTAATTACTACAGATTCATTCTTTCTCCCCAAATAAATCCATTCATTTTCAGCTCTAACTGAGTGTGCTGAATCATGAGTCTCCGATTTCGTGATTGCTGTGCTCGCTGAATTAAAATGATTTGGCCGAATACCAAATATCATGCACAGCTGTTGCTTAAATCTCTAGCAAGGGCGTAGCTAATGGCCTCAGCGAGAAACTAAACAATGCCTCTAGAACTATAACCTACTCAGTAGGGTTTGCTTCTGATAAAACAACAGTCAAAACTATGGGTCGAGAAATTTATGGATACCATCTCCTCTTCCACTCGAGACATGGCTGTCTCTAGCAAAGAAAGAAATACGTGTGATCCTCGAAGCTACAAATTGTATCCTTTACAGCTCAGGACGTGACACTGACAGTCGTGGGACCAACACAGGGGTGTAATAGATGTAACAATATAGCTGAAGGAAAAAGAAAAGGCCGCACGCACAACCCCGCATTAGAAACAAACAAAAAAATTACAAAGAACTTTAAACGAAAGGAAAAGAGATGTGATCTTTCGGTCATCAAGAAACTTCCAGACCTAGAACACTGAATATTCGAGGAAAAAAAATAACATGTTAATTATGGTCTGCTCACTGCCACATTCATTAATATTAAACCTATTATGTAATGAATGATAAAACAAACCATTGTGTCCATTCTTTACAAAAACTTCAAATAATGAAATCGGGTTCATCACTCAAGACGTACACAAAAGTATATGAGAATAAATTATGGTTTGCTTACTACCACATTATTTTGTGAGCAGTGAATCAATTATACATGCCTACGTCTATTTAATGATATAACAAATTGTAAAATTGGCACTGTCAATCTAACTCTTCGAAAATAAAGCAAAATACATCGTGAAAGTTGCGCACAAATATCACACTTTATAGCTGTCCCAAATTCGTCCAGTTTGGTGCATGTACAAATTGTAGTTTGAAACAAATAAATCCTCTACTTTAGTGTAAGTGTGAAAATATCAACTTACAAAATTAATACTCTAGCAGCTGTGGTCAAGAACGAGGTAACAGAAGCAGTTGTCCTGTACTTTAATTTGATACTATATATCTTCACTCTTCCATACATGAACATCTGCAAATGCTTTCTTTTACAAGGACATCCCATCAACCGATGTGCTTTGGAAAGCAAACCAGTTGCCCTACTCCTCTTCATGAATAAAAATAAGTTACGCCCCTGGAGATTGCATAGCCTGTGAAAGAGCGAATATGTTCTGTTGTAGTACATTATCGTTCCATCATTCATCAACAGGTGCGTGCATGCCTGTCAGTGTGGTGAGTATGTGTGTGTGTGTGTGTAGAGATGTGCGTATGCTGGTGTGTGTCTCTGTGTGTCTGTGTGAATCACAATCAGTGCTGGATTAATTGTGGCTACGTTTATCTTGTGAGCTATTATGCTGATTTGGCTGGGCGAGAAGTGTGGCACTGGAGAACTGCGACTCTTAGATAACACAATACACAGTGTACTGGCCTGTGTTTACTCTTGGGTAGAGTGTTTGTGTCAGTGTAAATATTTTTATATATTAATTCGCAACAGTGGGTCCGAGAAGCGATACCTGCATGGATCTCCCTTGGTATAGTTAAGATTAAGGTAGGAGCTTAGGCTGCATAATTTTAGTATGTAGATTTTCAGGTGAGTATATATTTGTATACAGTGTTGACTAGAAAATTAAGAAATCTGAAGTGTGAAGACACTGTGCAATGCAATGTTAGCACAGCGGGCTCCAGGTGGTACCCTTACTCAGTTGGTCAGTCCGTTTTAATATATAATTAAATTTTTTTCATAGACAGACAGACAGACAGACAGACAGACAGACAGACAGACAGACAGACAGATAGATAGATAGATAGATAGATAGATAGATAGATAGATAGATAGATAGATAGATAGATAGATGTCAGTGACAGACAACGGAGTAACGAACTCACAGACTGTCAGACTAACCATTATAATGCAGACAGCAACAGATCAACTCATTTCTGCCCTCCCCCTCCTCCCCCTCCCTTTGTCCCTCACAGCCCAAGACAAGATTACCTCCCCCTCCCTTTGTCCCTCACAGCCCAAGACAAGATTACCTCCCCCTCCCTTTGTCCCTCACAGCCCAAGACAAGATTACCTCCCCCTCCCTTTGTCCCTCACAGCCCAAGACAAGATTACCTCCCCCGCCCGCCCCATCTATAAAGACAGCAAATCGTTCTCCCTGCACATACACAGACCACAATCTGTACATTAAAGATGTCTTCACATTTCACACAATTTAGTAACACCTCCCTCCCCCGAAAAAAAAACCCCAGGAAACTACAGTTTATTCTCCTATAAAATCACTTTAACCCAAAGCATAACTACCGTATCATTACGATATATTAACAAAATAATTACTTACCACCCATAACCATCATCTACTAAAATTAATATGTAATATCGTCTATGCACGACGCAAATCGAAATCCGATTCCATTATTGTGGGCCTTTGTCCATAAAAAATAATTAATGGTGGAGATATTGATTTCATCCATATCAAATTTTGAGGATGAACATTGTGAATCTTGTGATCCACGGTTTTCATCCTACCGTCAGCCAAACTTTCCACCCGTTCACCGAGGATGGACATCATGTAGTTACACGTACGATATTTAGGATCTGGCAGGCAGGAGAATTTCTTCAGAACGAACACCATATACTTGCAAATATTCGAGTTCCATTTTAAAGTCTTTCCTCTGAAAGGTTATAAAATGATTACATGAACATCCAATAAAGCACACACACAGTAAGTTCATGTTATAGAACGAGAGTAGCCTAATTATGTACGAGAAGTTGCAATGAACTTCGAATGCCGGTTTGAGTTTTATTTTGAGTTTTATGGGGCGTCGGTAGATAGTGGCCACTTTGCTCCCTTCAGGGTCTATTTGAGTACATGTTCTTTATTTATGTTTTATATCCAGAGCTTCTAAATTCAACAATAGAATTGAATATTTTCATATTATTTTATCACATTGGTAAAGTTCTCAAAAGTTGTTTTGGGTAGATCTGAAAAAAGTTCTGTGTGAGAAGAAAAGTTTTTAAACCAAGTTGCAGATCTTAGCCACTCTCTTGAGGGGCCACGTTAGAAAATAGTTCTTTGATGTACTAACAAGTGCTTAATATTCATGTAAGTGTGCGGTGTATTTAATGGGGAGTCAGTTTTGAATGAAGAATGAATCTGACAATACAGTACCCAGAAACTTAAATCGGAATTTAATTGCCCAATATCAGAGAAAATGATCGTAGCTAGAAACCGTAGCCTGGCAGGAACTTTTACTTTGTTGAGTGCCTGAAAAGTGATTAAGGAGCCCTGGCCATCATAGGCAATAGTCTTTGTTACGTTTTCACATATCGATACGAGACGCCATTTAGGGAGAACCAGTGACGTGCTATTAACGAAGGAAAGTGATGATGATGAGCCATGTCTTTGATATTAATTTTTCTTTCAGCAATAATTCGCAGTTAGCGCCTCCCAATTTCAGTAAGCCTTTGTCCACTGGTATTTATTGCAATGGGCAGTCTCCGTAACTGGACAATGGTAATTGGTCGTGGTTCATCATAACAGAATTTCGTCTCGCCTGAAGAGCCTTTCTCATGTAGCTGGCTTCAATGGTAACTGCATGTCAGTGCATCCGCTCATCGCTGCATTGAGAATTCAGGATCTTGCTAGATGTAGGCTACATGTATATGTAACAAGATGGTGTGAGGGTGAGGGTGAAGGTGTAGATATGGTGTAGATGAACCATTCATGTGGGTTTCACTCTTGTTACTGCGGCTGGTTGGGCCGCAACATTCACTCGGTTCGTGCCAGGGCGGTAAAACTGCTCACACTGTCAAAGAAGAATATAAGTCTATTGTAGGGCACAAAAGACGTTTATTCAATAACACACACACCTGCTCTCGACTGGGGGAAGAGGCGCAGTCGTGTAACAGTATACCAATTAACAACAAGACAAATGTATACATGGCATAGTTAACACGACTAGCATAATAATAATACATATGTATAAAACGTAAATAAATCAAGAGTGAAGATAATGAACACAGCATGAGATGTGCGATATCAGAGAGAGAGAGAAGGAGAGAGAGAGAGAGAGAGAGAGAGAGAGAGAGAGAGAGAGAGAGAGAGAGAGAGAGAGAGAGAGAGAGAGAGAGAGAGAGAAGAGAGAACAATATTATCCAAAGACTTCTAAACATTCAGTACGCACTAATATCGTGGTCGTCGATATAACATAACATTTGTGAGCAAACAGTCTGCTCGGTTACGCTGATAGTATACAGTATTTCAGTACATGTATCTAAAACAATAAAAACAGCATAACCACAGGACTCTTTCATAACTTCCAGAGTCTAATATACTTATGAGGAAAATACATTGCTTACAGAGTTACACTCATCGTAAATATCTGACAGCATCTGATATTATCATCTTAAAATCAGCAAGAACAGTATTATAAGTATTAAAGAGCACGTACCTGTCAAAGAAGAATATAAGTCTATTGTAGGGCACAAAAGACGTTTATTCAATAACACACACACCTGCTCTCGACTGGGGGAAGAGACGCAGTGCTTGGGGCTTGACAGGCCCGGGGTTTTATACGATTCTTTCCCATCCTCCCACGGTCTTGGGGGCGGGTCAGTCTAACTGTCGCTCACAGTTAAGCACTGTGATTGGAACACGCTCCTCTAAGACAAAATACTGAATGCCAAAATACCACATACCACATACTCCCCCCTGAACACAAAAAATCGTCCCGATTTTTGCTCAGAATGGAATAAAAAAGAACGAAATAAGAACAAAACCACCTAACTGAAACCTTAAGACACATCTGAGGTCTCGGACAAGTCAACTCGAATAATGCATACCATTAATGTCTACGGAATTTACGGAAAATAAAAGAGTCCCGAACTTTATCTCTTAAAGTTCTTAATTGTTGTGAAATAACGAAGTCACCAGATGTCATCCATCTTGGCCTTCGTCGTCGTCTAGGCGACCGAATTTCCACCGGAGTCTCACTGGACTCAGAATCTGCCAGAGAACTAATGTCATGGTTGGATGAGAGATGGTCATCGGTACCTGACATTCGTACTGCGTTTGTCTCTAAGTCTGACCGTTCAATAACACACACACCTGCTCTCGACTGGGGGAAGAGACGCAGTGCTTGGGGCTTGACAGGCCCGGGGTTTTATACGATTCTTTCCCATCCTCCCACGGTCTTGGGGGCGGGTCAGTCTAACTGTCGCTCACAGTTAAGCACTGTGATTGGAACACGCTCCTCTAAGACAAAATACTGAATGCCAAAATACCACATACCACATATAAGTGTGGGGTGGGGATGGGGGGGGGGGCTGTGAGTTTGAGTTGCTAACTGTATCACACAGCCTGTTTTTCATGTATGCTTATGTATACAACAGTTTAAGAAAACTGTCACTCGATCACAGAACTTTTCTTTCACAACAGTATGGATGGAGATGAAAAAAAAAACAAACAAGAAAACTTCTCACATCCATCTATGAACTTTGGAGCGTGGGTAGTGAGCCTGATCGCAAATACCAGTGCAAGAAAACTACTCACATCCATCTATGAACTTTGGAGCGTGGGTAGTGAGCCTGATCGCAAATACCAGTGCAAGAAAACTACTCACATCCATCTATGAACTTTGGAGTGTGGGTAGTGAGCCTGATCGCAAATACCAGTGCAAGAAAACTACTCACATCCATCTATGAACTTTGGAGCGTGGGTAGTGAGCCTGATCGCAAATACCAGTGCAAGAAAACTACTCACATCCATCTATGAACTTTGGAGCGTGGGTAGTGAGCCTGATCGCAAATACCAGTGCAAGAAAACTACTCACATCCATCTATGAACTTTGGAGCGTGGGTAGTGAGCCTGATCGCAAATACCAGTGCAAGAAAACTACTCACATCCATCTATGAACTTTGGAGTGTGGGTAGTGAGCCTGATCGCAAATACCAGTGCAAGAAAACTACTCACATCCATCTATGAACTTTGGAGTGTGGGTAGTGAGCCTGATCGCAAATACCAGTGCAAGAAAACTACTCACATCCATCTATGAACTTTGGAGTGTGGGTAGTGAGCCTGATCGCAAATACCAGTGCAAGAAAACTACTCACATCCATCTATGAACTTTGGAGCGTGGGTAGTGAGCCTGATCGCAAATACCAGTGCAAGAAAACTACTCACATCCATCTATGAACTTTGGAGCGTGGGTAGTGAGCCTGATCGCAAATACCAGTGCAAGAAAACTACTCACATCCATCTATGAACTTTGGAACGTGGGTAGTGAGCCTGATCGCAAATACCAGTGCAAGAAAACTACTCACATCCATCTATGAACTTTGGAGCGTGGGTAGTGAGCCTGATCGCAAATACCAGTGCAAGAAAACTACTCACATCCATCTATGAACTTTGGAGCGTGGGTAGTGAGCCTTATCGCAAATACCAGTGCAAGAAAACTACTCACATCCATCTATGAACTTTGGAGCGTGGGTAGTGAGCCTGATCGCAAATACCAGTGCAAGAAAAAAAAACAACACCATTTACAACATAGTAAGAAGAAGACTTAAGACTTCTATATAAATAAAAGTGAACGTGTGTTTGTCTCTGTGTTTGGGAAAAAAAAACTGGCTCATATAATTCAGTTTTACATGGAATTTTGAAGCTGCCTTCCTTTCGCCCTGCAGAATCTTCTCTTTGACATTTGGAGGCTCCAAATGGTGGGGAAGTTTTTTTAGGGTTTTTTGGGGGTTTTTTTTTTTTTTGGTTTTGTGTCACTGACTGCTCGCCTCCGATACCTTTTTTTTTTCACGAGCACATGACCCGTGACGCTAACACTTCCTGCTGGCTGATTTAAACTATTCGACGTGCTAGCCGATAAAATTAGAACACAGAAATACGTACCCTGCTCCCTTACAACAATCTCAAATTGATTGTGATAGTTAAATTTATTATAGCTTTTATTGTTTACTCCAATAAATTGTTTACTCATTGAAATTAGTTGTTTTTTTTAAATTATTATTCTAAACTTTTAGTTTTATGGGCCGAAGGTCCGAGTAGCTCTCCGCAGGAGCAAGCTGTAGAAGTCCGCGCGGAGGGAGGCTTTAAGTCTTGTAATAAATATAAGAGGCTGAAAATCATTCACAACAACCGACCAACAAAGCAATTATTGCTGCAGCATATTGCATTTTAGTAGTATTTTGTCATGTTGACAGTAACCCAAACCGCTGCAGTATAGGCCTAAACAGTGATATTGAGCCTACTAGCGCGAAGTTCACAGGTTCTTTGTAATATGAGTCCTTTGATTTGTCATTCTTATGAATTTTTGTTTTTCAATATTTTTTTAATCACTCGTTTGATGGGGTATTCATGTCACTTCTTTGATATAAATATCACCCTTTTGAACAGATCCGCTTGTAAATCGAAAGAAAAAATGCGGCTGTGAAATTATTCAAAGAAATTCGGGACGTGAGAAAACAAACAAAAAACTACGAAAAGACTTCATAACTGATGATAATGCTGTGTGGTTGCGACATGCTTGGAGAGTTTGCACTATCCTAATTAAAAAGGATGACGTTTTTTCTTTGGGTGACTTTATATAGGCTACATATAGCCTAAATAATCATATTAAACTATGTTTATTGGGGCTACATGTAGCCTACATAACCAAACCCCACCCCTAAAACTTATTTGGGCTACCTGTTTCTCGCTGCAAAAATATTGAATCACTACAATAATATTGATAATGTAACCCAACCCTAACCCTACCTAACCCTAATCCTGACCCAAACCCTACCTAACCCTAACCCCAACCCTAACCCTAGGCCTACGGAAATATTGAATCGCTAAGGTAATAGTGGACATGTAGCCCCAATAAACGGGTGACCTTATTTAGGCTACATATAGCCCCAATAAACACTCCCTTTTTCTTTTGCCGCCTGTTTATGATATTTTGATATTATAGTTAATTGTAGTAGCCCAGAATCTGGATTTGCACTGGGTAGAACTTTTGTCATGATATAAATGCAGCCTTAGTACTGGTCCTGCATGCGCTAACTCACTACGCACTCCTTTTTTGTCAGGGGAACTCGAAACTGAATTTTTTAAAATCTTAATCAGCAGTATTCTTGCTCGCCTTGGCTTAATGCGCTCCGTTCTCTGGTGCACCGGCATTAGAAATGCACCGGATTGAATACTTTCTTTGAAAGGCAGTCAAATAATATTAACGACCAGGGGCGGCACCAACGACAACAAAACTGCCGTGTTGTGATTCTTTGATTCATGAATTGTTTTATCCGGTCAGTTTTATTATTATTACTTTTATTTTATTACAGCTATGGTCTGACCAGGGATATTATTTTGAATAAAGAGCGTTACCCTTATACAGCGCCTACCTTTTTCTTTTGCTTTTTCTCCATAACTAAAAACAAATAATCCGCGAGAAACAGATCAGTTTGTAGGACTGGACGAAGCTCATTTTGATAATAGATTGTAGTAGGCTACAACCGGGCCCGCTGACTGACCAGAGGACTGAGCCATGCGCGTTTAACACCTTTAAATGGCCACAGATCTCGATAGCATGGTTTAACAAGTAAGACAATGTTCATATTACACGTGGATACACCGCCACCTGTCCATGGGGGGCGGGGGGGGGGGCGCTGGACCGCACGAGAATACTAAACAGCAGTAAAAGAAAGTGAAAAAGAAGGTGAAGAAGAGGGAGGAGGGGGGGGGGGGGGAAATGAAAAATGTTCTAGACCCGCGCCTGGCGATACGTGGTCACTGGTCAGCGATACAGGTAGTTGGGGAGTAGGGAAGGGGGTGGAATAGCAATTAACTAGACAGCCTATTGATTGTCACATTGGGTCGAGAAGAACAGAGACAGACAGATCACCTGGCTGGCAGAGACAAACAAGTTGGCAATTTTAAAAACTAGAAGTTGAGAGATGAAAGAGAATGCGCTGCGTTTTCTTAAAGTTGGCATCTGTCCAAAAGTTCAGTCTTTAAACTATCAATAGAAGGGGTTAGAATTGGTAGAGGCTTAAGTGCCATGGGAACTTAGAACCCTTCTAATTCTAAACCCCTTAAATAACTTGAGGGGGTTAGAATTACAAAAGATCTAAGTGCCAGCGGTTATAAAATTGCACACTTTATTTTCGAACGTGAGGATAATTTTGTGATGAAGAGAACCATAAAGATAGAGGATTTAAGACATTTAATATAGGTCGAACATCTTATTCAGACTTTCTGGATAATGCTAATTTTGGATAGCATTTCCAACCCTTTAAAAAAAAAAACCTAATTTGACGGGCAACTCAATTCTTAGTTTCCAACCTCGTTCAGAAAGCTGCTTCAGTCTGAGCAGAATATGCGAGATTTTTAATCTTAGGTATGACATGGTCTAATTTAATAACTCTGTGCATCCTCTCAGGTCCGAATTGCTTCACCAAGCGACCAGAAAGTGGGAAGTGACGTTTGGTAGTGAAAAGGAAAAAATATGAAGGGAGTTAACAAATAACAGCATAGAGCCACGCCCCCTTTCTATTTGAGACGAGAGTTACCGTTCCCGATGGACAAGTCAAAATACGGAAGTCTTCTCCATGAAACTCTAATACTGTCTGAGAAAGCAAGTGAAGGTGGAAACACGGCAACTAATATGGATCCTGAGACTGAACCTGAGTCGCAGCCGCCGCTCACATTTGCCGATATGGGCATTCCGACGCCTTCACAGCTTCAAGACACAATGATTGGAAAGGTATATATAGATCTAGATCTAGATCCGCTTGATGCTTGTGCTTCTTGCTGAAGTCAGGGGTTGCGGTGGGCCGTACCTGTCTACGGCATCACCAAACAAGTGCACTGGCAACTGGCAAAATGGATGGCTGTGTCATATTTTAGAACTTGTCAAATGATTCACAGAGCGTTATGTGAATAGATCTATCATGAATGCCTCCTCCAAACAGCGATTTGAGGTCTTTATTTTAGGAGGTTCGCTGCCCTTGGCATTTACACCTCACTTTACTTGTTTTTTATTATTTCTTGTTCTGGCGGGGGGGGGGAGAGATGATATGGATAAATTTTAATCTATTAATTTCAATTTTGCCCGGGCAGCGGCCTTTCGGCCTGCTCTTTACGATTTCCAACTGCCAAGGTATCTTTAACGTGCGCAACGTGCACACAGGCCCTCCGAATTTTTTCGTCCTTATCCGAGAAGACTAGGTACTCGATCCTACCCCCCAATAGGACCAGGGACTTGAAAATATGAGAAAAATCCAATTTCCAAGAACTACTCGATCCTCCTCCAAACAGCCTGCTTCAGGATTTTTTAAGTAGGCCTAACTAGACTCTAGATCTAGGCCTACTGCTCTAGGGGAGGAGTACCTTACTCGAGCGCCACTTTTTGATAAAAAACCCTATATATTTTTTCGGTACTTATTAATTTTGTTAGTTTATCCAATTGTCATTGGAAAAAAAGTAATGTTGGGGACGTGAGGGTCTAGTCAGTTTGTATCAATGGGCGGTAGTCAGATTGACTACTCAGGCGAAAAGGGGCTGGGGTAGTTGTGTTAGTTTCTGGTCTTTGGCGCTCGAGTACGGAACTCCTTCCGCTCTAGATGAGTAGATCTAGATCTAGATCCACATCCTAAAATCCTACACCTCATTGTGATGACATCTTGCAATAATTGTTGCAGGAAATTAAAATAATTTCACTCAGAAATGTCCACAACATTGATGCTAGGGTTTTATCAAAATGCAGATGTTCTTGATCCAATTTATCACAATGTGACCAAGCCAGGCCTGGCACTTGACAGTTATAAATATTATTACACTAAAATGTTTTTTCTGCTGTAGCCTTCCATAATAATAATATAATTTAAATTAATATATATTATATATTAACGAATTGCTTATTTGCAGATGTCTGCAAATAAGATCAGGATCTTATTCGTAGATGGGGGTTTTTTGGTTGTGTGATGTGGAAAGTTCGTTCAGCCTATCTGGGTCTGCGGTAGCGCAATGGCTTGCATCTGTGGTTATCAGTTGGAGACGGGAAGTTTGATCCCCACACTGAATCTTATCTAGGTTGCACTGACCCTTGCTGACGTGCGATGACCACACTACTACTATTCACGTGGTTTGGTTTGTATTTGATTGGAATGAAAATATTCGCTACTATGCCTTATCACGCTTGATAATGAATTGACCAGCAAAACCTTTGTCTGTGTAAGTCTCTAAACAATGACCTGACATACACCAAACTGACAGCTGTAATTTTCATGAGAACGAAGATTGATAACTAGCCACACCCCCCCAAGCCGTAAACAAATGGTTTCATCCTAATTGACATATATATACTAATGAACCAGTGTGAGCTTTTTGGGCAAAGGTCATTTCAGAATTTGTTTCTGATTGGTTCTTAGATACAGACAACTCCAGATGATGGTCAGCTTGTAAGAAAATGAGATAATATTGCATATTTGTTTAGCAACAGTTTGCATATCGATGCTACACCTTTTGATAGTGTGGGGAGAACCTTGGAAAGCCCAGTCTTTGTGATTCCGACCAGTGGTTCACTGGTTAACATGGCCTTTGATTTAGAAGAGGAACAATGAGCAATAAGACAGTTATGTCTCAAAGAGGACAGTGGCCTGATGTGTGAAAATATGACTTGCGCACTGCGCGGTCAGCTTGACTTCGCCATATTGGTACGCCTGTGCACAGTGAATGCCTGGAAAGTTGATGCTGTATTTTGACCCCTCTCGCAGCGTGAGGGTTAAGCATCAATGTTTTTTGTTGTTTTTGCTAAGGATTTTGCAAAATCAATGTCCTGGGGAAACTGATCATTATTAGTGTGCTCCCGATTACTACTTTTATTTATTCCTGTTCATTTTATTTATTCCTGTTCATTGAACGGGACAGTTGCTAATTAGAAATAGAGATGTAAATCAAATTTTAAACATGTAATAAATGATTTCTTTTGGTCAGTGTGAACTGAAAATTTCATCTCTCTCTATGATAACCTAATTAGATCTAATCTGTATTCACCGAAAATATATTTTTGGTGTCTTTTGCTTCAGGTGTTTGCCATGTTTTGTTTTTTTTACTACTTTTTTGTTTGCATGGAAGTTTCTGCCTGACTTTCTCTGTCATTTCACACCCAACAAAATTGGCTAATGTCATATAAAAAAAAAAGTTTAAAAATTCCTTTTTTACAATTACTCTAGAGCAAAGCAAGGATGATCAATGGGGGAAAAGCAGGGAAAAAAAAGTCAGCTCTTGTGGGGATTTGAACCCCCCTTACCGATTCGGCAGGCGAGTTTCCTTATTAGCATGCCACCGGGGAACCTGAGTAAAAGTGTTATTATGCAGGGTCTCTCTGATGCTAACGAGGATACTGTAACTGATAGGTGACACGAAAAAAAAGACAACCTGGTGCATCATTATCGTAAGAAACACCATGTGGTACTCAGAATCGAGCCATCTTACTGGGTGAACAGCCTAATTATTCAACCAAACAAACTAGAATTGTGATCTAAAGGAGCTTTTCCTAAATAAAAATCACGAAACCAGAAGTCCATCTGCGAATAAGCGTAGCCATATTTTAAAGGAAAGGACAGAGCAGAAATTTACCTATAAATATTATAAGATTCATGATTTTATCGGCGAATATGATAGAAGCTTATCGCCTCCAGCAGTGTGAATAAAGACCTCAAATAAAAAATTCTTCATCCAATTGGACCAATTTAAAAAACATAAAACAAAGTTGTTTGAAAACCACTGCTTTCAATTTCTTAGATGAACAAAATAAAGTTCACACTGACACTTAAACAATAGGATTAAATGGTCATGAGCCTAAACCATGGATTATCCTGGCAAATCTAGGGGTTATTTCTTGAAATATGATGTATAAAAATGCCTATAGGGTATCTGTTTTGCGTTGTGAAAGTAGATGTGTCTAGAGTTGAAAAAAAGGAAAAAATGCCCATATTGAGTTAATGTACTTTGGATGAATGGCCTTGTGAAGTTTTTGTTCCTCTATAATCAAGATGACTTGCTGGGAAACAATCTCTCACCAAATTTATGAATCAAAATTGAATCAAATTGTGATGTTTAATAGTGTGATGCGAAAGTCTGCAGTGTGCTTACTTCTTTATTAAGAAGAAAAATTAAAACATGCAGACTCATCCATGGATTTACTGTTTACCTGGTCACGCCATGATAAAACAGAATGGGCACTCTCTGTAGGAACATTTTACCTGCACTGGTGTTGTCATTTACAGTTTCAGCACAAGAGGAAAAAAAAACTTGTCTTTTTTGTGTCCTCAGACCCGGCCGTTGAGTGATGTTACTTGGAAAGAACGGTGCTATATCGTGGCAATGCTATTGTCTATTGCGGCTGCTTCAGTTTTTACCCTTTACAGAGTGGCCACTGTTGGCAGGCATGATACGGACTTCACATTTGGACTGGTCCTTTTGTTTAACGCAGGTGATTCCATGAGACATAAAGGCATTGGTTTCCAGTCTTTAAAGAGATTATTATATATTTCTCACCTCTGGTGCAGAAAAACACAGCGGTGGTGCTCAGTAAGAAGAGATATATTATTATAGTATACCTTGAAAATAATTTATTGTTTGTTTTCTCATGGAAACGCGCTTTCTTGACAGAGATAATCAGGGACCAGATTAGACAAGTCACAAATGTTTGAAAAAAAAAACACAAGATTATTTTTCTATTACAGTAGTTCAGTTGACTCTCTGTGTTTGAACCATTTATATTGATAAGCCCCACTTTTTTACCCTGTTCTTGTAGAACAACATGCAGATACTGGAATGTGCTCCAAATGGTCACTTCAACTTATGTCATCTATCTCTTACTCATCTTTCATACAAAGGCGGGCAAGCCTTTTTCATCAATATTATGGAAAACATTATGTAAGAGGTCCCATTCACTATGTTCACTATGTACCACAGTTTTCATTTCATAGTTTAATCTGTCTAAGCTGGAAGCAAAATTTTGGAAACAGTAAAGGGCTAATAATTTCCTTATCCTCAGTTATTTTCTATGAAAATTGATTTTCTAGTCTTTTTTAACAATGAAACAATGAGTTGGATATGGTTGTTTGAGTAGTTGACTGATTAATTAGTAACCCTCGTCCCACGTTGAGTGAACTCATCTACATAACGCCCCGTGCGGGGATAGCCAGCGGCCAGTCAGCCGATCGTTCGTGTGTTGCCGATAACCTCAGCAGTCGGGTCAATTAGGTCCTTTTGAACACGTGTATCGTGTTTACTTTAGGACGCAATAACAACAATAGGAGTGGATAAATCGTAAGTGACCTCTGTGATATTTGGATAAAGTACTTGTGATGATGTGCAATAAGTTCTAATCTCTATATGGAAGGCCTAAAATCAAGAATTTTCTGCATTTATATGCCGTTTAACACACGTTTTATCATTTTCCCAAGACCTCTGCGTATTTTCTGTCCCTAAGTCAGGCCATTCAGGTGAACAAATTATTTTTTAAGCAAGGCACTTAATTTACTATCCACACGTATCGTGGCATTGCCTTCTCACTCCTCTACTATGTAAAGCTTCCACGTAGGCTACTAAGATGTTAGTTTTAGCCAAGAGTTTTGATTTGCAGCTCGTAGAGCACATACATGTACTGAAAAGCAGTTTAATCAGAGCAACACAATATCTCTCTAGTTACCGCATTAAATAAAGACAATGACCAACAACAAAGTCGGTCATTTTCTCCCAGTTTTCCCTGATGAAAAACCTACCGACAGACACCCTTATGCAGCATGCCCTAGTATTACATCAGAATTCATAATTACAGACTTAGAACGGTTTCTCAAATACACACATGGCCCCTTTCTTCTCATTTCACATGCAGATGACAACCAGCATCAAAGTAAAAGTTTCCGCAAGATTTTCCTCAGTTCGAACTTCAGATTGTCAGTACTGTTACATGAGTATGACGAATAGTTACGAATTGTGGCATCGTAATAAACGTAATCGGTCTTCACCGTTTTGTTAGATGTAGTAGGGGTGACGGGATAGATAAACACGGGAAAATAGTGTGGGGGAAAAAAATTTGAAAAAAAACAACAATAGTTGCGGCAACCGAATAACCAAAATACGAGGAGCAGCACTGTCAATATAGTGGCCTCCCGCAGGACAGGGATTAACAAGATCTGGAGTTGTCATAGCAACAGATCAACCTTCTGTAATTATCTGAGCATCTTGAAAAAGTGTTGTGAGGAACTGCTGATTAAAAGATGTCAATTGGTGCCTGTGCAAATCCTTTTTTGGCCTTACTTTGCACATATTTTTTTAATGTATTTGTTTTTGTGTTCTTCTATAGTTGTCTGTGCCTGGTTTGTCATTGAAGGAGTTCTGCGAGAAAGACCATCAGAACTGTTCATTCTCAATTTAGCCACAGTCCTCATCCTTGTTTATCTCATTGTGAATTATTCAGCTGGCAAACAGAATGATGTGAAGTTGGTAAGACTATAATGAGTGCTGTCTGTAAATTTTTAAATTTTTTTTTTTTGAGTAGGGTATAAAAGCCATTCAGACCTCCATAAAAAGTACATTGTGACTCCAAATTATTTTTTTTTTACATTACTAAGAATGATTCCACATAAGTATGAAGGTCTTTTCTCCACCAAGCACCCTGTCTTGTAGGCACAAATCAGAAAAAGTTAACTTAACAGTGGTGCCTGCCATTTCATGTTTGGTTTTATCTTATTGTCTTGAATTTGAAAGTACATTTGTTAAATGTTTGTGAGTTTTTATTTTTAATTTTGCCAGGCCCGGCTGATTGTTGCATGTGTTTGCTGCCCACCTTTGGTTGGGTTGGGATTGCATATTGCTTGGGAATATCACACATCCAAACATCTGATTTTCCGCACCGTGGGAGCCAATGAGCACTTGCAGACATTGTACAGAAATCTTCTGTTATTTCAAGACTTACTGAAGTTTGATCTTGAACTGGGGGTAAGATATTTTTTCTTACTGAACTGGCAGAAAGATGTGTGAATGTAGCTGTGTGATTATTCGAATACTGATCATATTTTAGTGGATTATGATTTTCCTCGTTTGTTCTCAGTTATTCGAATTTGCAGTCGAGATGCAAAGCTTATTTGTAACTTAGATATTCATCAATTTCATTTCTAAATTTTCAAACAAAACTTCAGAGTATACAGTCCAATCCACTTATCTCGACATGACTTTTGTCGACATTCTGGGTAACTCGACACAATTTTTAAGTCCAGCCTGTTCCTTCTGTAATGCTACTAAATATTTCCCTGTAACTTGATGTGTTATTTCATTCTTTCCTCTTATATCGACACATTTCCCCCCGACTAGAGCACAACATGTGTAGTAGATCTACTACTGTACTGCCAAAGATGCCCCACGCAACTCCCCGCATTTAAGACCTCTTTATTAGATTTCTTCTTCCAGTGCTGCCAGGGAGGGGTGGGAGAGCGGGTATGTGGACAAAGAGAATGACCCTTGACTTCAATAATGCAAATGTGGAGTGCCATGCATAAGCATGTGGCAGTAAAAGTATGCATTACTAGACTGTGAATTTTTTTTTTTTTTCACAAAACATTCATGTGTCGTTGATACTAGGCCTTGACCTAGATCTCTCGGTTAACTGCGGCACTGTGTATGTATCGATATCATCACTTCTTCTGAAGAAACTGTCAGGTGGAGGTTAAAAAGAAATAGTAAAATACTGTGCATTTGATGTATATCGCCGATATCATCGGCAAATGTTTGCCATGCAACTGCTCCACACAACAATGATATTGGAGGAACGGGTGACAGTATGCCGATAATTAGAAGTAAAGGAGACATATTTGTCCAATTCAAAAGAAAACTTAAAACAGCGTTATTTACAAAAGCGTATACACAGGATATGTAACATTCTTGAGACAGTGATTATGTATAGGTTGATGAAAATGTGTGTTTTGTGACTGAGAGAACTGTTAGGCGCTTTAGAGCACTCTTCTGTGGAATCAGGCGCTATAAAAATGACATTATTATTATTATTATTATTATTATTATTAATTGCGTTATTTATTAGACATTTTTCACATACATAAAGCTGATGTTTGATCTCCCTTTTTTTTTTTTTTTTGTTCTCTTCCACCACTAATCTTCTATTTTGATTTTCTTTTTACTCGGCGCAATTCAAACTATCTCACTGATGTCGAGATATTAGGGTTGCACTGTATTAAAAACTAGTTTAAACTGGTCATTGGTTTCTGTCATATTTTTCCCCAATGTTTCCGTACAAAGGACACTCTGAGGTGACATCAGTATGACAAGGACCAGTCAAGGTGTCACTCATTAGTCATTACTTTCCCAAAGAAAGGGAATCACATCTCACAAACACATGATTAACAGTCTAGAGTTTATATTGTGTTTTCAAGTACTGACATAATATCTGGTTTTGTAACTGCTCCGGATACAATTGTGGGAATTTAAACAATTCTAGTCAAGTTTGATGCCAGTTGAAATTATGCAAAATGGAAGATTCAGAACTCAGATAATTTGAATTTGATAGTACTTTTAATTCTTAAAATCAGTTCCTCATTCACAAAGGAGAGGGCTGACAAAAAGCATCAATTAAATTATATGTTTTTAAGATCTTACTGATAGGACAGCTTTAATATTTCAAACTGCAGAACTTCCAAATCGATTTTCTTTGTGCCATGCATTTCCTATTGTCTTAAATAATGTTTGGCACATTTTTCCAGGGCAGCATGATTATATTGATCGTGGTTTCTCCAGTGAATGTGAAAACCAAAGACATCGTGATCCTTTCTGTTGGAGGGGCTGTTACCCTGGTCTGGTTTGTCTTGGGTTACTTCTCGGTAAGCCAAAGGAGGGAAGGAAGCCTAACTCGGGGATTTTGAATACGGTATCACAGTAAACTGTGGTTACAGCCTATATATGTCGTTGTGTTGATTAGTTCAGACAATCTTCAAGGATGAAAATCAGAACATGAAGTGAGTGGCTGAAACATGACGGGCAAAACTGAACCCACTTAACAACACATGGCTAAGTGAATGAGGAATTTAACGCATGCAAATTTATATTCTGTTTTAAATTCAGTGCTGAAATATTCTGTGTAACATCTTTAGAGGATTTAACTTTTGTTAGGTTTTGCAGCTAAAACATTTGTCACTATCAAGACAACAGACTGCATATATAGCTGTAGGCCAATGTTGTATGTAAAGTGAAAAATATTTATAATTCCAGTGAACTGGATCTGGCAGATCTAAAAAATTAGAACGTGCTGGTTATTACTGTAGAATGCCACTGATGACCAAATGATAAAATGTATGACTTCAAACTCAGCTGCTTTGGAATGAGATGTTTAACTCTTGCCAGTGTCATTTAATTTAAAAGTCAAATTTAGTTCTTTATTCTATTTCAGATGCCACGGGAATCTAAGCCTGGAGCTATCATATTTTTTCTGTTCAGTCCAGCAGAACTTGCTTATATTATCTACAAATTATATGATGTGAGTGCGTATTTGTGTGATGTGTTTTCATAATCTTATCCTTTTGATGTTGGGGTTTGTAAACTGTTCTCAGAAATACACTAGAGGGCAGGCTATTTTCAACCACAGCTTTAATTATTATTAGATAGGGGCAGGTAATTAATCATTTCCTCATATTACCAGAAAAACATTTATCTCCTTTATCTTCCCTGTTGTGAGTGCCAAAAGGCAAGATAACTATTCGAATTCACTCTGGCCCAGAAGATTTTGCATTCCAAGACGTGCACAGTTTTGGACAATGTAACTCATTAAAATCAGGCATTTTTAGTTTTGTCGTGGCACAGGTGGTTTTTTTTTTTGGTTTCTTTCTTTGTATCTTTGGAAAACAAAACAACCATAAAAGTCAAATTCAGTACATCATTGGATGGAGACAGGTTGATCTGTTTCATTGACGACAAAAACATGAATGGCATCACATGTATCAGTTCATCATTTTTTTGGTCCCGAATCTTTTGTCAGTCACCTTGTCTTGAAAAGCTGAGTTATGGAAAAAGTTGGTAACCAGACCTTTGTCAGAGCTGAACAGTGAGGCTGTTCTAATACATACAAAATACCAGGGGATCATAACACAGGAAGGGATTTTATTCTCTGGAATTCTCATGTTTCAACAGTATTACAAAAGTTTTTTACTTGTAGTTGTAGTGTTTGATAAATTTGCTGATCCATTCCCAGGTTAGTCATTATGCCCACAGTCACCCTGGCCTGGCTGATGCTACTATTGCTTGTGGAGCGGCAGCCATTGTAGCCCGGATCACAGTCATTATCTCTGGCATTGTAGTTGTCAGAGCATTTAGATCAAGCCTGAAGGAAAAATGTGAGTGTAGCCTATGAACGGAGAAACCATAATTGTTTTTTTACTTATGTATTTAACCCACAAGCCCGGGCTACCCGTAAAGTCAACTGACCGGTCAGTGACCTTATTCATGGGGAATCTTATCTGAGTTGCACTGACTTTTGCCAATGTGCAATGACCACACCACTGCTGTCCATGTGTTTGGTTTGTGTTTGATTGATAATGAATTAACCAGTGAAACCTTTGTCTCTAAGTCTGTAACCAATGATGTGACTTATGATACCAAACTGACAGCTGTAGTTTTCATGAGAAAGAAGCATGATAAAAACATGCCATGCCCCCCAACCCTTAAAAACAAATGGTTTCATGCAGATTGGCACATAGTAATGAACCAATGTGGGCATTTGGGGCAAAGGTCATATCAGAGCTTGTTTCTGATTGGCTCTTAGATAGAGACAACTCTAGATGATGGTCAGCTTGTGAGAAAATGAGATAATATTGCAAATTTGTTGAGCAACAGTTCACATGTCAATGTTACACCTGTTGATAGTGTGGGGAGAGCATTTGAAAGCTTAGTCTTTCTGAGTCCAACCAGTGGTTCATTGGTTAACATGTTCTAGTCACAATGCCTTTGATTTAGAAGAGATACAGTGAGCAATAAGACGGTAGTTGCGTCTCAAAGAAGACAGTGACCTGATAGGCGAAAATACGGCTTCCATGCAGTGCGGTCAGTTTGACCTTGCCATATTGGTATGCCTGTAT
Source organism: Onchidella celtica (assembly GCA_963931925.1). Taxonomy (NCBI): domain Eukaryota; kingdom Metazoa; phylum Mollusca; class Gastropoda; order Systellommatophora; family Onchidiidae; genus Onchidella; species Onchidella celtica. Next base: position 9,028,936 of record OZ007577.1, read on the forward strand.
CCGCCATGATGGGGAACGCAGAAGAAGAAGAAGAAGAAGGTATGCCTGTGGAGAGTGAAAACCTTGGAAGTCGATGCCATATTTCGACAGCTCACGCAGCGTGGGGGTTTAAATGTATTTTGTCAGTCATGGAACCAGAAGCTTTTAAGAAGTAGGTACATTAGAATTATAATTTATTTTCTTGTCTTAGGGACTATCATGTGTCTGAAGGGAATGTTATTTATTGTAAATTATATGATATGCTGTATTCAGAAGAATGTCTGGTTGAGCACTGATTGAGCCAACATGTTACTTGTTATGTTGAGGCATGTTTGATCTTCCTATTTATTGTCACAATATGTAGCTATTTTGTGTTTTGTCATAAACAATTTAACTTTTTCCTGTTTCAGTGTACGGGCAACAAGACTTAAACTAGTTACAGAGTGGAGTTCCATAAGTCTGTGAGTAATGACATCGTGCCATAATCATCCCACCTGATCAACATGATTTTGTGTTCAATGTACCTCTGGCATTCCATGCAAGATGTCGCCATCTCCAAGACTTTGGACTTTAGATGATCAGAAGGACACTGTTTGTGCCTTTTGAGTTCTGAATTACAGAGTTTAGTTGCCAGCATGGATTATGTTTTATTTTTTACATCAGAACTGCATATTTCCCAATCTGCAAAAAGGCTTTGTCCCTTTTGTTATTTTTATCACAAATATTTACCCTTTGAGCGTTTGGAACCACAATCATGGATGATATTGGCCGTGTCTTAAAATATTCTGAAATGTCTGACTTTTACAGCTATCAGCTGCCATACACCACAGGTGCAGTGTTTATCATTTTCTGCCATGTTGTAGGATTTACATTTAACACAACAATTCTATACACCAATTGAGCCAGTGCTCAAAGGATTAAACTTCTGCTACAGCAGTATAGTTCATAAATTGCTTGTCAGTTTTCAAGCTGTAACAGTGATTTTAGGCTAATGACGTCACGGAGGAGACAAATGGGTTAACAACTTAATGTGAGGGGTAACTATCATTATTGTTTTAATGTCAGCAGCTTGTAAATTTCAGAGCAACTCATGTCACCAATCAATGATTTCAAAGCAACACATGTCACCAATCAGTTCTCATTCTCTGATTTGAATTTAATATACAGTAGTTTCTCATAACCGTTCTTGGACAATTCTGGGAGGACAGAATATTTGAGGAAGTAAATCACAAGTGGAATTACTGCTAGCCATGTCCTAAAATTTGTGGTGAGGTGCTTCATAAAGTTGTTTAAAGTGGATGCTGGTCAAGTGATTTGTAATTTTGCATGTTGATGTGACGGAGGCAGTTGTAAAGCAAAAAAAAGTTTGGGGGTGTAAATTTGTTACAAATTTCAGATGAAGACTATGAATAATTTTTTATCGCAAGTTGTGACATTCTTGTCCTGCTGGATGATTTGTATTTCTGTTGATCTGTCAATGATTTATTCACTGTGATTGCCATATATAATGAATATTTTAATATTATCAGTGGATTGTTTGTAATGACATGATGTACTATTTTCTTTATCAGTCTTTCAAGTTACATGGCTTCCTTTCAGCAGTTTTACATTCCCAAAATGCTACAAAGGGACCAAAATGAGCTTTTCTAATGCCTTTCCATTGATTCATGTATCCCTATTGTTTTGATTACAATAAGATAAGGGAGCTTTGCAATGTATAATTTATACATTTCATATAAATTGGATTGCATTTATTGGCATTAATTCCTATGGCAATCTGAATTATTTCTTCATTTATATCTTTGAGGAGCATGATTTCAAAGCAAACAAATTGTATGCGCAAAGATTACATTTTCAGTTATTTAACTACTATTGTGGTATGAAGACAAAGGGATGCTGAAATTGTGTAAAGCTTAGAAAATTAAATAAGAAATTGAATGTCTACACATATTTTAGAAGTTAATTTGAGATTGATAATGCAGAATATTCTTACACTATGCTTAAAACAGCTATGTGCTTGTATGGGAGCTCTCTGCCATATTCCTGAGAACAAACTTATAATACCTGCAAAAGTTCATCATGTATCATACGCGGTAATAAAGTTTACTACATTTTGTACATGGAGCATGAATGATATATATTGACATAAATTGTTTATTTAGTCATTAGTGTTAGTCATGAAACTCACTTATACATTATCTGTTGTCAGAGATAAGATTCCAGGAAATAATTCATAAGCCACAGAACAGGGAAAAGACAACTTTCTATTTCTACTTATTTAGCATGTATCTCAAAGTTTGTTGTAGCCATCCTTTAACTTTTTATCCAAGGTTTCTGGTATGCATTCACTCCCATTAGGCTCTGAAAATTTGTTTTTGCAGTGGTGTATTTTTTGCGGAACTTAAGAATCATGTAACTTGTAAGCCAAACCATTTAAAATCTCTTCCAACAGAGGATTGATCCTGCTAGAATAAACTTAGCCCAGAAATACTTTTTAGAATATTTGGACTCTCATATATAATATTATAGATTTCAATCAAGCAATTTCCATTTAACAATTCTGTATTATTTCTGTCTGTACACTACAGTTTAGAGAATATAAAAAGAAACTATCCAGGTACAAAGTGCTGTGTACAGATTGTTCAGTTGCCATGTACATGAGTGGTGAGCCATGATACAGCTTAGAAAACAGAAACAACTTACTACTACAAGTATTTCCTTCCACAAAAATGCCAAAATTGTATACTGTAGATCACAATTAATCCTTACCTAACTGATTGAGATTCTTAACCGACACTTACTTAAGTTATCACCAGGAAAATGGCATACATATTGCCTTTTTTTTTCTTTCCTACTGTCATCTCAGGTGTGTGGCTAGAAAAGGGTTGCAATAAAAGTTCCCCACTTTGGACTTTTAGAAATTGATGAGCTCTTTTACTGTACAAAAGAAATATGTGCAATATATTTCAGGAAATATTCATTGTCACCCAATAATAGTTGTTGTCACCCAACCCAAATTTGTGAGCAGTCCTCTTTGCTTGAGATGGTTCACTACTATAAATGGATATTCTTTAGTTGGCCTTGCAGTTGACTCAACCTTTCATGCCGCGCTGCTCAAACTTGTATTTATATTTCACATTACATGCTGTATAACATACATTACAGTCAAAACATTCCTATCTTCTATTCCGTAATCTATAAAACACTGATGCCACTGCCATATTATAGGTTTATTAAGGGATTTTTGGGGGGGGATTTCCAAACTCACCCAAAAATTGTGAGTGTACATGGAATGATTACCATGAAATAAGGTTGTTCAGAGGGACAATGAAATGCTTGGGCCAGGAAGTGTTAAAGGGTTAATCTTTCATCCTGTACTCCATTACTCTTCCTGCATACAAATTGATGGATTTACTAAGTGTAAATCATTGTTACAAGCTGGCATTTAGCTCATCTTATTGTAAAGCCGGGCACACTGGCTGATTGTGATATTGGTGCAGGACTTTGTTGAACAGATTATGACATGTGACATGATGGTGTTAATTAATTTTTGCTTACCTTGCCAAAGAATTTTCATTTCAATTATTTTAAGCTGAAGTAGACTTCTTATGTACACTTTCAAATGGGATGCCTGTATATAATCTGATCTGTCTTTCTCAAAGGAAATTTACTTGCTGAAGGAAAATTTTCATTCCAATTCAGGACAGATAACAAAAAATTCTTAGCCTGTCTTTTGTTAAAAAAATTGCCAGCCCTCATGTTTTGTCATTGATATAGTGGATCACTTCGTACATTTATTACACACAAATAACAACTTTGTTTATATTCAACAAAGAATACCTCAAGAGCATTTTGATCTCAGTGATTATCATTCCATCTATAACACTTCACCAAGCAGGTAAAATCCTCCACCACAACAAAACAATCCCTGACTAAAAATTTATACAAAAACACACTGTGTACAAAAACAGTACAATTGGCAGTTTAGCTTGAGTAACATAATCAGGCACATAAACGTACAGAAAAGTAACAGTTTTTAACTCATTTACTAATTATTTTCAGAGTGGGTTCACTTCTCTAATATGCCCTTGCATTAAGAAGCTGCTAAGATTATAAGAATAATTCTGGATTATTTAAATCATGTGTAGAACTCTGGCTTCAAGTCTTTATAACAGATATATCTATGTGAATGTGATGCAACATTGTAAGCTTTAGTTCTGAGATACAATCAAAAGAACCATGTGATATGGAGTTTGAATTATTTTTCACCATGAGTACAATTGTTTAAATTTTGTTACTTTTTATGGCTAGTTTTTGCATGTAGTTGTTTTATGTTATTCTGTTGATACTTTCTTTTCCAAATAAGTTTTCTATTTTCGCAGGGAACTACCGTATCATTTTGACTGGCAGGACGATTGGTATGAAATAAAAAATGTAAGCCATCTTAAAACTTAGAATGAATTTGAACAAAATTAGCAAGTGAAGCATGCATTTTCTGAATTAATTTCATCCAGTGAAATGATATGCAGATGCAGAGTGGTCATTTCAAATTGGCTTAAGAAGATGTAACATGAATGAAGCAAAGCAAATCTTTAACAGTGCCTGAACATTTACCTTCACTACCAGATGTGGGAAGATCATATTACACATTCAAGCCGAGTCAGTTTGTGAATTCATATATTTTTATACTACATGATTTTGCATTCACTGACTTCGTTAATTACTCTAGTTTATAATGCTATTACAGCCAATTACAGCTCATGGCATATTACCAGAATTTTCTTTCTATTGTTAAGTATCAGGATTTCTTTCATGGTGAAGGTGATTGATTGTGTTGTGCTTTGTTCACATGGTTATTTGCTCAGATATAAATATTTCCAAACATAGTTTTGTGAACTTCTAAGCTTACATGTATTTTACTAGACAAGAAAGAAAATAAGCGTCCCTTTCATTGCACAAAATGGCCATAGAAGAGACTGGCAATCAGGAATCATGTTACAAGCTCATTGTATCAAGCCCTTAGGATGAAAAAATATACAAAATGAGAAATATTCGCAATTTGAACCACAAATTTTCTCATGTTGTGAGAAGATTGTTTCTAGGTTATTTTGAATGGTGAGGAAATTGAATTAATGATTGAAATGGCTGTGTAAAAGTAGAAAACCAGATTTATACATGTGTGCAAAACAGTGATCTGTGACATCAACATAAAGAATTCACCTAGTTCATCATGATTGCTTTTGTGAGTGTAATCTTTCATTACGTTTGTCCAGTCATAACAGAAATTGTTTGCAGCGCAACACAGGTATAGTTTTTGCATGGTACAGTTGCATGATACAGACTGCTGTTGACAAGTCCAAATTAATAGGGCAGATTTCAAAATCTTATTGAGACCTGATTTTTTAAAGTTTTATTTTGGAGTGGGGAAAGCTATGGATGTGATTGGGAGGAAGGAGCAAAAAAATGATGTTGCATGCAGGGATAAGCATGACAGCTCTGGATGGCGATTAGAAATTTATAGAATTGATTCTAGTCATTCCAAGGCAAAACAAGAGTAAAGCTGGGAAAGGATAGAGAATTGTTATTAACAGTACAGAGAGTAGTTTACAGCATGTTAAACATTTCAGTGAGTGTTAAAAATTTTTAAACTAAGAGTCATGAGTTTAATTTTCATCTTTGGGCAGGTGGAAAATCTGGAAAAATGGGCGTAGGTGTAGAAATGCCAGGTTGGGACACACGTTGATTTGTCATAATTGCAATAGAAAAGCAAATGATAGTAAGTTTTAATCTGGTGCTTATTTGTACACTGACACAGTAAGCCTACGTGCACACCAGCCAATTGTGATCGATCGACAAGTTGGATAGTGACATGGCTTCATTGAGTTTCAATAAGAAAAAAAACCCAGCTGACGAAACAATGAACCTGTGTCATCATGTCACCATCCACCTCCTCAGTTGATCAAAATGGGCAGATGCATGCCATGGCTTATTATTTCAATTCAGAAATGTTCACCTCACTTCACTTCCACTACATATGGCATTTTTTAAATGTTTTTGACCTTTTTTTAAAAATTATTATTTAGTGGTATTCTTTTTCAAGAAGTATTAAGTGAGGCTGTATTCACCTCGATAGTGTAATATTTGGTCTTGGTTTTGAACCATATTACGTTCAACCACAGTAAATGTTCTGGATATGTGTCATTTGTCTATGGTGTGTGTAAAGGACAAAGGAATATCAGTTGTAGTCATTAAAAGTTGATATTCATGATAATCAAGAGAGACTTTAGGACAGTAACAGATTCTACATTTTTGTAAAATTTTTACCTAAGTTAATATTGAGAACTCAATGAAATTGTGTGATATTGAAAAGAAATAAATGATGACCTGTACAACAGATGAAAAGAGTACATGTACTAGGGACTGACCAAAACACAAATGAAGAAGTCATCTATTGAAGAGATTAGTAACAGAGAAACCTGCTTGTACAATTGTATTGACTGGTAAATCAATCATTGTATATTAAAGTTTTTTCTAAACCTCAAACTTATGTCATATTTACACATGCAAAGGAAAAGGATACAGGAGAGAGTGGCCGTATTTTTTAGTGCAGTAATTCATGTTTGACTTACTTAGAACTTAAGAGCCGGCCCCACATATGGTACAAATTACAAAGTATCAACTTATCGTGTCCAATTTCCAACTGCCAAAACTGACTACCAAGTATTTGTTGTGATCATTTGCACCTAATATTTGCATGCATACATTTTTTGTTGTTTTTAATTCCTTAATCATTATGTTTTAGCTTAAAAAAAGTTTCTCAGTGATCAGCATACACAAAGTACTCACCCTTTCATTTTCAAACATTGACCACAGAATTTTACTTCGAAATTCATCCTCATTTTTTTTCTCTTCTTAGAAAAAACCTAAAAATCCCATGCTTCATAAATTCTTGGAAATGTTCACGTTTTAAACTTTAATGGTATTATATGTAGTTTATTGTAATTAATGTTAATGTTACCTCATCATATTTCATTATGCATGTGCATGAAAGCTCTGTGGGATTGTGAACATGAAGTGACTTATGTCACATTGTACCCAGTTCGACATCCACTTGATCACTTCTATCACTGTTTAGTAAGATAAAAACTGATTCCTGTGTTCTGTTTCAGTTTTCAGGGTCAAATCTTGCCATATTGCACATTGCCACTAAAGCTTTCACTTGGGTCAATGTTACATAAATAATGACTGCCTGCATTATCAGTCAACAGCTCCAGGAAAGCTGTTGACAGGCAAACTGTTTTTATCATGGAACTTAAGCTCTTTATTTGGTTGGCAGTCTTTGCAAGCATCATCAAATACAGAATGAAAGTTTTGATAATTTTTTGGGAGGGCATGTAGCAAACATCTTTTTTTCTGTTTTTTCTTTATACATTGTGTGTTGGCTTCAAGTTGTAGTGAATGATGTCAGAAAATACGTGTACATGCATAATACTAATAATAGTTATCCTGGATGATATATTTGTTAGAAAATACATTATTATTTATATGGATAATGCTAGATTATTGCATTATTAGTATTTCATTGCACAATGTCATCAGTTTGTTGTGTTTTGATGACATGCAGTCATGGGTACATGTATATTAAATGTAAGGTGTTTTTTTTTTCTTTGCTTCTTTTTCATTGTTGTTGCTGGGGGAGGGGATGCTTTTTGTTGTATTCATCTTGTGAGGTACCAGTCAGAGATGGAAGCTACATTCCTCCATTGCTTCCTAAGTAAGTACAGTGCACTCTCCCGATAACGACATGGCTCGGGACCAGAGGTGCATGTCGTTATCGGGAACATGTCGTTATTCGGAGATTTTCAAGATGGCGGAAAAAGGGGTGTGGTTAGACCCTTAGAATGTAACGTACCAACCATAGTGGGTGATCAGTGGATCTGTTTCTTGGTTAATGTCTTTGTGTCCACATCAGCCAGAATTTGCAGCTTGGCATCTATTGTCAGTATCTTTCTTTTTTTAACAGCAGCTGTCGACATCTTGGGGTGCGTTATTGTTCTCGGGTGAATACAATCGATTCAGTGGTCAGCGATGTGATGACTGACTCATTTAATGCGCGTCACCCTTTTTGTTCCGACGACAATAGACACAGGTGTGTTTTCATTGGCCGATAACAAAGCGATCTCATTGGCCGATAACAAAGCGATCTCATTGGCTATGAGGTGCCTCTGGTAGGACATTTCATTGGTCGGAAAAGAAGTGTTTCTATTGGCTCAGAGAATGAAATGAAACTGACCGGAAACAATATTTTAGCTATTTTTATTTTTGTATCTAGCAAAGTCACAGCCGATTATTGCTAACTCAATGTCGTTATCCGGAGAGTGGTCTAAAAAGTATGTCGCTATTTAGAGAGTTTTATTACTAATAACATATAGTAAAAAAATCGGGACCGGGGGTCAATGTCGTTATCGGGAGAATGTCGTTATTCGGAGATGTCGTAATCGGGAGAGTGCACTGTACATGTAGTAGCCAATGTGTGGCTTAGTGTAATAATTTTCATGACTTGCAAATGGAAATGATTTTGTACGTATTTAAGTTTTTATTGTAAAATATTCATGGACAGGTTGTTGAAAAAATAATTTTAAGTTTTCAGAATTTATAATTCTTTTGAAACTTATCATACAGTTTGTTTATAAATAGCTTTCGTCTATTGTTCTTTTGTTAGTTTTCTTTTCTCGGAAGTGTGTGTGTGGGGGGGGGGGTGAGGGGGAGCACCAGCAGTTAAGAAGTCATTCTGTACTTTTTAATTCATTTTCATTAAAATATGTGTTACCTGTTAAGATTTTTTTTTGTCAAGGACCTAGGGTCTGAAAACTTGGTTTTTCCTTCCATTTCTAATTCTCTGTGGTAATTATATGGTAGTTTGTTTTTACTTGGGGCTTTGCAGAGTACCAGTACATGTACAAGCTTTTCTCTTTTTTTTTTTTTCTTACTTTTTAACTTTAATCATGTAGCGCCTAGCAACCAGCTGTGTTTGATCCCCAGACTAGTGTGATAGACCTAATATTTTTGTTAGTTAACTTCAAGTATTTTTTTCTTCGTAATGTGAGTACTGAGCACATGTGTATAATTTTTGTATGCTAAAAAACTGTCACCATCATTACCCCAACCCTAATCATTTTTTTTTTTTTAGCACCCCGACCTCGTTTTAGTACTGGAGATATAGAATATGTTGTATTATGGGATTTCATTTCACAATCATGCATCATAAATATTTTTTTTGTGTGTGTTCAAACTGCGCATATGGCTGTGTTATTTGTACATGTAGTTTGGTCTTTTGATGGAATTTTTATTTTATACACTGAGGACAGCATGGTAAACTATCATAACTTGACATTTTTTTTCTTAGAAATTGAGATATTTTGGCATGTTTGTAGTTCTTGACAACCCACAGGTTGTGTTGTAAGTTAGGGGTTAAACTCTGAAAACTGAAGGTTAAATAATGTTCATTTAATAGTATAGAAATATTGAGTCTGATGAAGAAAGTAATTGTTGTTGTTGTTTTTTTTTTTTTGCTTCTCCTGGTTATGATTATGATGACTTTCAACATGCATATATTTTTTGAATTAGACTGGCCTGTGTATTTAGTGTGAGCATAATATACTGACAGGCAAAAGAAACTACACATCCATATTTTATTCTGTGAAAATGTGGTTAGGGAGTAAATAATAACATGTATGCATTTTCTAGACAAGAAATGTTTCCCCGGTGACAACGACATGCGTTTTTGCGAACTGTTGTTGTTGTGCGTGATGCACGTGCAGCGAACGCTTTCAGCTCCGTGTAACACGAAACACCTGTGTGCAAAACAGGGGGTGGTTAAAAATGTTCATCATTGCTTCTGTGTGTCAAGAAGAAAGAAAAACCATTCAGACGATGCAGCTGTCTGCCTTTCTGTCATGCCGCGCCTCACTGAAAACCAGCGAAACCAAGCCATTGGTCAACTGCAAGCAGGGGCATCAGTTACTGATGTTGCCTTTCGTTTCAATGTGCAACGAAACACCATTTATGCGTTACAGAGACGTTACCTTGCTACTGGAAGCACACAAGATCGTGTTCGATTAGGCAGACCCCGTGTGACCTCTGCTGCCCAAGACCGATTCATACGCACCAGCCATCGTGTCCACCCTGCGTGGTGTTGAGCCCAGGCCAGCCGCGCCTGAACATGTCGTGGTTGCAGACGGGTTCGCTGTGTAGCACGGTAAGCCCTGATCCCTGCATCAGCAAGACGCCTTCGGACAGTTCGGCTACTGATCCTTGGACCGCCTGGTAACGTGTCTGCCGTTCTCTGTGCCGTTTGAAAACGATTCCTTAAATGTATATGTCTTGTGTTGGTTTAGCCATGGATTGAAAAGCATAAAGGAAATGAGAGATTTCAAAGTGCTGAGCAAAGCTGTCAGTTGTGCGAATCGTACTAGTGGTTGTCCCAGTCCCACGCAACCAAAAGTAACTGAGTTAGAGTCCCAGTTGTTTGCATTTGTATTGGTAGGACTCTCATTGTGAATAAAAAACAAAAAATTTAATTTCTGTAGCCAGCATTATTAACATGTAATTGGTCTAATGCAGACACGCAATGTGGCAATAAAATAATAGTTTGATGCAAGAGAGAAAGATAGTCAAGTGAAATGATTCATCGTTATTTGAGTGCCTCAGTGACAAAAGAATGAATGAGAAGACCAATTATTGATTCACCAATTGATTGATTGATTGATTGATGGGTAAATGGATGATGGATAGATGGATGGAAGAGCAGATAATGAAGGGCTGAAGGGAGGAAGAAGTTGTATCTTTGAAGTAGGGAAACTTCAGATGTGTATCCATCCTCTTCATTTCTTTTTATTATGGGAGTGTGAATTCAATGAAAAACATTATATTCTAAAGATAACCAGAATCAATATAAATCTAATGTTTAAGACAATCAACTGAATCAATGAAAAAATTTTGTTATGAATTGACACAGATAAATTACTGGATGTGGATCTCTGTGATTGATGTCAAGAATGGAAACTAACTTTCTGTAAATCACTAAGGAAGTAAAATTAAATAATTTAAAAACCCACTACCTTTGTCATATTTTAATGTATATTTCCCACAAGGTGTCTTTGACCTCGGTATGTGAAATGCTACTTACGAGATTTACACTCTAATTTATACACGTGATCTGGTATTGCTCTCATATTCAATGTTTTACCTTACGACTTCCTATTATCTGCTTTTAAACAGTTTTGTTTTACCTGCATACTGCCAGCAACCACCATAGACTTGTCTTTTTTGTATGCAAACAGTTAAAAATCAGGAGAAGATTGTTCAACGGTGTTTCTTCTGAGCAAATTTAAGAGTTCCTTGCCATCTGTTCACAGCAGAGCTCTGTGCCCATCCATCCATCAAGCATGTGCTTTAGTGTTCACACCAATCATCCACGTTCTGATAAACATCATGAGTTTTAAGTGCAGCAGTGATAGATGGAGATTGAAGTTGAAGGACATATGGGCATGGACAGTCTGTGAGAACACTTGTGTGCAATACAGAGGGTTTTTTTTGCATTTGACAGATGGATGAAACTTTTGTCCTTCAAATGGACCTTCAAATGGACAAACACAGATCTCTGATGTGGACAGGCAGTTAGAAATTTGCATCTTTAATCAAGTATGAAGATTTAATCTAAGTTCCAACATTGCCTTGGTCAAGGTGCGTGGAATTTGTTGAGTAAATTATGGATTGCGTGAATGGCTGTTGCTTGCCTGCCCATCACAGTAAATGAAAGTGTTGTTTTTTTATTACCATTCTTCCTTGGCATTGTACTTGCAATTAAGCTTGAATAAATAATTATCAGTCAATCTGGGTGCTGAATCACTCAAGTTCTTTGTTACCAAATGAAAGAGATGAAGCTGTACTGATGAAACATTCACTTTTCGGATAGTTTTGTTTTGTTTTTTTTGTCTGTCTTTAGAATGCAGTTATTACAATTACTTGAACACACACTTTTGACTGTATGATAGAGGTGCAAGTGTTGTAATTCCCTGAATTTCTGCAAGTTGAGGTGTTGAGTGATATCCTTAGGTTTTCTTAACTTGAAAACTAGTCTGGAATTAAGCAAAATCCCAATGTCATTCAATCTGTATTGTATACATAGAAAAACAGAAAAACTTTACATATATAAGAATATTTTTTTCTATATTTCCGGATACATTGAAATAACCACGACAAAATGCAGTCATCTGATCCTTTGACAAATTGCTCTTACTCAAATCACAGATCTGGACCACTCCTTTCATACACACTGTTGTATTCTGTACATATGTAGCCTTTCACACACTTCCAGCCTGTCACAAATCCCAGACTGGGAGATGTAATAAGTATGACAGGACAACAATCACGAACAAACAAGTTTAACACTTAACAGAACAACCCATCAGACTCACATATTTATTAAACATAATTATACATATAATAGCGCAATTACATACATTATATTATTGAAATGACTGCCGTACAACGGCCTTATTCTCACACACACTCTCCCTCGGATCCACAATCCGGTAGTTACTCCTAAAGGCACTTCGGCCTCAGCCTCTCCCCTCAGGGTCTTAATAGCACATTAATAACTTACTGGCACCGCAGTCTCTCAATATCACCTTCCTATTGTCATACACCTTAGCACTCCCCTAGCACCTCAGCAGGGCAATAACACATTATTATTTCCATAGCCATCAACATGGCAGCAACATAGTATCAGTCACTAGCCTATCAACATGGCAACAATATAGTATCTCATTCACTCTCATATCTACGTCCCTGTCCGTGGCCTGACTGCCACGACTTTATGTGCCTCTACTGTCCTACACTGACAGCCTCACTTCTGGCCTATGTGTGGCCTCCGGCCCTATGCTGGCCTATCCCCTGTGCTCATCGAGGTGGCTCTGCGGCCCGTCCCCGACACCTACAAGAATAACATTACATTGGTATAATACCCTACCATTTCTATTCACTCCCCCTCTCCTTACAACCCATGAAACGTACACACACTAGTTCACCTTTCACTCACCACACATCTTACGGTAACACACTTCCATCGGAGTACACACTACTCACTCGCGCTACAAATCCATGAACTCACTTTCATCTATCGCTCGTGGCGCACATTGCTATATCCAATATCAAGGACTTCCACATTCCTCACATATACTTATTTACATCATGGTAATAGACGAATATAATATAATACATCAATCATAATAATCAATCAACGTTCTACATACCAGTCATAACTGGAAAGACTCTCACTAGTCTTCTCGACTGCTTCCCTTTATGTCCGCCCGATGGGCTTTTATTCACAGGTCCGATCCGTAGGACCTTCTAACTTGCAGTGATAGTAATCCAGCGCTTTCGCCTCATTCAGACTTCCACACCACTCATACACGCACGCTTTTCCCACTTGTCTGCATGAGTTATTTTTACTCTTCCCCTTTCACGTCTTTTCCTATCCGTCTGTCGTGAGCTCTTCTTATTCTACACCCGCTCTGTAGCAATCCCCTTAATTGCACTCACTCCACTCGTGACATCATCCCCCACCCCAAAAAAATTAATGCAATTAATTTCAAATCGCATCAAGATGACTGTCAACGAGTGAGCGTGAGCAATACCTACACTAGAAAAAATGACCTAGCAGTTCCCCCAGTATATAAAATACCGAAATCAGGGGAAAATATGGGGATCAATATGGCCTGCAATATGCATATATGTGTCACATCATGAATAGCTAACTAAACACAATATCTAATACAGAATCAAAAAACCATTCAACCTATCAACCATTCTTCATATCATATTTATAATGTCAATATTTTAAAGTCGACTCATTCACACAGATCCTGTCAATGTTCCTGTCCTCTGATGTATAAGCTCCTGAAATCTTGCCCTAGGCTCGACTAAGGTAGTCGGCGATATGATTGCTGGTTCCTGGAATTGGTTGAATAACGAAGGTGTACGGCTGTAAAGCCAATGCCCATCTAGACAAGCGTGGGCTGGACGAACGATTCTTCGACAAAAATGTCAGTGGCTTGTGGTCTGTCTGGATACAAAATTCTCGTCCCATGAGATAACGTCCTAGTTTCTGGACGGACCAGACAATGGCAAGACACTCACGCTCTATCACAGAATACTTTCTTTCTCTCTGCAATAACTTCCTACTGACATAACATACAGGATGGAGACATTCGTTCTTCTCCTGTAGAAGACAAGCGCCGACACCAGAGTCCGACGCATCCGTTCTGAGGATAAAATTAGATCAAAAATCGGGTAATATCAGAACGGGTGACGATGATAATGCTGTCACCAAATTATCAAATGATGTCTGACATTCAGACGTCCACTGGACCTTATCGGGTTGTCCCTTCTTAGTAAGGTCAGTAAGAGAAGATGACAAGGAGGAAAAATTTGGAATGAACTTTCTATAATAATTTAAAATCCCGACTAAGCTTCTGACTTGTTTCTTTGTTTTAGGGATTTGCAACCCTACTAACTTGTCAATTTTTGTTTCTTCAGGTCTCTGAACACCTCTACCCACAATATGTCCTAAGAATATTATCTCTGGACATGCCAAATCCATCTTTGCGGGTTTAGCAGTTAACCCAAAATGACGTAATCGTTGAAAAATTACTGTTAGTGTCTGAATATGATCAGACCATGTCGACGTATGGCATGCTATATCGTCAAAGAATGACACGACATTAGGTATGTCCTTCAACACCAGTATGAGAATACAGATACTTTGGTCTCTCATGAAACCTCTGCAGCATATCAACGTGGAAAACCTTTACTGATCCATCAATGTGGATAGCGTAATCTACCTTCGAAACAATTCGCTCAATAACATAAGGACCTTTCCATGTCATCAATAACTTATTATGGTCCGTAGGTAACAACAACAGAACCTTGTCTCCTGGCTTAAAAATTCTCAGTTTGGAACCTCTATCTTTATAGTCTTTTGCTCTTTTCGAAGCGATACCAGAAGCTTCTTCTGCTATAGTGCGCGCTGAAGATAGTCTTTCTCTTAAATCAACAAGGTCTATCGAAACCTTTTTAAACGGTTCCGAAACCGTGGGGATCTTTTGACGAGGAGCCTGGGGTGTACGACCCTTATGCGTCGTCTTTTGGCACGCACTGCACGTCTTACAATATAACCGTACATCTCTGTATACTGACGGCCAATAAAAATCTTTCAGAACTCTCTCCTTGGTTCTAGCACTTCCCATATGACCCGCTAATGGAACATCATGGGCCAGACGCAATACTGTAGCAATTAACGACCGTGGCACGACGACCTGCTTTTGAACGGAAGCCACTGTGACGTACATACGGAACAGAATGCCCCCCTGGACAAAAAAAGAAGATGACCCGTTCCTATATTTCCTTGTTTTCTCGGTTCGCGCTTCCCCAAAACATGGGTTTAATGATGGGTCCTCCCTTTGTAATCTCGCCAAGCGCTCTGGCGTGATATCTAGGTTGACCGCTGGCGTCGCCAAAGGTCTAATCTTATCTTTATCAGATACCCGTCGACGTGTTTCGACCGCGGCGCAAAAGTCAATACCTTTTGATTGCGACCATGCTTGCACGTTCTCATCGGAAGGGGAAACGACCCGTGATACATTCCCAATGATGAGCTGGGCGCCTGGAAAACAACCAACGACTGCTTCGACTTCCCCGCTAAGGAAAGGTGTATTTATCATTATTCTTGCCATGGGTAATTTCTCAATGGCCCCCGAAAATTGGATGCACGGGACAGTCTCACCTGTAAGCTGTGAATCCCGAATGCAATCCCTATGCACTCCCACAACGGTAGATCCTGTATCTCGTAAAACCGAGACCGGTTCGTCCCCAACAAACCCCGGATAAACCCTAAGACCATCTCCTGTATGACATGAATTTATAACGGGGATCTTTCTCCCACAAGGTAAAACACCGGAAGATAATAACTTCTCACAACTGGGACACTTAGAATACTGTCCGCCTCCGTTGTCCGATGTAACACACGCAGCCGCATGATGAAATTTATTTGGGGAACATGGACTGGAGCTACTGTCCACGTTCGCCGCTATCCTACCTGCAGGGCAGTTCACGCTGATGTGATCTGCTCTTCCGCAGTTCCAACACTTCGCGGCCCTACACTCGCGCGAAAAGTGACCCACGCGTCCGCAAGTCCAACACTCCGCTCCCTGTGCTGCCCTAGGCCTGGGTCCCCGTGACCCCTCGCGACCGGAACTAGAGTCCCTATGCCGTCGGTCATCGGCAAAGGTCACAACTCGCCCCCGGCCATTACCGCGACCTAGCCCTCCTGCTCGGTCAAACTTACCGGATCCATATGCCGGTGATTGGTGATAGCCCCTACGCTGCCCCTGGGCTTGCCCGCTATAGGCACCACGCTGACGCGACCTGTCCCTAAGTCCTGCCGGCGACCCCTCGACAACGGCGACATACCCAGCATCTTGGACGTATGCCCTGGCGACTGGTTTGGACGGATGCGCCGTACGGTATGCCTCCGCCAACTTAGACGCCTCCTGCACCGTCGCGGGTTCGTTCTCTTTCAGGAAAGCCACCAGATCTTTGTGGCACGACGCGTACAGCTGGTCACGGATCATTAAGTCTTTCAGTTTAGGAAAATCCGCGCCCACATGCGCCAGGTCTACCCAGTTCGCGAAATACTCCGTTAGTCTCGCGACGAAGGCAGCAAAGTCCTCCCTGGTGTCTGCACGTGCTCGCCTAAACTGCTCCCGGAAATATTCCTCGGTACGCGCAAATCGGCGAAGCAGCAAAGCCTTCAGCTTATCGTAATCTTGCACGTCTTCGCGCTGTAGCTCTTTAAAGTATGTTAACGCTCGCCCCTGCAATAGCGACGCCAGGTACGTGGCCCATAATTCCTTATTTTCCCCCCATTGCAATTGTGCGTTCAGCTCGAACCTGTAAAGGAAGGCGTCTATGTCGTCCTTCCGGTCGTCGAACGTAGGGAGCTTAATCCGAACACCACCTTTATTGTGTACCTGCCGCTCAACTGTTTCTGTTGGCGCATTCTTATTGATTTCCAACTCGGCGATTCTTATTCGCGCCTCTCTCTCCTGTTGCTTATCCCTAGCCTCTATCTCCCGCTCTTGGGCTTCTATCTCCCTTAACTTTAACTCCCTCTCCTGCTCCTGAGCCTTAGCCTCTCTTTCCTGTTGCTTAGCCTCTAACTCCTTTAACTTAAACTTTCTTTCCTCTTCCTTATCCTTAGCCTCTCTTTCCTCTTCTCTCTGTCGCTCTTGAGCCTCTTTTTCTCGCTCTCTATCCTTAGCACGCTCATCGCGCAAATCCGCCTGTTGTTCTTTAATCCAGCCGCGTAGCCCCTCTCCCTCCAGGCCAAGTTCCTTACCCAACTTCATTAGTTGTTGGAGTTCCGCCATTTCACAGATTTATGGTTATGGTATCTATTATGCGAACGACCAACCTGTCGGTATGATCACTAACGATACGACCAGAGACCTGAGATCACACCAGATATAACAACACCTAGTTCAGAATACAATTCAGAAATTTACCTTTACAGCACAACTACTTCTATATCTACAAAATGTATAGCACTATTAATTATAAAAAGAATAGAAAAGACAAGAATAAGGAAATTTAGTAGAAAGACCACAAGGACGTCAAGGACAACGAACCAGACTAGGACAAAGCTTCTACAAAAAAAAACTATAATGGAAAAAAGAATGCAACCTAACTACGCCGATTACACTACACGGTACAACAAGAACAGAGTCTGAAAAAAAAGAACGTATCTACAGATAGGGAAGAAAGAGGGACAAGAGAATACGTCTTCCTGCTGAACAGAGAAGATATCGACGCTACAACTAAACAAAAATACAGGTCCCTACAGAACTGTTCACTGTGGTGAACGCGGTTCCAAGTTTAGCCCACCTCCCGAAGAGGATAAACTACGCTCACCACAGCAAACCCGCGCCACCGCCCGTATAACCTATAACGACAACAACAGCAAAAACAGGGAAACAGACAGATGAAGAGACAGCCCTTAATCCAGGGCACAAAATTTTCACTTAACTTTTGAAATTTTGAGTAAAACCTCTCCCTTCAATCGGAGCTCTGGCTGCTCGTCTCCTCAGGCTGCACGCACACACTCTGGAAAGTTTAAATACACATTAATACCTATTCATAGCAATACATGCATCAATATACATTCATTAATATACATAAATCATATCATGAAATGTCCATTCATCCAACGAACAAGACAGCACAAATACCTACTAACTAACTACAACTAAATATTACGAAAATGGACGAGTCACAATGGACGAGCCCCCAATGTCACAAATCCCAGACTGGGAGATGTAATAAGTATGACAGGACAACAATCACGAACAAACAAGTTTAACACTTAACAGAACAACCCATCAGACTCACACATTTATTAAACATAATTATACATATAATAGCGCAATTACATACATTATATTATTGAAATGACTGCCGTACAACGGCCTTATTCTCACACACACTCTCCCTCGGATCCACAATCCGGTAGTTACTCCTAAAGGCACTTCGGCCTCAGCCTCTCCCCTCAGGGTCTTAATAGCACATTAATAACTTACTGGCACCGCAGTCTCTCAATATCACCTTCCTATTGTCATACACCTTAGCACTCCCCTAGCACCTCAGCAGGGCAATAACACATTATTATTTCCATAGCCATCAACATGGCAGCAACATAGTATCAGTCACTAGCCTATCAACATGGCAACAATATAGTATCTCATTCACTCTCATATCTACGTCCCTGTCCGTGGCCTGACTGCCACGACTTTATGTGCCTCTACTGTCCTACACTGACAGCCTCACTTCTGGCCTATGTGTGGCCTCCGGCCCTATGCTGGCCTATCCCCTGTGCTCATCGAGGTGGCTCTGCGGCCCGTCCCCGACACCTACAAGAATAACATTACATTGGTATAATACCCTACCATTTCTATTCACTCCCCCTCTCCTTACAACCCATGAAACGTACACACACTAGTTCACCTTTCACTCACCACACATCTTACGGTAACACACTTCCATCGGAGTACACACTACTCACTCGCGCTACAAATCCATGAACTCACTTTCATCTATCGCTCGTGGCGCACATTGCTATATCCAATATCAAGGACTTCCACATTCCTCACATATACTTATTTACATCATGGTAATAGACGAATATAATATAATACATCAATCATAATAATCAATCAACGTTCTACATACCAGTCATAACTGGAAAGACTCTCACTAGTCTTCTCGACTGCTTCCCTTTATGTCCGCCCGATGGGCTTTTATTCACAGGTCCGATCCGTAGGACCTTCTAACTTGCAGTGATAGTAATCCAGCGCTTTCGCCTCATTCAGACTTCCACACCACTCATACACGCACGCTTTTCCCACTTGTCTGCATGAGTTATTTTTACTCTTCCCCTTTCACGTCTTTTCCTATCCGTCTGTCGTGAGCTCTTCTTATTCTACACCCGCTCTGTAGCAATCCCCTTAATTGCACTCACTCCACTCGTGACACAGCCATATCTCTCTTAACCATTTCTTTTCTATTTCACTCTTTTAACTTTGTCAGAAATGGACCTGAGATCTTCCTTCTACTTGGAATGGAGAATGTCTCTCAATATAAACCATGAATAACAGTGTCACGATTAAGGTTGATGACCTTGTACGCCACGAGTATAGAGGGGGTAAACTTAGTAGGGGAGAAGGGGAGTTTAAAGTTGTTGTCGAGCATGAAAGATTAAATATCACGAGGAAGGTCGGTGGCCTTGTGCGCCACAAGTCTAGAGGGGTGAGCTTAGGGGAAAACACGGTTTTTAACATTGTTGACGAGCGTGAAAAGATACACACGACTCGCTTTAAACTAGTCGCGTGTGCAAAAACCTCGGGAGTATAAATGGAGGAAAAGCTCGACACACGGGGTTCCCAAAGTTATTCAGTCCCAGAAGAAGACGCAGAGAGTATCGGTCCGGGCGACAAGTGGAAGGTCGTGCCAGTGGGGACCAGAAGTGTTAGGTGTGTGAGGGATCTATGTTCCCAGTTATTACTCAATAAGCAGAATTTATCGGTCCGGGCGACAAGTGGAAGGTCGTGCCATGGGGACCAGAAGTTAAGGAGTCCTGAGGATGGGAACCCTTCGGGAGCTCGTGATTTACGATGACGGGTGTGAACCGTCTGTGTGCCATTCGTTTGCAGTTTAAGGAGTCCGGATGACGGGATGAGAACCTCTCAGGAGCTAGTGATCTACGATGGCGGGTGTAAACTGTGTTTTCTTATTCGTGTGAAGCCAGGGGCGTCTGTTCCCCCCTTTTATCGTTGAAGTTAGAGATCTATGAAGGATCGTGAACTCTGGAGACGTGAAACTGCATCAGCGAGGAGAGCAGTTGTTGACAGAGACTATTGAGTATACGTAATTAAGTTTATGGACAAAGGGGTTAGATCTAGATGTGAGTTGGGAGTAAAGAATAGCCATGATCCCCAAGAGTGAATTTCAAATATCTCTGTTTTTGTGATTATGTATGTGATTATCATGAGTTGAATGTTTTGGCATAAGTTTTGTCATACATTTAGTATTAAATATCGTTTAATTTAAATTTCACTCCATGTGTCCGTTGATCGCTGGTCTGCTTGCTTGGCTTGTTAGCTGGGTTTGAAAGGAAAAATAAGTTAGGTACTCATCACACACGTGGTCGTGACAATCTTCACGCACGTGATACATTTGAGAACTGCATCAGAATTAACCCAAAAACATTAGGAGAAGAAACATATATTTTCAAAACTCTGCCTATGCCTAAATGAACCAGTCTTGATATGACTCTCTTCATTGGTTGTCTTACAAAAGAGCAGTGCTAAAGTAAAAAATGGTACTACTGTTACACATTTAATGCATGCTATCAAAACCGTTCATGTCCATGAACAATTGTACTTGAGTTTCCTCATGAGTCTCCTATCTGTTGTTGCTTTTTTAATCAAGAACTCACTAGCAAAGAAAAAACCGAAAGCAGTAAACTTCCCTTAGCAAACCATTAAATGCTTAATTCAGCTCTTTTGTCTCTCATGGACAGTGTCATTACAAAACAAGCAAATGCATGTTTTCTAGCACAGTCTTAAATCACTGAGGTATTTTTGCCTACAAATGGGCTACAAGGTGGGCGCGGGTGCAAGTATAGATCAATATCCAGTGGATCTCCCTGGGATTCATCAGTACTGGTGCCCAGGCAGAGATACCACAACCTTGGATCCACAGGCAATGAGTAGCCCATACTACATTACTAGTGTGACAAATACTGGTGTTGTAAAAACCATTAGAACAAAAGCAAGGATAACAGAATGAGAGATTATTATCAACACATACTGATAGAAAAGTTCCAAAGTTCCATTTCTTTATTCTAAAAACATATACACTCTTTACTTTAAGTTCTTCACTATGAAACCTACAATTGTATATAACATCCTTTACAGAATAAAGAACTGCTCTATTGGTTTATACTGGACTTTTACATCCTTGAACAACACAATGAGATTATATCAGTAATAAGACTGGGCCAACCAAGACAGTGGTAAGAAAACAACAAGAAATTAGTTCGACTAGACCATATCCTAGGTGGGACTTGATCCTGGTGCCTCTTGCATTCATGTCAAATGCTCTAAATATTGTGCCACTGTACCAGCCAGCAGGTAATTTACAGCACTTCCCAGCTCCATATATTCTCAACAGTTAATTCGGAATGATGCTTAGAAAGAGGTCAAGAATGAACTATATTAATCTTTCAAGGCAATAATTTGAATTCCATTGTTATGTACCCACAATACATGTGTAATATCAATACATTCATAATCATCTTACATACCACGAGAAACTTTCATTCTTACACTCACATACTGTTTTCTTGTTTACTATGTCAGATAAACTGATACCTGAGCTTATGTAATGTTGTAGTCTTTTGTCATTATTATCTATCCACTAGAGTCCACTCCCACACACAAGATACAATGTGTCATAAAACTAACCATGATGAATTTGTTCGACATTATCAAGTAAATGGCAGGCACTTTTTGCACTCTTCTGTATTTTCCACTGTTTCCACAAGTCAGTTACAGGCATGTCATTTCCATCATCCAAAATTGATCACAGTTTTGGACATGGTCAGATAAACTGCACTTATATTTTTGCATCCTTCTAACATCATTTTCCACCTAGCAACTCCTGCTGTTTCGCTGAAGTCATCTCCTCAACTGCATGCAACATTCCATGCATCTTGTCCTTGAGCTGAAAGTAAACAAAAAAACACAACTGTTAACAGATGAGTGAAAACAAAACATGGAGGATGGTAGGAGAAATTATTAGTCATCATTTCAAGAGGAACTGACCTTCAAAATGTCCCTTTGAGGAGACACATAGGACACAAAGCATTTTCAGGTGGAAAAGGTCTCTGTTCACGATGACCAATGGTTTTCATTGTATATTGTCAGATATGATGGATTACACTGACAATCTCTTATAATGTGCCTGCAGTCCATTTCCGAGCATTTAATTTTCTATAACCGTAAAGGGGAAAATAAAGAACAATTTAATTTACCCCACTTTTGAAATTTTGGCTCATGTAATTTTTTTCATCCATTTGCAAAGACACAACATAAAATAATATATAAGAAAAACAAATATTTTCTCATGCATAACAGTAGCAACGCTCAGTTTACTAAGTACATGTATCATAAAAACCACAGAAAAACTGTGGGGTCGCAGCAGGGCTATAAGCAAAGTCAAAATTGGGCAAAAAGAAAAGGTTGTATGTTGCAAAGCCCTGCGTGAGAAATAAAACCCAAACAATACAAAGCAAACTAAAGAGAAGACAGAAAATACACAAATTTGCTTTGTATTGTTTGGGTTTTATTTCTCACGCAGGGCTTTGCAACATACAACCTTTTCTTTTTGCCCAATTTTGACTCAGTTTACTAAGGGATACATGACATGAAGAATGTACCAGGACTGGTACTGACAGTGCTGAGAATTAGTCGTGCAAATTTGTTCTGCCCTAGGCTGTTGAATGACTAATGTTGGATGCCAACTGCACCTGTCAATGATGACTTTGAAGCATTTGCATACTAGTTCATCCAATTTGTTTTTTGGTGGCATTTTATGTTACACAAATCATCACCATTCATTTTCACAAACTATGCAATTCATAGACCTCTTTCACCAACACACATTTCGACATTTTAATAATCATTGATTCAGCAATAAGGCGCATGTCTTTTTACATTAAATACACAACAACAGAAACTGGAACCACCCCACAAAGGGTTTCAACAACTGATCTGAATACTGTTTTCCTTGATTTAGCACAGGCAGACCTTACAAATACTCACCATGTCATCAGCAGCCAACAGATCATCAGCTGAATGTCCTTTGGCAGATTTGACCTTCTTAGCATATTTGGAGTAAATATCCCTGACTTGTTTCTTAGACTTCTCACTCAACATTTTGGCATTTTTGGCCAAGTTCTCTCGATGTTCCCTAGTAACTCTACAAGGTATGATACAAGACAAATGTCAAGATCTACATGCAGAACCTGTTCAAATGATGTCTTAATCATCACACACTACTAATCTGTTGGAATGGAAAAAACTATATTGTAGTTTTTGTACTTAAAAATCAAATGCAAGTACATGTACCAGGTAAACTTGTGGAGATTAAAATAAAATAAAAAAAAGAAAGTAATTTATTAAATATGCACCTGAAATAAACAAATAAAAAAAAAAAAAACAGAATCTGTCCACAAATGTGTTCATGTATTAAGAGCCTCATAGATTATCTAATTAAATCTACAAGGCTAGCAATTGCATGTGAAACCAAACTGTGCTTACTTTGGTAAAGGTATAAACAAACTTGTGCCATCTTGTTGAGGATTTACATTCATGCCAGATTCTGCAAGCGCTTCCTTTACTTGAGTCAGATACTGTAAGGAATGAAATAATGATTCATCATCATCATCATTGCCTTTCTCACCCTGGATCAGGGTATAGGCCACCAACAAACACCTTCCATCCCTCTCTATCATGGGCCAGCCTCTTTACATTATTCCAAGTCTTTCCGCTTCGTTGCACATCATTTTCTCTGGCTCTTCTCCACGTTCCGCGCGGCCTTCCTCTTGATCTCTTGCCCTGGGGATTCCAGTCCAATACCTTCTTCGTGATGCTGTTTCCTGGCCTCCTGAGAGTGTGGCCGATCCATCTCCATCGCCTCCTACCAATTTCCTCTCTGACTGGGTTCTGTCTTGTTCTTTTCATTACAATTTCATTACTGACCTTGTCTGTCCATCTGATCTTAAGTAGCTTCCTCAAACATCTGTTGATGAAAACTTGGATTCTCTTTATGCAGGCCTGGGACGCATTCCAAGTCTCACATCCATACAACAGGACTGACTTCACGTTCGAGTTGAATATCCTCAGCTTTGTTTTTAGAGATATATCCTTGGTTCTCCAAATCTTGCTTAAGGATGTGAAAGCTGCCTGTGCCTTTCCAATTCGTGCTTTGACTTCTGCCTCTGTTCCTCCCTTATTGTCAATGATACTACCAAGATAGCAGAAGGACTCTACATCTTCCAGTGGTTGATCTCCTACTGTGACTTGTTCGCTTAGGGGTGCAACAATTTTTAGGACCTTCGACTTCGCGGGATGTATCCTCAATCCAATAGATTCTGAAATTTTGTTTAGAGCTGTAGTCTTTGCTTGCATCTGGTCGTGTGTGTGCGACAATAGTGCCAAGTCATCTGCAAAATCTAGATCGTCCAGCTGTGTCCATGGGGTCCATTGTATGCCATTTCTTCCTCCACTGGTGGTTTCTTTCATAAGCCAATCAATCACCAGGATAAACAGAAATGGGGACAGCAAACAACCCTGCCTAACACCAGTCTTGATATCAAAGCTGTCAGTAAGCTCACCATCATGTACGACTCTGCAACTTGTCCCCTCGTACATGCTCTTGATAAGATTCACCATCTTCTCTGGGATTCCATAATGTCTCAATATTCTCCACAGTGTTTCTCTATCGATGCTATCAAAGGCCTTCTCGTAGTCAAGGAAGTTCACTATCAGTTGGGAGTTCCACTCTAGCGACTGCTCTACTATGATTCTCAGCGTGGCGATCTGGTCGGTGGTTGATCGATTACTCCTGAAACCAGCTTGCTCCTCGCGAAGTTTTTGGTCTGTTGCATTCTGTATTCGCTTGAGAATAATCCGATTGAAAACCTTTCCTGGGATGGAGAGAAGTGTGATTCCTCTGTAGTTACTACAATTGCTGAGGTCCCCTTTTTTTGGGAGCTTCACGAGGTGTCCTTCCTTCCAGTCCTTTGGAAACTTGCCTCCGATCCAAATCCTCGAGAATAGTGAGTGCAGACCCTCTGCAGCCCCAGCAGCATCTGCCTTCAGCGCCTCTGGTGGGATCTGGTCTGGTCCAGCTGCCTTGCCTCGATTTAACTGCTTTATGGCATCATTAATCTCTGCTTTAGTCGGAGGGTCGCAACTGATCGGTAAATCATTTCTTGCGGGTAGAATGTCGGGTGGGTTGCTTGGTGGAGGTCTGTTCAAGAGGCTGTTAAAATGTTCTATCCATCTTTTTGCCTGAGCTTCCTTTCCAAAAATAGCCTTCCTGTTGTAATCCTTGACAGGAACTTCAGGTTTTCCATATTTTCCAGCAAGAGTCTTTGTAGTCTGGTAGAGGATCCTCATGTGTCCTCCTGTTGCTGCCTTCTCTGCTTTCTCTGCTAACATTCCTATGAACTCCTCTTTGTCTTTTTTAATTGATTTTTTGACCTCTTTAGCTGATGCTCGGTACTCTTCCTGGTTACCAACTCTTGAGCTTCTTGTACGACTTGCATTTACCCGTTCTTTTAGGTCTCTTCTTATCCTTATCAAGTCCAGTGATTTTTGACTGATCCATTCCTTGTGTTCCACTTTCTTTTCCCCAATAACATCCTGACATGTCGATGTAAATACTCCTTTTACCTTAGCCCAGTGAGTCTCCAAATCTACTGTCTCTTCCAGGTCAACAAGGGGTTTGAATCTATTCCTCAGTGTCAGCTGGAACTCTTCCTTCTTGTCTCCATCCAGAAGGCTCACTTGAAACTTTCTCCTCTTTGTTCCTGCTCTGGTACCTTGTTTCTTGAGGCGGAGTTTGAGTCTTGCCAGCAGCATGTGATGGTCAGATCCAACATCTGCTCCTCTCTGTACTATGACATCCTCTAGTGAGCGTCTGAATCGTCGGGTGATGCAAAAGTGGTCAATCTGATTTTCAGTTACTCCATCCGGTGAAATCCAAGTGGCCTTATGGATCCTCTTGTGTGGGAATACTGAACCTCCAATCACATAGCTGTTAAATGCGCAGAAACTTGCAAACCGCTCTCCATTCTCATTCATTTGTCCTAAACCATTGCACCCCATAATGTCCTCATACCCTGTATTGTCCTGTCCTATCTTGGCATTGGCGTCTCCCATTATAATGTTCACATCTTTTCTTGGCAATGTGTCAACTATTTCCTGAAGCTGGTTGTAGAAGTCGTCCTTGTCCTCATCGGTTGCTTCATTTGTTGGGGCGTATATCTGCACAATGTTCATGTTGATGTTCTTGTTCTTAGTAGTAAATGATGCCAATATAATTCTCCTTCCATAGGGTTCCCATCCCCTCAGTGACCTCTGGGCGTGCTTGCTCAAGATGATCGCTACTCCTTCTGTATGCTTTTTGTCCTCCCTTCCAGAATACAAAATCTTTTCCCCAGTATTAAGTTGTTTCAGTCCGGACTGTATCCAGCGGGTCTCGCTAACTCCAAGTATGTGCAGTCTGTATCGCCTCATCTCCATTGTAACCTGGGCACTCTTTCCTGCTTCATACATGGAGCGGACATTCCACGACGCAATCCGGAGTGACTTGCTTGATGAAGGAGCAGTCGGGCCAGTGGCGTCCTTTCGGCTTTGTCCATTGTCCTTCATTGAATCTACAGGTGCAGATGCTCCCCCTTCTCCCAAGATAAAAGACTGATTTGAAGTATTTGCTTGTGTTTCTGTAACTGGTTTATTTTTACAGGGTGGGTAGTTGGCCCACCGCCAACTGGCTCTTCTCGGGAGACCAGGACCTTTGCACCTTTAGTCGCCTCTTACGACACGCAGTATCACGTCAGATGTATTCTCTGCTGTCCCTCTTCTACAAGAGAGCCCCGCATCTGCACGGGCGGAAATAATGATTACAAATAATCAGAGTTCATGGGGAAGTGCTTTTTGTCTGATCTTAAGGGAATAATTCTTGATAATTCCTATAATATTTCTTTTTCTTTTTTTGGTCAGGAAACTAATCCAGTCACTCAAAAATGTACCATTTTCCAGTGATCCAAGAGTTATATTACCAGTAGCAGATTAGCAATCGAATATCAGGAAATTTGACATCTGAACCTAGGAGTGCACATTTAATTGTACAAATAACATCAGACAAATATTTTTTTATTGGTACTAAGGACATCACCTGTGGACTGGGTGCCATGTTGATTGTTATGAGCTGCGGGGATTTTTGAACTACTTGGCCCAGCTGAATCAGAGGAAAGTTCCCATCTGGAGTCTTGACAATGAGATTGTCAAAGACACCTGAAAACAGGACATTGATTAAATTGTTCATTGATGAAACTGTATCTTCCCTGACTGAATATTTTGCATTTACCCAAATTCACCACGCAAAACACAACACGAAAATGCAAAATTAGGATGGACATCTTCTAACTACTTGTTGCGTTGGGATGGACATGCTTTAACTAGTTTTTGCAAACAATGTGCCTGAAAGTGAAAGTCCTGATCTTTGAACAAATACAGAAACCAACCAATTTAACCATGATCATGGGTCACACAGACACAGAGGGATTTTCTCCTTAACTAGGCAATCACATGATCCTGATCACTGGAATTTGGTGATCTTTTCTAAAATGTGACGAATATAAAACTAATCAGGTCATTCACTTTCAAAAGTTGACAGGGAAGTGACCATTTTTTTTTTTACAATTTACATCAAATACCAGGGATGTAAATGGCCTCCTGAAAAATTCTCTGAAACCAACGCGGCATTCTTTGAAACATGTTCTGACACTGCGGCGCGCAGGCTATTTGTCTAACTTTAATGAACTATGATAGAAAACATAACACATAACAACCTAATAAACTTAACTTTACAGTTTTACATCAAATATTTAAAGTATCATACCTTTTGGGCTTTGATTATTAAGTCCATGATCTCACTGGCAAAGTATAGATCAACATAATATCTACATAATCTAGAAAAAGATCAATATTTCTAGACCAATATAGATCTATTCTGTGTATCACAAGCCAGCACTTGCTCCTTGATCACAACATTCTGTCACTTAATGAACTTTTCAAAACAGACCGGTTATAGAAGATTTAGATCTAGAGTAGACCTACATTAATTTTTAAAGCAAAGATCAGCCACCACACTCAATATTTCTATATCTTTATAGAGTCAAAAAATTAAAACGATATAGATCTAAATAATTCTTTGAGAAATCCAGGAATTTGAAGAAGCGTATGTGTAACAAAATCAGTTGTTCCAAGGCACGGAACTGACAAGATTTGAAAGTTGAAATAACGTGCGAATCTTCACTAGGCGAGGCAGTAGACTTGGCCTATGACTAGAGTCTCGTCGGATTTCACAAAAATTACATACATTAAAAGTATGAAAATGTGCGCCTTCTTTAAAACCCTATGAACATGCTCGTAAACATGACGAAACAACCACAATCGTATGAAACGAAATATGTCTCGCGACCAGTCAAAATGAGACGTTTTGTCGATTTTTACTCTAACTGAGCTTTTTGTGTCATAGGAAAGCTTATTTATTGTACTTTCATGTGATGAAAAAAATTTTGAGCTAGCTTAATTGTAGCCCAAGATATAGCAGTTTAAAGAGACGGGGGGTGGCCTCCATGCAATGGCGGAAATTCCGAGAAAATCGCGATTAAAGATCGGGCATGTTCAGACCAGGTTTTTCCTTAGCAACCATGCATAAAAGTGTGAAAGTTGAAGTTGAACTGCTAAAGTAATATATTTACTAACTGATTTTCAGCATTGGCAGTAGAAATCACCATTCACACCTTAAAAAGCAAAGCAGAATTGAGAGTACCCCTTCCCCTTGTCCATCCATTTTATAATGGTAAAATTGAGGAAAAAAATAGAGGATGCAGACCACCTTGGCAGTAGTAAACTATAGTAGTTAGCAAAGCATGATAAAACAATGATCCAATATAGAGTAGATTTAAAGGGATTTAAATGCTAAAAGGGATAGCAGTTTTGTCAACGCGCAATGCAAGTAACGCAGGAAGAGGACGAAAGGTGGAAGATTAGTGCAAGGGAAAAGGGAAGGGGGAACAATGAAACACTAAAAGATGCAGATGTAGGAAACAAAGTACTACTTGCAGAACTTAAAAAAGTAATAAAAGTAGATCCAACTTACCCCTCAGTGAAAAACATCTCAGGAAGTACACAGCAGTAATTACAAACTCCAAAATCCAAAAATTCACATTCTCACCACCAGCGTGAGTTAACACAGTAGTTTCACCAACAGTGCAAGTTAATGATTATTAAAATTATTGTCCTCATTCCCAATGACTGATGAAGTCAACAGTTTGGCTATCGTCTCCTCGCGTGAGGCCATGATCAAATTCGATAAAATAAGTAAGAGCGTATACAATAAGTCGTGTCGCAGTGAATGAAATGACTGAATGTGGGTGAAAACAAACCCGAAACAGTGGAGCGGAAGTGGTCAAAATGAAGAAGATTGGAACTCTTTTTGGTCATGTGACACGATCCAGCCAATCAAAGATCGCGTTGCTAGGGCAAAGACCCAAGGTCCTTGCTTTTTGTTTACGCTATAAAATCGTTTTCCATTGGCTGGATTTGAACTTGGCTCCTTAACAAAGCCAATGAGATGAAAGTACAGTAAATAAGCTTTCCAACGATACCCGTTGTGTTAGGGTAGCGGATATATGAATATCGAATACAGCTGATTGAAATGAGTCAAAATGACGGCAAAAATGAACAGTTTGGCAACACTAGGAGTCATACTTATCTCAGGAAAACCTTAATTTAACCAATTTATAGTTATAATTCGCCAACATTTTCTTGTTCAGAAATGATTGTACTTTTCATTTCGAGAATAAAAAAAAATTCGATATCTGACTCCTCCATTATGTTTATCTCCCGATTCCTCTGTTCCAGACCAGCGACTTAAGTCTCATAGTCACTGGTCGCAAGACATATGCTACGGAACATAAATCTTTCTAACGTCGCTGAAACACGTGTACAAATTTGCCTAGATCTAGTTACAATCCGTGATCGTCAATTACGTTCGAAGATTCTAAAAGCCTGCCGACCTAGATCTACCAGGAGTTACCACCGCCAAAGATGATTGTAAGCTATGTAAAAATTTTTTTTAAAACACAACAGCGAAATAAAATGAAACCCCTTCACAAAATGTGTCCACTGTTCCTACTCAATGACCGCCATCGTTTACGATACAATAAAAATCAATAATGTGTGACATACACGTGCTTACCTACTCGAGCTCGTATGAACGGCCGAAGCGCGCGGACACGGGCAAAGGTGTATCACTGTATGCCGTGACAACTTATTATGCAACATTACTAACGCCTACTTGAGAGGGGCCGCCGCGGGGGGACGAAAGTTATTGCGAGTTCGGGCATACGCAGTGCGGCAGAACACGGTAGGGTAGAGCTGCCGCGTTTACGGTTGCGCCCGTTGAATCGCTAGGTCTGGCGCTATTAGTGGTAGCTATGGAAATGAATCAACGCTCGGAACAGAATTTCGCTCTCGTCTATTCATTAAAAAAAAAAAAAAATCGGGACTCCGATACTCTCGGAATGGTTCTCGGAAATCGGAACCAGAAAGAAATTCTCGGATTTCCAAGGATTCTCGGAAGATTTACATCCCTGAAATACAGACCAAACTCACCTTGAGATGTCCTAACTGTCAACTGGTATATAAATTTATCTTTCAGATCATCTAAAACATGGGCAAACTCATGGCTGACCTTGTCCATATCCACCAGTCCTTCCAACTGATCATCTGTGAGGATAACTTTTTTATGAGGCTTACCACCTGTAAAGAAAATGATGGACATTACATCCAAGATATTTGCACTCAAATTCAAGAACAGTGGTCACTTAAATTATAAAATTTCAAATACATGTATGTGAAACCAGTCCTTTAAATCAGTTATACTGTAACTTTTATTTGTGTTTCAGTATGTTATCCTCAATTTACTCATTACTGGCCCAATAATATATATATGCACATAAATACTTTACGGTCATTTGGCTGAAGTTCCTTGTTTTGTTACTAGTTCAATTTCAGGACTGTCTTTAAATACAATACGACAATTGCTATGGTCAAGACCTACATACAATACCTTTGTCTTTGCCCTTCTTGGCATAAGCTCTGCATGCTGACCATGTCAGTGGTGGCACCTTCAAAACATGATTACCAAATAAACCAAACAAATGATGCTTCACTGGCGTAGAAAAGGTAATCACACTATTTGTTCTCATTGGTGATGATGAAGAGCAGGTACTTTGAGGGAAACTGTGCAGATATGATGAATTAGCCCTTACCACCGACAGCTGAAGTGTGTTGTTAGTGAACAGAAGGCATTGTCTTTGACTGGATAGGACTGTAAGCAGTGTCCTCATTGTACCTAGGGAAACAAATGGCAACATGATCCTGTATTTCAGTAATAGCACTATATTCTCTCATTTCCTTCTAAATATTTCCCACAATGCAAATCTCTGCGGAAAGTGTTTGCTACATTTTGACCACCCTATCCCTGACCATAAATCTCATTTTATCTCTAAACTTTCATCAATCTCTTGCACACTCTCAGTTAGAAAACAAACTAGATCTACGGACAGTGTCGAAAGAGTTTTGTAAGTCCCGACCACTTTGAACTCACATAATTCTTGACAGGCTTTGTCAATTTTCATTATTCTGCTTTTTTTCTGGTTGAAACTGAAAGGGTAAGGGGCAGGGTTTGGAAGCCTTGTTATCACATCGCTAACAATGCTCCTGTATGCATGCAAATCATGGACTGTTTACCGCAGACATGTAAGGCAGCTGAACCACTTCCCTGACACAGAGGTCCTCTCCCGTGCCACCATGCATAGTTATATTAATATTAATATATGCACTCTCCTACAGAAGGCACAAGCAGAGTGGGCATGACACATTCTACGCATGAAGAGCGAGTGCATCCCCTGGGTCCTTCTTTGTGGAGCACTGGCAGAGGTTTCTAACTTGCCCATGTTTATCTGTGATAGATCCAAACTTTGCTTCAAAGACAGCCTCAAGATGACCCGAAAGAGCCTGGACATTCCTGACAAGACTTGGAGAAACCCTTGCCTCAGACTGACCAACAGGGTGCAGCCTGCTAAAGAAAGGGGCAAAGACAGCTGAACAACGCCGCAAGGCATCCGCTGAAAGCAAAAGGGCAGCGCGAGATGTATGAGCAGCCAGTACTTCTTCCCAGCTACACACAGGCCTGAAGTGTGCAATATGTGGCAGACACAGTTCCGTGCCCAGGTTGAACTTATCCGCCACTTCAGAAGACACTCTGCAAACCAACAGAAGATCATGGAGAATGATGGACGAACATCAGGGCTAAGGACAAGGACAGGATTAGGGATAGATTCTGTGTTAGAGATTGACTGGGTGGACAAGACGTACAGAACTCTATCTGAAAATCTTTACACTTGACTAAAGAATTATATATAATGAGTTCAAAGTGGTTGGGAGATACG
Source organism: Onchidella celtica (assembly GCA_963931925.1). Lineage (NCBI taxonomy): Eukaryota > Metazoa > Mollusca > Gastropoda > Systellommatophora > Onchidiidae > Onchidella > Onchidella celtica. Next base: position 9,061,910 of record OZ007577.1, read on the forward strand.
GAATTCTTGCCTATCCTGCTTAGTGTAGTTTTTTTTTCTAATCTGTTAATTGTTATACTGGACTAGCGCTCAGTCATGTAGAAAGAAAAGGGAAGGAGTACCACATGGGTTACAGAGCTTTAGTCAGGCCCACAAAGGTCAATGCACTAGGTGCGGTCACGAGCCAGGAAATGGTAAATGCCCAGAAATAAACAAAGTCCAGCGAGCTTCTGACTAGCTCAATTTAACCACTGAACTTTGGGCTTGTCAGTGAACACTTAAAATTCTCCCTCAGTTAATCTGTGCTGGTCAGAACACTTTTCATGTGTAAGCATCAACTGCATGTCAGTGCGGTCACTTGCTGGTGGTGCAGTCACAAGTTGCTGGTCGTGCAGTCACCTGCATGTAAGTGCCATCAGTGCATGCTTTCTGTGCGATCAATATCAAAATAAATCTGATAATCAACCTTCCCATCCTCTTCTTTTCCAATTCCCTGACTTCTCACTCTTTCTTGTCCTCATGCTGAATTTACTAGACTTATTCCTTGATCAAGTTGCAAAATGCCTTGAAATATAGATCTAGCCTAAGTATTTGGATTTTACCACAATATTAATTATTATTTTTTGTTTCTCATTAAATTCAGTTGTTTATTATTAGCTGGTGAGCTGTGGCTCTTTTTTTATAATGTAATCATATTAATAATAAGTAATAATGCTGCTAGTGATCCCAGTTGATGCAAACACAACACTGATCATGTCACACTGCAATTACCAGTGACTGCACCTCATGCAGGGTGTCAGATGAATGCATGTCAGTGCAGTCAGCGCCATATGTGCATAATCACGCTCATAATACCCAGAAAACATATCTTTAATGAAAATCCACCCAAAGTAGAGTGTCCAGAGCACTTCTGTGAGCTTACACCAGACCAGTAAATGGAGAAAACTGTAGGCGTAGGGTCACATATTTACCTTTGAACTCAAGGCAAGGTGGAAGTTGTGGGGACACAAAATTTGGGAAAGTTATCCAAGGCAAAATACAAGCTTAGACAGCAGTCATATTCTGTGATGTTGTGATGTATTGATAAGAAGGTCACAAAACGTGGATTAGTCACAAAAACACCGGTAAACGAAACTGTATGGAAAAACAAATTTTGACCGCACCAACATGCTGACCGCACCTAGAAAATCTAGTGCATTGACTAGGCCTATATTTCTTGCGACAAGAGGAGACAAGACAACTGAAAATGTTGCAGTCGTGCAATATATGGGATTTTGCCTGTGTTGCATCACAGTGTGTTGGAGAAAAAGTTTACCTCGAGCGATAAAAGCAGGCCTAAATTATAAGACAACGGGGTATGACTACAGGACTGCTCAATTCAAGCAAGTATTGCAAAGCAAGTACTGCCACAGTAGTAGCTGTCGGAGTACGTTCCCTTGCAAAAGGACAAACTTATCCATAATGTGCAGTACTTGTTTACTTCCGGAAAATTCACTTGATTGATCGCAACATCATAAATTTGTACTGCTTCACCATAACTGACCCAGAATAATCCGTGTATGTTTTGATCGTTAGCCTCGACAACATTCATTTGGTGAGATGCCAGCGTTAAGTGCTTGACAAGGTATATGTCGTCAGAGACACCAGCCATGCCGAGGCCCAGTGCAGTGACGGAAGCCCAGATATGGGTATCAGAACTTACAATGGTATGTTCAGATTATCTGGTCTTTGCTGCAGATTGCTGGTAGGCTAAATCAACCCCCTTCTGGTATTAGATCTAGAGTCTAGATCTAGATCTATCTAGATCCATCTAGTATTAAATCTAGAGATTAGATCTAGATCTAGGTCTAGGTCACCCTTAAGCCCTTATCTTGTATTTACTTTGTGCGTAATCAACCGTTCTGGTCAGGCAGAATCTGGCCCACTGCCCTAATATTTGCCATGTAACTTTCCCAATGACAATGAATGATGTGAAAATTACATTGTGAACTGACATTCACATTGTCAGCTCTTTGTGGAGCCTATGACTACAGTCTACAAAAGCAACTATGACAGTATGTTTCTGGTTATTTCCAATTAGATCTAGATCTAGTTTACATCAAAGCATTGATGAAATGCAGCTTTAATTTTGCATTTAATTGCGAAGTTTGTAATCAGGGATTTCTAAATGTCTTTAAAACTCTCACCCCGCGCGCTACCTGTAAAGCCCGCTGCATGGTCAGTGACCTTACTCACGGAGAATCTTATCTGGGGTCACTGACCCTTGCCGCTATGTGATGACCACAAACGCTATCCATGTGGTTCGGTTTTTACTTATCGGTATGAAAACATTCGCAGAGTTGCTATGCCTTATCACGCTTGATAATGAATTAACCAGCAAAACCTTAGTCTGTCAGTCTCTAACCAATGATCTGACTTATGATTCCAAACTGACAGCTGTAGTTTTCGTGAGAACGAAGCATGATAACTAGCCACGCCCTCCCAAACCCTACAGTACACACATGGTTTCATCCTGATTGACACATACTAATAAACCAATGTGGGCATTTGGGGCAAGGATTATTTCAAAGCTTGTTTCTGATTGATTCTTAGATACAGACAACTCCAGATGGTGGTCAGCTTGTGAGAAAATGAGATAATATTGCAAATTTGTTGAGCAACAGTTCGCATACCATGTCGATATTACATCTTTTGAAAGTGTGGGGAGAGCCTTTGAAAGCTTAGTCTTTGTGATTCCGACCAGTGGTTCACTGGTTAACATGTATTGCATTTTTCAGAAAGGCTTCTGCATGTGTCTCCTGCTAATAGATCTGTCGCTAGATTGGACCATTTAATGTACTCAGCACTTACTCGCTGAGCCTGCATTAGAAAACATCCCTGTAGAGAACTAACCCACCCGGTGGGCTCTGTCCCCTGAAGCCGCCCCCTTTCACCCTGCACAGCTACTCCTCAAAGGGATCCAATTGTCCTGCAGTATGGAATATTTAATTACTGAAAGAAAATCTGGCCATGAGACATGAGATGCATTCAGCTGCCTTCCCCATTTGTCAGAGGCAGAAGATCTTCATGGAATGGTGATAGACTGGAAAAGAAATAAGTACAGATCTAATAAAACGAGAAAGCAGCAGATTTCACTCATGCATTTCCATAATTTGAAACTTCTGTTGCCAAATCAGGCTGTGCAGTTTCTCTCATATTGACTTCAAAAGTGAAATCCTTATCTCACATTAAGACATCAGGTGGATAGGAATGGGTTGCTGTGCAAATATTTTTTAGAACAGGTCTCAAAATTTTCTGTAAGACTGCTGCAAAATTAGGCCCCATTTTATTTAGTGATTATCTCCATGAAAATGAGACCCTAACTCTTTGGTAGATTTATGCCAAACTGATCAAGGCAGTGCACTTACATTTTTATGACTACGAAAACAACAATCCCACCACCATGCAGTTTGCAAGCCAGATTCATAATATATGTGGTGAGGGGGCAGGGTTAATGAATTAAAGACAGTGTGAGGCTCAGTCACCTTGATGTCTCACCAAAGTGGTGATGAACATTAAACAAACCTTGAAAGAATCTGGTGATTAGATTGCATTTGGGCAGTATGTTATATGTGAAGAGAAGTGTAACTACTTTAACTTTATTTCACTATGCACTGCACATAGATGATTAGATGACTGAGGAATGGCTGATCACTTAATTTGTTAAGATGTGACTTAAATCTAAGTTTATATCGAAGCCAGTGTTGACCGATGTCACTTAATATGAGTGTATTATGCAAATATTTAATTTGTCAAAGACACTTATCGTTCTTTAACTCTCACCCTGCGCGCTACCCGTAAAGCTCTCTGCCCAGTCAGTGACCTTACTCACGGAGAATCTTATCTGGGGTCACTGACCCTTGCTGCTATGCGATGACCACTCATGCTGTCCAGGTGGTTCGGTTTTTATTGATCAGTATGAAAACATTCGCTGCTATGCCTTATCTCGCTTGATAATGAATTAACCAGCAAAACCTTAGTCTGTCAGTCTCTAACCAATGATCTGACTTATGATTCCAAACTGACAGCTGTAGTTTTCGTGAGAACAAAGCATGATAACTAGCCACGCCCTCCCAAGCCTTACACAAATGGTTTCATCCTGATTGACACATACTAATAAACCAATGTGGACATTTGGGGCAAAGATTATTTCAGAGCTTGTTTCTGATTGATTCTTAGATACAGACAACTCCAGATGGTGGTCAGCTTGTGAGAAAATGAGATAATATTGCGAATTTGTTGAGCAACAGTTCACATGTCAGTGTTACATCCTTTGAAAGTGTGGGGAGAGCCTTTGAAAGCTTAGTCTTTGTGATTCCGACCAGTGGTTCACTGGTTAACATGTCCATGTCACAATGCTTTTGATTTAGAAGAGATACAGTGAACAATAAGACGGTGGTTACGTCTCAAAAAGGTTAGTGACCCGACGCGTGAAAATACAGCTTGCACGTGGCGCGGTCAGCTTGACCTTGCTGACTCTTGCCGCCCGTGCAGCATGAGCGCTTGCGAAACATGGGCGGCAAGCGCAGGGTGAGGGTTAATGTTCTGTATTTTTGTAATTCAGTTTTTGTTTTTGCTATGGATGAAGGTTATACTAAAGCTGATGAAATAAAATAGTTAATAGCGAAGTGGAAATGTTTTTGTCTGACACTAGTGACAGTGAAGTGTAACTGTTCTGCAAAATTAGATTTAAAAGTATTTTCAAATTTTAGGCAGAATTCCTGCCTGTTTGTGCTCTGTAAATGTGAGGCAGTCTGGGAAAACCCGTCAGCTTGCAAAAATTCTAGTATTGAGTAATCAGCTTTCAAAGGTCATTTGGGTGACCCAGGCCTAAATTTAGCTAGGGCCAGAACCTAATTCTACAACCATGTCCACATCTTATGTGTAAGTTTTTGCATGAAACAAAGCATCTAAATACTTTAATTTTGCATTTTAAATGTACGGGACCGAATTTGTTGATTTTACGCAATTTTACTATTATCATGCTAAAAAACTTTGTCCTCTTTTGGACGCGCATTCATATTTTCCCACCTGTCACACCATATACTAATGGAGAAAATCCACAGCTTTTCATTCATAGCTAGTACGCATGAATACATTGTCTCTGTAGTATTTTTTGTAAGAGCTTCGCATCTTAATATGCAAAAGATCACCATCTGCTTAGAAAAGGCCAACCTTACAGTATCGGTTTTCCAATTTAATTTTAATTGCAATTCTACACTTAAGTCTTTTAGCTGACAAAGTAATCTTTGCTTTGTGCAAGAAAACTTTCTTTTGATATTATATTCTAAGTGCAGAAAAATTTTATTTTGATCATTATTATTTTAATTAATACCTGCAAAAACATTGTGGTTGCTATCAACAAGATGGCGAACAGAAAGGTAGATCTAGACCTGGTGAAACATCTGTTTTTACTTGACTATGCAAATTGAAAGCCCTGGGTGCTTGAAATGTTGATCTCTACTCAGTATTTCAGTTTTATGATGGTTATAAACTCAAATAAGGGCATTATATGGCTTTCCTGGTGAGAAAAACACCTCAAGATGTATGAAAATAAATGTGTTAACTTCAGATGAAATTTTCTCATTTTGTAATATATATCCATGTGTTTGTGTACCTTTAAAATGTCATGACTATGATTCGAGCAAAGATATTTTAAACATTTAAAAAGCAAAATGCTCAGCAAAACCTCTGCTACATGATGGTGCATATAACTCCAATTGTGAAATTTTCACATCATGCTGGTTTTCCCAAGCTGCCTCATAAATACATGTTTAAGTGGATTGAGCCAATTAAACTGCAGTGCAAATGTGATATAAAGCTTGATAAGCATGCTTACCATAAAAGTGTTTTATCTATTCTCCCTTGAGATGTTTTAATTATGTGGGTATTGTTGGGCAACAGTTTGTAAAAACCTAAAAACTGAACTGAATTCAATTGAAAAAAGGAGGCTGGTAATGTCAGATTTGTGACCCACCAATTTATCACAATGCATAGAGTTTGCAGACGGGTGTATTACACTTGCGAACCTACAATCTTCAAACGGCACCGCAACATTACACTTGCGAACTTTAAAATTTCAAAGCTCACCGAACATTACACTTGCGAACCTACCCGATATCGGGGCAAATATCGGATTTTGCTCGAATATGGGGGCACTGTTCGATTACGAATATTCGCCCCCCCCCCTCCCCTCACCCAAGCACAAACACAAAACAGGCCAAACAAGTCAATCAGTGAAACACATGGCAATAAACATGTGTCATAGCGTGTGACAACACAGTGATGACAAGCCTTTACACTCTCAAGCAAAAGGCGTAAACACAATTCGTGACTGCAGAGCCCACCGGCAAAAAACACAATTCATGTATCTTTACACACGTGAATACATTGTGGAAAATAATTTTGACATTCTGATTTTCATACTTACAACTGGTGCTGGTGCTAACTGAAAATCCGAGGCTAAATAAACCACTATACCCCCTCATACTTACAACTAAGTCACACTGCGACTGTGAGGACTGCAACTCCAACAACACGATGGATATACAGATAGTTGAGACAAGTAAAGGCAAGCCAGCTATTCAACTGGAAGGACACCTGTACAGACTAATGAAGGAGAACAAAACTTCAAGAACGTGGCGCTGCACTAGAAAAAATTGCAATGCGAGAGTGACAACAGAACTTGGAACAACCAATATCCTTCATGGGATGACTGTTCATGACCACGATGTAGATCTCGCTTCTTCCCAAGCAAAGCAATTCAGACAAGTCTGCAAGAGAAAAGCAGAAGATGATATAAATTGACAGAGAGGCCCCGAAAAATTCTCGTCAGAGAGGCTCAGCATACACCAACAGACTGCTTGACACAGAGGGACATGAGCAACACCTGCATGGCCATGTGGAGACAGAGAAGAAAAAGCCAACCAAAGCTACCTGTGACACGACTGGAGGCTCTGGAAGCGCTGTCGTCAATTTCTACCAAGCACGACACATGTGTAAAGACTGACCTACAGAATCAGATAGCCTGCGTCTACAGTCCACAAGCATTGGAAGTGCTGAAGGGCATCCAGGACATCTTTGGCGATGGGACATTCAAGAGCAGTCCCAAACACTTTTTTCAGATCTACACAATCATGACCTACGCACATGGACACTATATGCCCGTAGCTTTTTTCCTTCTTCCAGGGAAGTCTACTGAGATCTATTGCAATATGTTCAATCTTCTCAACACCATCTACCAAGAAGTCAATGGAGAGAACCTTGATAGTAAAACCTTGCATCTTGACTTTGAGAAGGCGACCCACAAGACAGCAACGGAGACGTTTCCAGGAATGACGGTGAAAGGCTGCCTATTCCACCTTAAACAGAACTGGTGGAGGAAGATCCAGGAGTTGGGACTGTCTGGTGATTACAAATCTCAAGATTCAGAAATAGGCCAGTTCCTGAAGCTCACTTTTGGACTGCCCTTTTTTGATTACCTGGACGTCTATGAAAGCTTCGCGTTTGACATCTTGTTCCAGGCCCCTATTGGCGAAAGGATAGACAAGTACCTGACATACCTGACGGAGACCTACATCTGCAGCAATTCTACATTCCCACCAACTTTGTGGGCCAGCACTGATGTCACCAGTAAGAGAACAACAAATGGGTGTGAAGCATTCCACCGAAAGCTGAATGGCCTTTTTTTACACCAGTCATCCATCTGTTTTTGAGCTGTTCGACCGCCTACAAGAAGTCCAATTTGAAAATCATTTCAAGATGCGCGAGGGACGCCCAATTCCACTGCGTGAAAGAAAGAAGCAGGTATGGCTTGCAGCAGCAATTAGCCAGTACAAGGACGGAGCCCTTGCAAAAGACAAGTTCCTGAAGAAAGTATGCTTTGGGTCATTGCCCTACACTGGCTTGTAAGTAGCTCCGGAACATGTAAATACCACGTAAATAGTGTACATAGTTTTATCCAGTCCTGTGAACAATAAAATTAAACACAAACATTCCTTATGTGGCCTCATACCAATATGAGACAGTCCCAAGCCTGTAAACACAGAGGGGGAATGCATTACAATTGAAGAAGTGGAGAGCCATCATCATCAACCATGGTATATTTGGCTTTCATTATCTTATGCATTACAATTATGAGTACAACTCGATTACAAATCGTTAGGTTCGCACATGCAATGCTTTAATTTTTATTGTACCACTATAGGTTCGCAAGTGTAATGTTTAAATTTGCTCAAAATTGAATAGGTTCGCAACTGTGATGTTTTGAAAAATAAGGTTCGCAAGTGTAATGCTCCCTTGCAGACATTAAAAGCCATAATAACAACAGTCAACAATAAGGAAGGAAATGATTCGTGGATCCATTCCAATTTCGTTTACCCAAGTACATGAAAATTATGGACTGGGCCAAACAGATGACAATACATTCAGACTTTATAATTATTATGAAAATAAGAATACTTTCTTGGTTAAAATACTAACAACTTCATATGTGTAGAAAATACCTGTATCAGTTAAAGTGTAATTATGCCATATTTATATCAGCAGAAAGTTTATATATCAACAGATAATTCAGCCAAACCAAAAAAAAAAACTTGAAAAGTGAGTGGTTGATGAAAATTCATCAGAGGATGAGGCATATTGTATGACAATCATTTTGCTGTTAAAAGCATTGAAACTGTCAGTTGACGAAATATTATAAAAACCACAGAAAAACTGTGGGGTCGCAGCAGGACTACAAGCAATGTCAAAAACGGGCAAAAAGAAAAAGTTGTATGTTGCAAAGTCCCGCGTGAAAAATAAAACCCAAACGATACAAAGCAAACTGAAGAGAAGACAAAAAATGTTCTAATTTTTGGCTTTCGCCTTTATCAAGAAAAAAACAAAAAACTGGAACAGAGAAAACAATTGAACAATAAAAAGTTTCAACAGGAAATGTGTACAATCAAAGCGAAACAGAATATGGTACTTCGAGCTTCCATGCATTTGGCAGACGGACGTGCTCTTGTGCTGCTCCAAACAAGAACTCGCAGCTAAGTACCATATTCTGTTTCGCTTTGATTGTACACATTTCCTGTTGAAACTTTTTATTGTTCAATTGTTTTCTCTGTTCCATTTTTTGTTTTTTTCTTGATAAAGGCGAAAGCCAAAAATTAGAACATTTTTTGTCTTCTCTTCAGTTTGCTTTGTATCGTTTGGGTTTTATTTTTCACGCGGGACTTTGCAACATACAACTTTTTCTTTTTGCCCGTTTTTGAAACTGTCAGTGCATGCATAACATCCTTTGAGCAACCCAGCATTTTTGTTTCATTTTCAAATCTACAGAGTATTGTTGTGACTGTGATTGTGGCAGTAATCACCATACTGTTGGTGCTGTTCTTTGGAATATGGAAGTTCAAATCCAAAGGTAAGATATTGACACTATTGATAGCAGTAAATGAAATTCATCCGCTGTGTTGACTGTCCAGCCCAAGTGACAGAGATGATGGCTGGGTAATAAAAATGATGAAAAATATGCAAACTGCCTAAGTTCTGCTGAAGTCCATTCAGCAAATCTTTGAAGAAATAAACTTTAATTTTGAGATACAGTAGTCTCCGCCTAAGAACCCGGTCAACGGGAGACAGAAAAAGCGGGTTCTTAAGCGGACCGGGCTCTTAGGCATACAACACGAGGCCCAGTGATACCATGTGTAATACCCACATACAGCCCTCAGTACATGTACATGTACCATGCCAACCAAGCGCGTGGTCAATTACGTATAAAATTCTGCCCCTCGAGTCAGACAACAATAGATGTTAGGTAATGTCACGAGTGGAGTGAGTGCAATTAAGGGGATTGCTACAGAGCGGGTGTAGAGTAAGAAAGGCTCACAGTAGACAGCAAGTTAAGCGTGCTGTTGTGAGTAGTAGTGGGGGCGGGGTCTGAAGGAGGCGAAAGCGCTGTATAACTATCACTGCAAGTTAGAAGGTCCTAGGGAGCGGATCTGTGAATAATAGCCCATCGGGCGGACATAAAGGGGAAGCAGTCGAGAAGACTAGTGAGAGTCTTTCCAGTTATGACTGGTATGTAGAACGTTGATTGATTATTATGATTGATGTATTATATTATATTCGTCTATTACCATGATGTAAATAAGTATATGTGAGGAATGTGGAAGTCCGTGATATTGGATATAGCAATGTGCGCCACGAGCGATAGATGAAAGTGAGTTCATGGATTTGTAGCGCGAGTGAGTAGTGTGTACTCCGATGGAAGTGTGTTACCGTAAGATGTGTGGTGAGTGAAAGGTGAACTAGTGTGTGTACGTTTCAGGGGTTGTAAGGAGAGGTGGAGTGAATAGAAATGGTAGGATATTATACCAATGTAATGTTATTCTTGTAGGTGTCGGGGACGGGCCGCAGAGCCACCTCGATGAGCACAGGGGATAGGCCAGCATAGGGCCGGAGGCCACACATAGGCCAGAAGTGAGGCTGTCAGTGCAGGACAGTAGAGGCACATAAAGTCGTGGCAGTCAGGCCACGGACAGGGACGTAGATATGAGAGTGAATGAGAGACTATATTGTTGCCATGTTGATAGGCTAGTGAACTGATACTATGTTGTTGCCATGTTGATAGGCTAGTGAACTGATACTATGTTGTTGCCATGTTGATGGCTATGGAAATAATAATGTGTTATTGCCCTGCGGAGGTGCTAGGGGAGTGTTAAGGTGTATGACAGTAGGAAGGGGATATTGAGAGACTGCGGTGCCAGTAATTTATTAAGGGGCTATTAAGACCCTGAGGGGAGAGGCTGAGGCCGAAGTGCCTTTAGGAGTAACTACCGGATTGTGGATCCGAGGGAGAGTGTGTGTGAGAATAAGGCCGTTGTACGGCAGTCATTCCAATAATATAATGTATGTAATTGCGCTATTATATGTATAATTATGTTTAATAAATGTGTGAGTCTGATGGGTTGTTCTGTTAAGTGTTAAACTTGTTTGTTCGTGATTGTTGTCCTGTCATACTTATTACATCTCCCAGTCTGGGATTTGTGACATTGGGGGCTCGTCCGTTGTGACATTGGGGGCTCGTCCGTTGTGACATTGGGGGCTCGTCCGTTGTGACATTGGGGGCTCGTCCATTGTGACTCGTCCATTTTCGTAATATTTAGTTGTAGTTAGTTAGTAGGTATTTGTGCTGTCTTGTTCGTTGGATGAATGGACATTTCATGATATGATTTATGTATACTAATGAATGTATATTGATGCATGTATTGCTATGAATAGGTATTAATGTGTATTTAAACTTTCCAGAGTGTGTGCGTGCAGCCTGAGGAGACGAGCAGCCAGAGCTCCGATTGAAGGGAGAGGTTTTACTCAAAATTTCAAAAGTTAAGTGAAAATTTTGTGCCCTGGATTAAGGGCTGTCTCTTCATCTGTCTGTTTCCCTGTTTTTGCTGTTGTTGTCGTTATAGGTTATATGGGCGGTGGCGCGGGTTTGCTGTGTTGAACTTAGTTTATCCTTTTAAAAAGGTGTGGTAAACTTTGGAACTTCGTTCATCACAGTGAACAGTTCTGTAGGGACCTGTAATATTGTTTAGTTGTAGCGTCGATATCTTCTCTGTTCCGCAGGAAGACGTATCCTCTTGTCCCTCTTTCTACCTATCTATAGATACGTTCCCTTTTTTTCAGACTTTGTTCTTGTTCGTACCTTGTTGTGTAATCGGCGTAGTTAGGTTGCATTCTTTTTTTCCATTATAGTTTTTTTTGTAGAAGCTTTGTCCTAGTCTGGTTCGTTGTCCTTGACGTACTTGTGGTCCTTCTACTGTATTTCTTCATTCTTGTCGTTTCTATTTTCTTTTATAATTAATAGTGCATGCATTTTGTAGATGTAGAATTAGTTTTGCTGTAAAGGTAAATTTCTGAATTGTATTCTGAATTGGGTATTGTTATATCTGGTGTGATCTCAGGTCTCTGGTCGTGTCGTTAGTTATCATACCGACAGGTTAGCCGTTTTTTTAAATACATACCATAACCATAAATCTGTGAAATGGCGGAACTCCAACAACTAATGAAGTTGGGTAAGGAACTTGGCCTGGAGGGAGAGGAGCTACGCGGCTGGATTAAAGAACAGCAGGCGGATTTGCGCGATGAGCGTGCTAAGGATAGAGAGCGAGAAAAAGAGGCTCAAGAGCGACAGAGAGAAGAGGAAAGAGAGGCTAAGGCTCAGCAACAGGAGAGAGAGGCTAAGTATAAGCAAGAGGAAAGAGAGGCTAAGGCTCAGCAACAAGAAAGAGAGGCTAAGACTCAGGAACAGGAAAGGGAGTTTAAGTTAAAGGAGTTAGAGGCTCAGCAACAGGAAAGGGAGTTTAAGCAGCAGGAGATAAGGTTAAAGGAGATAGAGGCGCAAGTAAAGATTGCGGAGTTAGAACTCAAGAGGAACACGCCAACGGAAACGGTTGAGCGGCAGGTACACAATAAAGGTGGCGTTAGGATTAAGCTCCCTACGTTCGACGACCGGAAGGACGACATAGACGCCTTCCTTTACAGGTTCGAACTGAACGCACAATTGCAATGGGGGGAAAATAAGGAATTATGGGCCACGTACCTGGCATCGCTATTGCAGGGGCGAGCGTTAACCTACTTTAAAGAGCTACAGCGCGAAGACGTGCAAGACTACGATAAGCTGAAGGCTTTGCTGCTTCGCCGATTTGCGCGTACCGAGGAATATTTCCGGGAGCAGTTTAGGCGAGCACGTGCAGACGCCAGGGAGGACTTTGCTGCCTTCGTCGCGAGACTAACGGAGTATTTCGCGAACTGGGTAGACCTGGCGCATGTGGGCACGGATTTCGCTAAACTGAAAGACTTAATGATCCGTGACCAGCTGTACGCGTCGTGCCACAAAGATCTGGTGGCTTTCCTGAAAGAGAACGAACCCGCGACGGTGCAGGAGGCGTCTAAGTTGGCGGAGGCATACCGTACGGCGCATCCGTCCAAACCAGTCGCCAGGGCGTACGTCCAAGATGCTGGGTACGTCGCCGTTGTCGAAGGGTCGCCCGCAGGACTTAAGGACAGGTCGCGTCAGCGTGGTGCCTATAGTGGGCAAGCCCAGGGGCAGCGTAGGGGCTATCACCAATCCCCTGCATATGGACCCGGTAAGTTTGACCGAGCAGGAGGGCTAGGTCGCGGTAATGGCCGGGGGCGATTTGTGACCTTTGCCGATGACCGACGGCATAGGGACTCTAGTTCCGGTCGCGATGGGTCACGGGGACCCAGGCCTAGTGCAGCACAGGGAGCGGAGTGTTGGACTTGCGGACGCGTGGGTCACTTTTCGCGCGAGTGTAGGGCCGCGAAGTGTTGGAACTGCGGAAGAGCAGATCACATCAGCGTGAACTGCCCTGCAGGTAGGATAGCGGCGAACGTGGACAGTAGCTCCAGTCCATGTTCCCCAAATAAATTTCATCATGCGGCTGCGTGCGTTACATCGGACAACGGAGGCGGACAGTATTCTAAGTGTCCCAGTTGTGAGAAGTTATTATCTTCCGGTGTTTTACCTTGTGGGAGAAAGATCCCCGTTATAAATTCATGTCATACAGGAGGTGGTCTTAGGGTTTATCCGGGGTTTGTTGGGGACGAACCGGTCTCGGTTTTACGAGATACGGGATCTACCGTTGTGGGAGTGCATAGGGACTGCATTCGGGATTCACAGCTTACAGGTGAGACTGTCCCGTGCATCCAATTTTCGGGGGCCATTGAGAAATTACCCATGGCAAGAATAATGATAGATACACCTTTCCTTAGCGGGGAAGTCGAAGCAGTCGTTGGTTGTTTTCCAGGCGCCCAGCTCATCATTGGGAATGTATCACGGGTCGTTTCCCCTTCCGATGAGAACGTGCAAGCATGGTCGCAATCAAAAGGTATTGACTTTTGCGCCGCGGTCGAAACACGCCGACGGGTAGCCGATAAAGATAAGATTAGACCTTTGGCTACGCCAGCGGTCAACCTAGATATCACGCCAGAGCGCTTGGCGAGATTACAAAGGGAGGACCCATCATTAAACCCATGTTTTGGGGAAGCGCGAACCGAGAAAACGAGGAGATATAAGAACGGGTCATCTTCTTTTTTTGTTCAGGCGGGCATTCTGTTCCGTAAGTATGTAACGGTGTCCTCCATTTTAAAGCAGGTCGTTGTGCCAGCGTTGCTGATCGCAACAGTATTGCATTTGGCACATGATGTCCCATTAGCGGGTCATATGGGGATAGCTAGAACCAAAGAAAGGGTTCTTAAAAATTTTTACTGGCCATCGATCCACAGAGATGTGCAGGTCTATTGTAAGACGTGCAGTGTGTGCCAAAAGACGACGCATAAGGGTCGTACACCCCAGGCTCCTCTTCAGAAGATCCCCACGGTCTCGGAACCGTTTAAAAAGGTCTCGATAGACCTTGTTGGCCCCATTCACCCAGCGACCGATAGGGGGAATCGATTTTTCTTGACGGTCATATGTAATGCTACGAGATGGCCAGAGGCGGTTCCTCTGCGGACCATAACGTCTGAGGCAGTCGCGGAAGCGTTGTTTGCAATTTTCGCTAGGGTAGGAATACCAGAGCAAATTCTGTCTGATAGGGGCGCGCAATTTACGTCGCAGATGATGAAGGAATTGTTCCGCTTATTCAGTATACAACCCATCACTACCACCCCTTATCATCCGCAGGCTAATGGCATGTGCGAGAGATTGAACTCGACGTTAAAGTCGATGCTGCGTAAGGTAGCTGCGGATCGCCCTAAAGATTGGGATAGATATATCCCTGCGGTGTTATTCGCGTACAGAGAGGTACGGCAGGAGTCAACGGGATTCTCGCCGTTCGAAATGATGTACGGTCGTAGTCCCAGGGGCCCAACTGATGTTCTTCGGGACATGATGACGTCGCCATCATCGGGAGACGATGAGCAGATTTCGGTGTTTCAGTACCTTGTTGATTTAAGAGAAAGACTATCCTCAGCGCGCACTATAGCAGAGGAAGCTTCTGGTATCGCTTCGAAAAGAGCAAAAGACTATAAAGATAGAGGTTCCAAACTGAGAATTTTTAAGCCAGGAGACAAGGTCCTATTGTTGTTACCTACGGACCATAATAAGTTATTGATGACATGGAAAGGTCCTTATGTTATTGAGCGAGTTGTTTCAAAGGTAGATTACGCTATCCACATTGATGGAACGAGTAAGGTTTTCCATGTTAATATGCTACAGAGATTTTATGAGAGACCACAGTATCTGTGTGCACAGACAAGACCAAAGGAGACTGTCTTCTCTACCGCTTGTACGGGGGTCGTAGACCAGTTGGACTGTGACGTAAGCGACACCGAGGCGCAGGAGGAGTTACAAATTCAATTGCCGGAGTTAACTCCGACACAAGGTTACAGGGACGTAAAAATTAACCCTGACCTTACGAGTTCAAGGAGTAGGGAACTTGAGACCCTGTTAGCGTCATTTCCGGATGTTGTTACGGATTTGCCGGGTCGCACTACGGTGATTCAGCACCAAATAAAGTTGACTTCGGATAAGCCAGTATTTCTTAGACCGTATCCGCTGCCTTTTTCTTCGAGAGATAGAGTCATAAAGGAAGTTGAGTCAATGTTGAAGTTAGATGTGATAGAACCATCAACATCGCCGTATTCATCACCCATCGTCCTCGTGAAAAAACTTGATGGATCGGTGCGGTTCTGTATTGATTTTCGAAGATTGAACACTATTACGGTAGGCGATAGGGAGCCTATTCCGTTTCAGGAGGAATTAATAGCTTCATTGGCCGGGTCCACGTGGTTTTCCAAGATAGATTTGACGAAAGGGTATTGGGAAATCCCGCTTACTGAGGAGTCTAAACAATACACGGCGTTTCAAACGCCCATTGGATTATTCCAATTTAAGGTCATGCCATTTGGGTTGGTAAACGCGCCAGCGACGTTTGCACGATTAATGAGATTAGTGTTGAAGGACATACCTAATGTCGTGTCATTCTTTGATGATATAGCATGCCATACGTCGACATGGTCTGAGCATATTCAGACACTAACAGTAATTTTTCAACGATTACGTCATTTTGGGTTAACGGCTAAACCCGCAAAGATGGATTTGGCATGTCCAGAGATAGTATTCTTAGGACATATTGTGGGTAGAGGCGTTCAGAGACCTGAAGTAACAAAAATTGACAAGTTAGTAGGGTTGCAAATCCCTAAAACAAAGAAACAAGTCAGAAGCTTAGTGGGAATTTTAAATTATTACAGAAAGTTCATTCCAAATTTTTCCTCCTTGTCATCTTCTCTTACTGACCTTACTAAGAAGGGACAACCCGATAAGGTCCAGTGGACGTCTGAATGTCAGACAGCATTTGATAATTTGGTGACAGCGTTATCATCGTCACCCATTCTGATATTACCCGATTTTCGATCTAATTTTATCCTCAGAACGGATGCGTCGGACTCTGGTGTCGGCGCTTGTCTTCTACAGGAGAAGAACGAATGTCTCCATCCTGTATGTTATGTCAGTAGGAAGTTATTGCAGAGAGAAAGAAAGTATTCTGTGATAGAGCGTGAGTGTCTTGCCATTGTCTGGTCCGTCCAGAAACTAGGACGTTATCTCATGGGACGAGAATTTTGTATCCAGACGGACCACAAGCCACTGACATTTTTGTCGAAGAATCGTTCGTCCAGCCCACGCTTGTCTAGATGGGCATTGGCTTTACAGCCGTACACCTTCGTTATTCAACCAATTCCAGGAACCAGCAATCATATCGCCGACTACCTTAGTCGAGCCTAGGGGAAGATTTCAGGAGCTTATACATCGGAGGACAGGAACATTGACAGGATCTGTGTGAATGAGTCGACTTTAAAATATTGACATTATAAATATGATATGAAGAATGGTTGATAGGTTGAATGGTTTTTGATTCTGTATTAAGTATTGTGGTTAGTTAGCTATTCATGATGTGACACATATATGCATATTTCAGGCCATATTGATCCCCATATTTTCCCCTGATTTCGGTATTTTATATACTAGGGGAACGGCTAGGTCAGTTTTTTTAGTGTAGGTATTGCTCACGCTCACTCGTTGACAGTCATCTTGATGCGATTTGAAATTAATTGCATTAATTTTTTTGGGGTGGGGGATGATGTCACGAGTGGAGTGAGTGCAATTAAGGGGATTGCTACAGAGCGGGTGTAGAGTAAGAAAGGCTCACAGTAGACAGCAAGTTAAGCGTGCTGTTGTGAGTAGTAGTGGGGGCGGGGTCTGAAGGAGGCGAAAGCGCTGTATAACTATCACTGCAAGTTAGAAGGTCCTAGGGAGCGGATCTGTGAATAATAGCCCATCGGGCGGACATAAAGGGGAAGCAGTCGAGAAGACTAGTGAGAGTCTTTCCAGTTATGACTGGTATGTAGAACGTTGATTGATTATTATGATTGATGTATTATATTATATTCGTCTATTACCATGATGTAAATAAGTATATGTGAGGAATGTGGAAGTCCGTGATATTGGATATAGCAATGTGCGCCACGAGCGATAGATGAAAGTGAGTTCATGGATTTGTAGCGCGAGTGAGTAGTGTGTACTCCGATGGAAGTGTGTTACCGTAAGATGTGTGGTGAGTGAAAGGTGAACTAGTGTGTGTACGTTTCAGGGGTTGTAAGGAGAGGTGGAGTGAATAGAAATGGTAGGATATTATACCAATGTAATGTTATTCTTGTAGGTGTCGGGGACGGGCCGCAGAGCCACCTCGATGAGCACAGGGGATAGGCCAGCATAGGGCCGGAGGCCACACATAGGCCAGAAGTGAGGCTGTCAGTGCAGGACAGTAGAGGCACATAAAGTCGTGGCAGTCAGGCCACGGACAGGGACGTAGATATGAGAGTGAATGAGAGACTATATTGTTGCCATGTTGATAGGCTAGTGAACTGATACTATGTTGTTGCCATGTTGATAGGCTAGTGAACTGATACTATGTTGTTGCCATGTTGATGGCTATGGAAATAATAATGTGTTATTGCCCTGCGGAGGTGCTAGGGGAGTGTTAAGGTGTATGACAGTAGGAAGGGGATATTGAGAGACTGCGGTGCCAGTAATTTATTAAGGGGCTATTAAGACCCTGAGGGGAGAGGCTGAGGCCGAAGTGCCTTTAGGAGTAACTACCGGATTGTGGATCCGAGGGAGAGTGTGTGTGAGAATAAGGCCGTTGTACGGCAGTCATTCCAATAATATAATGTATGTAATTGCGCTATTATATGTATAATTATGTTTAATAAATGTGTGAGTCTGATGGGTTGTTCTGTTAAGTGTTAAACTTGTTTGTTCGTGATTGTTGTCCTGTCATACTTATTACATCTCCCAGTCTGGGATTTGTGACAGGTAATGACTATGCTAATTTAGTCTAGGTGTGGCCTCTGCTTGCTCACGAAAGGCGTAACTGGGCTCCATCCTTTGTGCGGTTCGCCTCCCCCTACCTTCCCTCCACCTGTTCTCTTTCACTGTACTGTGTGGCTTTGTTCTATCCCGTCTACTTAAAAGAGAATTTTGTGTTTAATATCAAAATTTTACATAAAAGTGTGCTTGTCTCACGGTCAAATGCCGGGTTCTTAGGCGGATTTTTCGTTTCAGAGCGGATTCTTACGCATGTAAATTATAGTGAAAAAATTCGGTTTCGTGGCAACAGCGGGTTCTAAGGCGGCGAGTTCTTAAACGGAGACTACTGTACTGTGAAACAAGATTATGTACATTAAAAGACTCAAAGTGATAAATAAGTCTGAAACTATCAGTCTGTCAGACGTTTTAATAGAAAAATATCCAAATTACATCTAGATTAGAGTTGAGATGTAAATTTTACTGTTCTTAAATGCTTATATGAGATTATTTATGTTTGCAGCAGTGCTTGTAATTTAATAACAAACAGATGATCACTCACTCTAACCGATTAATTCTGTGCCACATATGTGTCCATTAAGACTGCTGTGTTGCTCTGAGTTGTGGTGCCTCTTACAGATGCTGAAACAGATTATGTACTGGTGGTTCTGAGTGATACATGTTTAATTTCATCCCACAGTTCTACCTAGCCAGAGTGAAGCTCCACGACGCTACAGGTTTCGTAAGCGTGACAAGGTTTTATTCTTTGGCAGGAAAATGCTTAGAAAGGTAAGTTCAATCATTCTTAGATTTAGCTGGGTGCATAGAGTTCCATACAGTTAGGCATGCATTCTCAGTTTCTCTTTGCTGTAGGCAACAATGGGCTGGTGGATCACATAATATGGAATAACATCAAGAACCCGGTCAGTAAGGATTCAAGCAATAACAATGAAAGAATTCTTTATGCACTGATTTCCTCCTTCTTGAACTGACTTGATTTGTTTTAATCTTTTTAAAAATCTGTTTGAAATTCACAAATTCTTCAGTCAACATTGCTTGTTGCCAGGTATTACACTAAACAATACCTACTAATGCAATTGATTAATCAAAAAACCTGTGTGGACATAATGTGAAAGGGTCAATGAATGAACTCTACATAGAGGAGAGATTCACAAAGCATCACAGAAACAGAATTCTTCATGAAAACATATAAGCAAAAATGTGATGTCATATTTTAATCTTACTTGTAGGTGAAAAGCTTCACTCGCAACACTGTTGGACCTGGATCAGCTGGAGGCATGAGACGCAAGCCCAGTCACAAACTAATGATATCCCGCTTGAGAAAGTGAGTCTTTTGACCTTCTTTTTTCTCTACCTGGTTTTTTTTTTGTGAGTTTTTGAAGGAAAATTTATCATTCATTGTAATAAGTTGGATGAGGGATGATACATAATTTACTGTTGAACCTTTCACCACTGCTACAAGGGAGTTTAAGATTTTTGACCATACATCACCATGTTCTGAAACTTTTTATGATTTTCAATGTCTGACAAAGTAATATTCTTCAAAGGGCACCGAGTTATGTGCAAAATGTTGGTTCCTCATATATTGCCTTTAGTGGCATCAAAATGTCAGCTACACTGTCAATGTGAAATTGCTTTTTGGGTGAAAAGCTAGCTGCCATATAATTGACTTTGTGATGTACATTGCTGATAAGATGAAAAAATAGCCAAACTGCTGTTGGCAATTTGAAGACAATAGCTAAAAATGAATTTGAAAAAAGATGGTTCAATGTTATTTTCATTTTGCAGTTGAATGTGGATATTTTGGTTTTATCCGAAGATGTACTACCAGTTGTAAATTAATATGTAAAGTGTAGACAATTTACTAGGCAGGGATTCTGTTTTGACTCAATGCCTTTGACACCAGGTGGGCAAAAGAAATGACAGTACAGCAGCATCACAGTAGATCAGTTTCCTCTCTTGTTCACCAGCAATATGTAGTTAAGACTGGCTAGAGCTAATTCACTTTGACATAAAAATGTATTTATAAAAAAATCAAGCCCATGGAAGTTAAAAATATTAATTTTAACAAATTATGATTGCTTAGGACTAATCCATTTTGACATGAAATATGAATAAAAAGTGTCACAACATTAGAGTGCTATTATCATAAATAAAAAAGATTGAAAAATGTGCTATTGATTAACATACTTTCAATCAGTAAAAGTGTGATTTAAATTTAATGTTGATCAGTGATTTTTGTTTGCTGGTGTGGAATAAACAATTTTATTCAGTAATGGGGTCCATTCTGACTATGATGTAGAGATAACGTACATATACACAAGGAAGTTTTCATTTATCTCTTTTCAAAGGGAATGGCATGCATGAACAGGCAGCAATTTATGTTAAGTTCTAAAAGGAAACCAGTTATAAACTCTGGAAACTTTTTGAATCATGTTTTGACTATTTCCAGTTCCTGCTAGTGGCCATCAGGCCATTGAATGCACATTGTCTATTAATTAACTTTTCAGAATCATCATTTCTTGGCCCTGTTTGTCAAGTTAACTGTCTATCTATATCTGTCCGCACAATGTATCTTCATTAGTAGAATATTAAATATTAGCAGAGCACTCGGGAGTTCATGGGCCAAGGACAAAGATTAGATTTCTACTCACTGTCCCCCATTCTATCTTTTGATTGGTGTTGTTTTCTCCCTCTCCCCATCTCCTTCTTTCACTCTGCACGAGTTTGATTAATTTTTTAAGCTGAGCGGGCGTGAAGTACAGTCTCCCACATACTGGGCTTCTCAAAGGGAGGGAAATTAAAGATCATTGTATTTTACCTTCCTGGCAACTCTTTTAAAAAAGTGCCTGAAACTTTATTAACACAATAGGTTGGTACAAAGGCAACTGGGATGGATTGGTTGACACCTGTGATAATTAATTTTATAATTTTTGAGACTGTCATTCAGGCTGAAGTGTTGAGCAGAAAAAGGGGTAGAATTGCACCACAGTGAAATACTTGTGTCACTATTTTTTTTAAATAAGATTAGTATACAATGCAGTTTGGGTCTGATTTGTCCAAATTTGTATCAGTTTTATTTTTTCACAGCTACAATATATGTTTTCCTGTTACATTTATTTAGGTACAAAGGTCATTTTTCTTTCCATTTGGAATCATTGACATTTTTTTCATTCTGTCACTCTTTTGCATCAAAAATCAAGTGCTGTGGAAGAAGACTTTAGGTAAAACAATTTACTCTGCTTTCAATAACAAGAGTGCCTGGTATTGTTTGAGGCTGAGACACAACTTTTAGGAGGAGCACCAAATAGTCTCATTTCTCGCTGTGCTATCTTTTGTCATTAACTTGAAAACTTATAAATAAAAGGAAATGAGTTGAAGGGCCACTTGAATACATACTCAGGCCTGACTTGTGTGTTCTGAACTCTTCTGATATGTAAGATGGCAATGAGTCGTTATCACTGCATTTCATCCAACAGATCTATATGTAGATATTTTTTAAAAAATTAATAAAAAGAAAAAGAAAATATCCCACTTGATATATCAAGCAGTTTTCATTTCGTATACTGCCATTAATTATTTGATTGCTGCTCAAAGTTTTGACTAGTGGAGTGTGTTTGTTATGAGATGAAAGTAGGGTATAGATGTGCATAATGCAATCATATTCTTTAAAAGAGCTGTCCGAGTCTCATTAAATGAAATTTATGTCAAGAATTAGGTTTGATCGTCAGAGAGGATGGCAGTTCAAATTAAAACTCCATTTCTGTTGGACTGTACATTTACTTCTATAGGTCATGGCAAAGCCCATTTGAAAATTGTTCAGTAAAGTGTGTTTGAGAATGTCATTAGAATTATGTTCCTCAGAAAGCCTGTCGCTATATTGTAAACAAAATTGCAGGTGCTTTTAAATTCTTACGAGTATTAATATGTCTAGGGTATGGTATGAGAAAGTTGTAGAGGCGGAACAAAATCTCTCCCTGAGCCTTCCCCTAGTCCCACCCATTGGTTTTTTCTTCACATTATACTATACATTTGAAAATCTTGCAAAATTGATGGAGGCAAGGATACATTTCATCATCAGAGCTGTTTAGAAAATTGTATATTATAAAGTACTGCATTTGGAAATCCAGCTATAACTTTTTCAGAAAAGAAAGAGAAAATAAAATAAGATAATGGTTTGGTAAAGATTATGGACATAAGTTCTGTCTGCTCAGACTGAAACTTATCACATGTACATGTGTGTATGTGGTGCTTTCATTCTCACCTTTAGAGACCTGGGTGAAAATTTGTACCCTGTCCTATCTACTCTAGACAACACAACAGGTGCATGGTGTCATCCTACAAGCATCTTGTATTTAGAATGTGAGAATATATTTCCTGCAAAATAATCATCTTCTCTATCTCCACAGCTTAAGTAAAAGAGCTTTTGTGTATTAATCCTCCCCTTTTTGTTTTCATTAGTTATTGCCTCTATGATTCCTAGAAAGTTGGATAATGATTGCACATGATACATCACACACGGAGCATTCTACCATAAATGGACTCATCACCTTATTTGAAAGTGTACACCAGATTTCATAGTGATCAAGATATGTCACAGCTTTAATCCTTGACTTTGCAGTGTATTACAGATCACTGGTTTTGACTGTTATTTGAGCATTTCTCAGTTCCTCACTCAAAAGCTAAATTCTGACATGTGGAAATATTAGGATGTTTCAGTTTGTGTGTATGATCACATTTATGTAACTATCACTGCCATCAGAGTTATGTTGCTGGCTTTCTGTCAATGTACCCAGGATTTCTGAAAGAAGGAGAAACTTTGCATTATATTATGAACTTTCTGTCTCAGATCTTTAGCTTGATCCATGAGACTGGAGTTGTGTGTGGTCTATCACAGATAAACATGGGCAATTTAGAAAATTTGTTCTCTAAACCTAACAGCCTTACTCAAGCAACGGGAGTAAAGCACCTGGATTCTTGATCTTAGAAACCCACAAAAGGCCACCAATGAGTGCCATGCTTATTTGCCTGACATCCTTTAGTTTACTGACAAATATTGTAAAAAGTCCACAGAAAGTCTATGGGCCCCAGCAAAGCTTGAAACAAAGTCAAAATGTGGTAAAAAGGAAGGGCTGTACGTTGGAAGCTTTGTGTAAGAAATGATACAGAAAGAACATTTTGCATATTGTGTCGTCCATGTATTATTTCTTACACGAGACTTTGCAACATAAAATTTTTTTTTTTTTTTTTTTTGCCACATTTTGACTAGCTTATAATTAACGTGGTCAACTTGCCATGATTTTAGGAAACTTGTGGATTTTTTGTTATAGCTTGTAGGTTGTTGGTTTTTTTTTGTTCTTTTTTTTTCCTTTAAACTGGTTGCGTTCAGATAATTTTAATGTCCCTCATTCCTTTAATTTTTCAGCTAATTCATTTCTGATGGCCCATGAGAAAATTTGAATCAATATATCTGGTAGCGAGAACACAGGTACAATCATCATCACCCATGCTCAGAATTAATGTAAAAGTATTTAGAATCTTTCCCTGAGTTCTTTCATCTCAGTTGCCTCAACCCTCAATGAGATTCACTAATGTTAGTGAATTTTTAGCAAAATTCTGATACTTTATAGACTGACTGAAAGCAACTAGGACACCTCTTATTATGGTTGCCCAGGGAGGTAACTCAGATACAATGTCTTACAAATGATTTGCCGTATATTCATTAGATTAGGTAAGGCAATGATTTCACAACAGTCTGTGAAACAGGCTGATGGTTGTTTGCTGCCACACTGAATGTCTGATGTTTAGTTACTTTTCGAAGTTCAGGGATTTTTTTTTTTAATTTTTGTTTTTCAGCAGTTTTGTATATCAAATCTGAAATAATCCCTGCTTGCCATTTGGTGAGACATGTACATTTGCGTTGAATCATTGGTCATTCTGGTTTTTTCAAAAATAAGTCTTTAATAGGTTCATTAAGAAAAGTGAAAAGGGCAGAAAATGGGAATTCACTAAAATAAACTGTGGCAAAGAAAAAAAAGAAAAGTTGTAAGAGTTTTTTGAGTTTATTGTATGGTTTGTTTATTGTGTGTTTCTATGCTATGCAGGGCTTTGCAACATTTTAACATTGTTCCAAGTTCTGCTGGGACCCACAGGTTTTCTGTGTTTTTTGTAAATAAAAAAATAGACTGCGTTCTTCAGTTCTGGTCCTAAGGTGGCCATCTCATTGAATGAAAGGAAAAGAAGACAGTGATGTGTATTGGGCTAGAAAGAGATCATGTCATTTGAAGGGCCAATACAAGGATAAACAAGTGGCTGCTCTTAGTGTCAGGGCTTTTTGTTGAATAAACTGAAATTCTGACCTATCATGGGATTGGCCTTTCCAGATTTCTGGCTCAGCGTAAAGACTCGGTGAGCAAACCCAGACTGAAGCAGCAGAGTCCCCCGCAGTCATTCCTGGAAGCTGATTGGTCAGATCTGGACGATGATCACAGACTTCCTCCTGAAGTACTGTACATGCTGCGTAGTGTCAGGTGAGTGGTAGATATTCAAACACTCTTCCAGTTAGCCATTAAGGATATTATGAAAGTTTTTCATTCAAAAAAAAAAAAAAAAAACACAAATCACTTTATGTGATCAAAAATTATGAGCTAACATCAGATTTTTTGTTTGTTTGCTTGTCCTTAATTGGTGAGCAGGTTGATAATGCAAGGTTGAAATTAATGATTTTAATACTTGCCAGCTGCACGATTTTTGTCTCTTTTTACCTAAATTTTTGGAAAACAGGACGTGAGGCGTAATTTGGTACTGTATTGGTACTTCATCTTGTTAACAAAACTTCTGTGGAAAGATTAAAAGGTGGTATGCATGACTTTTTGGAGCCAAGACATAGAAAAACCCTACCAGATTTTTGTATCAACAATATTGCAAATGTTTGTATCATTTTCCCAGGGTCTTTGGTCATCTTGAGAAACCGTTCTTCCTGGAG
The DNA here is from genome assembly GCA_963931925.1 of Onchidella celtica. Taxonomy (NCBI): domain Eukaryota; kingdom Metazoa; phylum Mollusca; class Gastropoda; order Systellommatophora; family Onchidiidae; genus Onchidella; species Onchidella celtica. The sequence continues at coordinate 9,087,304 of OZ007577.1, forward strand.
CTATGCCGTTACATGGAGACCATCACTCTGCGGGCTGGCCACTTCTTATTTAAGATTGGAGATCCAGATGATAGCATTTATGTTGTCCAGCACGGCTTGTTGGAAGTTTGCATCACTGATTCTGTAAGTTACTCAGAGGTTGACAGTCCTAACAAAAGTCTCTCCTCTAAGAATTGAAAGAAGTGTGTTAATCATGTCACCGGATATCTCGGTAAAGCCATCTAGTTGTCTCAAGTACACATCTGGCATACTGCCTGTGGATGTGTGGGTGGTTGGTGGGTGCTTATGGATGTTTTTTCCTCTGTCCTTTCATGCTGCTATATTTTTTCTGTTGTCTTAATTCTCCCCTAACACAATATTACTGTTATAGTGTCATCGATGTTCCTTCTGCAAACTCAGACTCGAAGGTTGTATATGTATGTAATCTTTGATGTACAAATCACAAGTCAGTGAATAGCCATAGCTCCTGATTATGGAATATTTGTTGAATGATATGTGTCATCATTTTATTCCCACTCTGCTGAGCCATTTGCAGATGGTTGGTGAGTGCTTTTGCTAGGGTCTCCTTCTACTGTCCTATCGTCCTGTTGTATTCTGTCTGTGGTCTTGCTTTTTCCCAGCACAACATGACCTTTGTCATCTCGAAGTGCTTTCTTCAAACTCAAACCTCAAGCTGATTCATTTGATCCCATCTCTGTTTGGTCACTTTATGTTTTATATTCATCCATCGAAATTTGGGGATTATGGTGGTTTCTCCCTTCAGTAAGATGGTAGTTGATCGATGCATGCATTGTTGCACAGTATGACTGTAGGTGTAGCTTATTCTATGATCAATCTCTGATGTTCAAAGCAGAATTCTATGGGTCTACAAGCCAAAGAGAAGATCCCCAGACCTGATGTATGGATCAGCATGGAAGAGTTTTAAAACATAGGTTGGAATTGTCATCTTCAGGGCTGACTTCAGCCCTAACAGGATTTTCATCCACCCACAGCCTATATCCATGGATCATCATAGAAAAAAATGCAAAACATGTCACCTTCAGGCCTGTCAAGTGGCTATGGTCCCTTTTCAGCCCTATAGAGATTTTCCAATTCCCACCTAAGTAAGAAGAAATAAACTCCTTTAAAAAAATGATCAGAAATGAAACAAAATAGTGTATAAGATTGTTCTGAGATTTATTTGTATTTGTGAGATGTAAATATTGTCATTGTCACTATGAGAAGACATTCTTTCCCAATGTAGGATGGAAGTGAGCATCTAGTCAAACAGGTTGCAACTGGCAATAGCATTCACAGTCTGCTGTCTATCTTGGATGTTCTAACTGTAAGTTTGACACTCCCCCCGCCCCTTTTTTTTTTTTTTCACACCAGCTGCACAATCATCAGTTGATCTGGAAACAGTTTTTCTTTTTTAATTTGTAAAATTTTATACTATGGCCTGTCTTAATAACTTTTTATCTGCTGGTTGTGGCAGTTCGGTATTGTATTTTATAAGCATTTATTTTTTTTAATGTTTATATTTTTAAAAATCTTTTTAGCATTTTCATATGACATTTCATAGCTCATTCAGGCCAGCAAATATTCTGGAATTTGCAGATAAGTTTATGATCAAACTGAAGCATTCAAGAGCTGTCCATGTGTGATGAAATTTCCAACTAAATGTAAAATTTTAAAATTAAGGGGGGGGGGGGGGGGGGGGGGGGGTTTCTTTGCTGTTCCTTATGTTTATTTATCTATTATCAACTACTTGTTCCCCATGTTTGTGCAGTGAATTAAGATAAAAAACTTGGCTAGTTTTATATGTATGCCCCAGTCATCAATTATTCCAGGAAAGTTAATCTCTCCCTATCTTATGACTCACTGTCCAGCTTACAGTGAAAACGAATGATTGTTGTCACTAACATTTCAGGGCCATCCTGGCGCTTTCAGAAGTGTGTCAGCTCGGGCTGTGACAGATTCAACCATCTTGCGGCTCCCAGCTCATGCCTTCAAGTCCATGTTTGAAAAATTTAATGAGTCAGCTGTCAAGGTGGTACAGGTAAGCAAACAAAATTGTAAAGACTCATGACTTTCATATTGACAGCCCTGCACACTAGAAGATTTTATTGAAATAAAAATTTCATGTCTTTCTCTCAGTATATATAAAACACTTCATTCATTTCATGTGGCACAGGGACTGTAATACTTCACCAAATCAGAGTTATTGTTCTTATTGGGTTTTTTTCCCATTTTTTTAATTTTTATTTTCATTTGTCCAGTGGTTTTCATAGATCCAGTAAATGAACCATTTTGATATACATATTTTATTTTCTCATGTTTGTTCCTGTTTCATTAAACAGGTTTTACAGACATTTCTGGGGAACAGTTACTCAAACATGGAGTTTCACCATCCACTGACACACTGAAATAGTATTTGCTGCATTTACTTTGTGCCGGTGTAGCAAATGGAGTTTTCCACTAGGGAACGAGAAAATTATTGTGTAATTTGCTGTCTGATGGATGTGTTTTAGCCAATACTAGACTTCAACAAGAGTGTTATTTCTCTCATTCTCTTCACAGATCATTATGATTCGCTTACAGCGGGTGACATTCTCAGCGCTTCATAACTACCTGGGCCTCAGCAAAGAGCTGTTAAAACCTGTGAGTTCCCCATTTTTCATCTAGCACTTTCATCCAAACTCAGTTGCTGTGCTTTCACCATACAGAATTAACCCCTGGTAGTTTAGAAATATATATGTTTTTGAAGTTGAGACATGTGACAAAGTGACTTTCTTCTTTTTGGTGGTTTCTTGTCTGTGCAGTCACTGAAAAACCTTTAGCAGGACTATGAAAGACATTTAACTCTTACAGTGGTAGTTGTGGAATATCACTTCACTTAACTTCCACCTGTGATCCCTCCTGGGACATAGGCTGCCGACAAGAGCTCTCCAGCCATCCTGGTCTTGGGCCAGTCGTTCCAGCTGTCCCCAGGTGTGACCCATCTTCTTGGTGTCTGCCTCCAAGTTCTGGCGGCCAGGTGTTTTTCGGCCGGCCTCTTTTCCTTGTCCCTTGACAGTTCTGCGTGAGGGCTTGTCTTGTGGTACTGGGTGCAGGTTTCCAAAGCGTGTGTCCTATCCATCTCCAGCGACTCTATGGGTGGAATATGCCGCTATAAAAAACCCTCTGTTGAGTAGCTGCCGTGGCATATGTCGTTTTCAGCAGGTGCCAATAAAATAATTCTGCAGTAATTTCCCTTTGTCCAGAAAGTGAATTTTTAATTGTTGGCCATAAGTAGACTCGTTAAGGTGATGAAATGAAATGGCTATTTGATTCTATCATGTTTACAGGAGAAATAGTAGCAAAAAATATCGAGTATATCATTTCACTTTCATTTTTGCCTGCAGTGTCAGATTGTGCAGCTCAGCAAAATTGTAACTTTTTGTACCGATCAAAGGCTTCAAGATAAGATACTCTCAAATAGGTTTGTTTTGTCTTGTTTATGTCAAATAGATTTATTGTGAATTTTTAATTACGATGACCTTAAAGTGCTCAGATCCAGTATGTTACAGCGCTAGTGAGGGATCAGTGAAGCTTTGGTGTAGCGCCACTATGAAGATTATGATGAATTAATATCTGTTATGCTGACATTTTTTGTCTTTGACATCCTCAGGACGGGCAAGGGGACACCAAGGAATTCAACATTCATCGTATCAACAGAGCCACCAATTCCCCTATCGGTGGCAGTCCAGTTAGGACAGGTGGTGCTCAAGGATCAGGTGTCGAGGCAGGGAAAGAGGAAACTGATGGAAAAGGAGGGATTGGAACTCCACACAAGAAACATGCCAGTAAGTGGGCTTAAAGACCTGCTGGTAGACTTATCATGTTCAGCCCAGTTCTTGTTGAGCATTCTATTGCTTTTCTCTTATGTTGTATGCACAGACACCCAGTTTGACATGCAAATTCATCCTCTCAGACTGAAAAGACACTGTGTTAGGCATTCAAGTTCATCTTCTTGGATGAAAAGACACTTTTTTTTTGATATGCCAATTCATTCTGTCATACCGAAAAGACACCCAGCTTGACATCCAAATTCATCCTCTGAAATTGAAAAGACACCCAGTTTGACATGCAGATTTATCTTCCCAGGCTGAAGACACACCCAATTTGATATGCAAAGACACACCCAGTTTGATATGCAAATTCATCCTCTCAAACATAAGAGATACCCAGTTAGACATGCAAATTCATCCTCTCAGACATAAGAGACACCCAGTTTGACATGCAAAATCGTCCTCTCAGACTGAAGCTACACCCAGTTTGACGTATGAATTCATCCTCTCAAACTGAGAAGACACCCAGTATGACATGAAAATTCATCCTATCAGACAGAAACACACCCCAAATTTGATATAGTAATCCATCCTCTCAGACTGAAAAGACACTGAGTATGACATACAAATTCATCCCATCAGATGGAAAAACTTAGGTAGTTTCGGTGTTTTCACAAAATGAAAAGAATATATGTGGGTTTAAGTTCTGTTGAATTGGTTTTTTTTAATCACCAATTTCCATGAATCCAGACAGCTTATTCTGTCAGCAGTGCATGTATTCTGTGGAATGTGCACAATCTTGAAAATTAGTCATATATCTAATGTGGTTTGCTTTGCTGCAGTATAACATTGGCCTGTGTGTTCAGTTTTTTAGAACTTATGTATATCTTGATGATTTCCTTGTGACAGGTAACAACAAACCTCATGGTGAGTCGGGATCACAACTGTCTGATTTTGATGCTGCACTCATGCGAGCAAGAGCCTCTGTCTCAGATGAGAAAAGTATTGTGTTGAGTGGGTCTCCACCTAGAAGATTTTCTGTTACTGAGGTAAGGCAACATCTTATAACCTGTCTTCATAAAACATTAGAATTATCAAGTTTAATTGTGAGACTGGCATTTGCCATAAAGTGGAAGCACACCTTTGTTTCTTACAATACTTTTCACACTGGGGATATGGTTGGCAAAAATAACATTGGAAATTACACAGTTCATGATGTAAATTATCTTTTGACCATGAGCGGAATCATAATTGATGTTGTGGAGATTTCTGGATTTATTTCAGGTTTTGCTTGTGTTCATATTTTACACTGAACCTTATGGAATGGATTTTTTATTACTTAAATTGTAGCCTGATTTTGAGTTTGCTTCTTTAGACTTTGTAACACATGATAATTGGGCATCACAGTTTCCATGTTTTGGTCCATACATCAGTTTGATAAGTCTTTAAATAGTTGAGAAAACTTTAATTCCTCGTGAACAGAGGATTTGGAACTGTTGTAATAGATTTGATATTACATTGGTGCTCAACTTTGCTGCAGCCAAATATCGCCGAAGGTGGAGCCTCATCTTCTTATCGTTCTCGTACCCTGCCTGATGAGGATATTATACTCAACATGGCTGCCAAGGATCTCGTGCAAATTCTGGGGTTAAAGGTGAGATATTATAAATGCTTCACAGCAGTTTATCATTTTTCAGATATTACATGAGGCCAGTACCACCACGATGTATTCTTATCAGTCTATGGAGAGGAAAAACTGTTTTGCAAAGTGCCATTTCATTCTGTGCAGCAATCAAAAGTTTATTACAAAAAGAAAGTGTTATGTTAAATTTGTATTGATTGTCCTTGCCAAGTTTAACATACCTGCTTGACTTTCTTTCTTTGGCAAGTATCAAGGATGTGAGCAAACTGTATATGTCTTCACCAAGTAATGAACATAAAATATTTGATCTTTATGACATGCTAATGTGAACTTGGATGATACCTTTTTCTATATATAAGCATTAGAAAGAGTTTACCAAAGAGGATTTTACCATGCGGATGACTGTAAATAAACACAGTAGCAAGAATGTGTAGGAAATCTAAATTTTGTGGTTCAAGTGCATCGTGGGTTTTTATTTTGTTTATTTCCTAACATCTTTTACTTTGCTATCTTTTTGCATGGCAGGTCTGAAATGTGACATTTTTGGTTTAAAATTTCAGGAACCATCTCTTTTAGATGACCATCTCTCCCTGAATTATGTCAGGGCTGGCTCGGTGTTCTGTAAACAAGGGGACCAGGTAAGTGTCTGTTGTGACTTTGTTATGAAATGGATATTTCAACAGCTTAAAGCTCATGATTGTTAAGTTTTGCAAACTTATATACGGTTTGGCAAAGAATAGTGGATGTAATTGTTAATCAGCTCAAAGCCTTGCCAAAAAAAAGAAAAAAATCACGGATGGAGTTGAAGATGTTAAAATCATATTGTCTGTTTAGTTCATATGCCATGCTAAGCCAGCTTAAGTTGCACTTATGCAGTCTCCCTTCTCTTGGATGCTCAGGCATTTTCCTTTCTGTGGGCTTTATTCCAGGCTGAGCATCATAATAATAATGGCCATGTCTGGCCTTCTGTACTTTTTTTTGGTTCCTTGACTATAGCTTTGGTTCTCAAGAGCTTCATCATCATCATTGCCTTTCTCACCCTGGATCAGGGTATAGGCCACCAACAAACACTTTCCATCCCTCTCTATCATGGGCCAGCCTCTTTACATTATTCCAAGTCTTTCCGCTTCGTTGCACATCATTTTCTCTGGCTCTTCTCCACGTTCCGCGCGGCCTTCAGATCAATTAAAATTTCTCTAATAAATATTTAGCAGGAAACCTTTCAGCAGAGGATTGTTACACCCATGGATAGTAGTGCATCATTCACATAAATTATCTGTTTTTGGAATTCACATATTTTCACATGTACTAAATGTAAACAAAGGTGTCATTTAGATGTTTCTCTGTTTTTTTTCTCAGGACACCAGCTTGTTTTTCTTGGTGAAAGGAACTGTCAGTGTTTTACAGAATGTAGTAGGAGAGTCATCAAAGGAGGTAAATACTTCATTTTATTGTTATGATTAAAGTAATATCATTTTGTATCTGTTTGCTATAGCAAATGCACACTTCGGATTTGCTTTGCCCAGAAAATAGACTAAATAGGACCCATGAATTGACACTTGAGACAAGAAGATGGTATTGTATATGAATAGGTTGTTTTGGAGTTTTGTACACCAGGTGAAAGTCAATGATCATTTGTAGAATATGAGTCATATTGTGGTAGCATAAGTCATGGACAAGGCCCTACTTTTGTAAATTTTCAACATTACTCCAAGTCTTGCTCCTGCAAAACTTTAACATCACTCAGTTTAAGGGGTATAGTAGCACACCCTTTGTATGAGCTTTTCTCAATGGAGGAGCACTTTTTTTTTTTTTTGCCAGTACTGAGAAGTGTGCAAAGATTTGGTCACTTGTGATGAACTGAATTGCTGATAACAAACTTTTGCCTGTTTCCTGAGGTTTCCCTTTTGTTACCATAACCAAATTTCTGTTTGTGGCTTTGAGAATGAATGAAGAAAATGTGAGCAAAACATTTCTGCTACATATCCTAACCGGGATAAAAACAAAGGAGTACATAGTGGTATAAGAGTGTAAATGTCACAAAGGGTCACGACAGTTGATTTTAGTCAATTTATTTATTGTTCCGTATTCCTAATTTCCCCAGGCACTGATGTTCCATGCTGAACCTGGTGAAATTATTGATGTGTTGGCAGTTCTCACAGGAGAACCTTCTTTATTTACAATGAGAGCTAAGAGTGATGCCGTGATGGTAGTCATTTCTAAACCAGATTTTTATCAGTGAGTACTTGACACAATTCTAGAGAGATTCTCATGTCATGATATTGGAAAATGTAGCTTTCTTCATCCAAGAGGGTTTAACATAGTGTTCTTATGTGTCATCCTCATATGTTGGCACTAGAAACAGTCACACTGAATTATTTTTTAAAAGTTCTGTGTGAGAGATGATTTAAACATTTTGATTTTCATTGGAACGATTTTTATTCAGGAATATTTCTTTTCTTTCATTGTTGCTCATCCACTCCACATAACACAAGCAGTGAATGTATGACTTGGAAGACTTAAAGTGCTAAAATGAGGCAGATTTGCAGTGAAGAATTTGAAGACTCACCACACTTTTCAAGAAAGATTGTATCTTTTTACTTCACCATTTAGTTCACTTACATGTTGATGTTAATGTATGAATATTGGATTTAAACGGTTTATCTGCAGTTATTCAATCACCTTGATATTTAAAAATAATTTAATTTTTTTTTTCTATTTTCTATGACAGATTTATCACAAAGATATCAGTTTGGTAAAAATGCATTACAGTGCATTAATAAAATGCAGTAAAATAGTACAATGTTTCAAATATTGCTGTGTTGGTAAACAAGTAAATAGATTGTAGCTCTGCAAATAAAAAAAGAGTCCTACCTGAATTCTTCTGGCATTGTAGAGATATTCTTTGTCTTAGCTTGGGATTAGTAAGCTTTGTTACTTATCTGAGTTTGGTTTGCGTTTCAGGATCATGCGTGCAGAACCTTTCATTGTTCTCAATGTTGCTCACTGCACAGTCAAGCGGATGTCCACTTTTGTACGGCAGATTGACTTTGCCTTGGACTGGCAGATGCTGGAAGCTGGCAAAGCTCTCTTCAGGTATTGCAGAATGGTGAATTTGCCAGTTTGTCAGACCTCTGACAAGAAATACCAGAGTGTATTACATATCTGAAAAAAAAATCATTATCTAGCTTACCTATTTCATAATGATGTTAAGGTACCCACTCATTGACAGCCTGATGGAAGTTCGGGGCATCTCTGATTTAGACTCCTCATGTTGAAAAGAGATGTAAACCTCCTCTCTGAGTGCACTTCTTTGCCTACACCCCTCACTCCCTCCCAAACACACACTCACGCCCCTTTTCTTCTTAAGCTTTCAGTATAATTAATTAGTGCAAATAACTGTTTACGATGTCATGTAGGAAAAGTTAATACGGGTGTTTCTGCTGCTTTATGATTCATTGTATTCTTGGGGAAAGAATGTTTACATTCAGAATTGCTGTAGCTTGATAATGACATTTTGCTTTTCCAGGCAAGGTGACCCCAGTGAAAGCATTTTTATTGTTCTGACCGGCCGTTTGAGGTCAGTCATCACCACAGTGGGAGGCAAGAAGGAACTGGTCAGCGAGTTTGGTCGAGGAGAACTGGTGGGCATTGTGGAGGTGTTGACCCAACATGAGAGGGCAACCACAGTGCTGGCTATCAGGTACTCAGGGGCTGGGAGTAAGATCATCAGGGGTCCAGCTCAGTCCAGGAATTCCAGGGATCCCTCGGAAAGTCTTGAAATTTTAGAAATTGAGAAAAGTCCTGGAAATGCAGGAGTCGTCCTGGAATTTGCCTTGGGTGTAGAAAACTTTTTTTTTAAATTTTTGTGTATCTCTTATTTTCTTGCATTTAAATAGCCCTGGAATTTAAAACATTTTAACTCCAGAAAAACAATCTCAAAGAGGTGGAGGAACCATGAGTAGAGTGATTTTTGGCTGCTGGGTAGAGGTGGTCATTTTAGTTTTTGGCAGAAATCTTTTGCTCCTCTGAGGTCATATTATGCCGTTGTTGTCTGAAGCTTGTATTTAGATATCAAGGAGTGCCCGCGCAAACACTGTAACTCGAAAACTTTTTATTTTTGGGGGTTTTTTTTGCATATTCTGTTTCGCCTTGGTAAGTACTACATTTTGACATGACACAAATTCCATTATTGAATGACTTGACCTAATTATTGATGAGGATTTAAAGGTCGTAACAGACATTTCATACTTGCCAAACTTTCAAATCGCTCTCCTGTAAAATTTACAAAACTGGTAGTACAGTTTTTGCGCAGGCACCGCTCAATATGTTGTGTGTGTATCTTGTTTGTGCTGCTATATAGACCATTGTTTGACATAATGTAACATGATAAATTTATAGTTACAAATATATTGTTGGGGATGAGGGAGGGCATATAGGACAAATGGATTTCTGATCACAAGCATTCAGACATGATTGATGGGGACAAGAATTCATATGACAGTAATCATCAATGATATTGCTGTCAGTGAAATCTCAGAACTAAAACATGGATTTTTCATGATCAGTATGACAGATGTAAATTCCTACTCTAACTCTGTCCCAAAAAGAAATATATTGACATGTCATGTACTATTCACTGAATTGAAAACCATCCTTTGAGTTGCTGTTTGTTAAATTCTTTTGAGAGATACATTTTTAAAAATATTATTTCCTTCTTGTGACAGAGACACAGAACTTACCAAAATCCCATCAGAGTTGCTGAACTTGATCAAATTGCGTTACCCTCAAGTGGTTGCCAGACTGATCCATCTGCTGGGAACAAGGATCCTGGGAAACATACAGCAGAGAAATACTGTTAATCTATCAGCAACAGTACCGCTGAGAAGTGGTGAGTTACATCCAGTGGGTTTGGAGATGAGAAAAAAAATGTTTAAGGATTGTTTCAGTGCAACAGTATAACTTAAATTGCAGAGCCAGAAGATACAGTATAACTATATCCTGTACTGTGCTGGGCTGTCCATTGTTATTTATTCCTAATACACAAATTGGAGAGATTTCTTTTTCCTACCAGCTGGCATGCTTCTTCCTTTTTTTCTTTTTGTAGGTTTTCTGCCCATCTCAATAACAGAGATGACATATTCTATATTTTCTAAAGAGAAAACTTTCATGGTCAAAGGCTCATACAAGTACTGGTCCATGCCCATATGTGTGGTGCTCTAGGAAAACCCGTCACATGGGTCAAATTTCACATTTTCAGATATACAACTATTATGAAAGAGGGCCATTTTCTGTGTATTTTGCTTTTCAATTGAAGACAATATCTCAAATAGTTTTTGAGATTTGGCCATTTAAAGTGTCAGGTGTAGTAACCGGAGAAAGGGAGAAAAATTACCTTGCAGGCCTGTATCTCAAAAGCAGCCTGTGTGTCATCCGACGGGTTTTCGTGGAGTGCCACACGTACGTGAGCGAGCCCCACTAATCTCAACAGAAGTCGCATTTTTTCAGTTTTGAGTTATGGATATCACCATAAAGTATGAAATCTCATCTTTAATTTGGTATAAAAATTATTGTAATGCTCCTTTTTATCGCAAAGTTAAGGCTTTAAAAGACACTACCCCCTGGTCAAAAACGGAAGTAACTTCTGAGAAAATCGCCATTAAAGATGGAGGAGTGGTGTTCGCTCACGGCGAGATGGGTGGCCTTACTATCTCCCTAGCAGCGGGTACTTATTATTAACCTACAACTTTGAAAGTTTTGCATGTCTGTGCCAGTATAAATGATAGAAGCACTGTAAACATTTTGTGACAATAGGTTTATTGATTTTGACGTTATGAGTTCAATGAACCCCATTATGGCTATGATATTCGATGTCAAATGCAAAATTAAAGGCATTAAAAGCAATTTTTATCATATTTAGAGGCTGATTTGAGACTTAATATTTTCACAGAATGTAGAAAAATGGTTGAACTGTAAGTATCGGCGAAAAGAAAAAAATCGTCAAAAAATCTGATATTTGTGCTTCATCATGATTTTCTCCGTTTGGTCCAGTGTGACTATCGTTGAGGTTAGTGGGGCTCGTTCACATATGAACTTTGTTGTGACATAACCCTGACTATGTAGATGGCAATTTCATTTTAGGTTACATCTGTTGTAGGCAAGACCCATAAGTATAGCTCCTGTCATATTTGAGACTGATTTTCATGTCTTTCAGTGGCAGCTGCCAGCCATAGTGCAAGAATTTGATCAGAGGGTGGACAGGCCATTACACAGGGTACTGATCTTTCTGGGCAATACATTCTTGTTTCTTCGACTATTTCAGACTCCTATGAGAAGATAGAAAGAAGTACAGTGGATAACCTGGCCACCATTGCCATTGTACCAGTGTCAGAAGATGTGCCAGTGACCAACTTTGCCCTAGAGTTGCAGCACCAGTTGCTGGCCATTGGTGTGTACTCGGCATGGAATAAAATATTGATCATTTACAGTGACATATTATGGGCAGTCAAAACAGTTTGTTTAAAGGACATTTGGCTATTTTAGTCTGTGATGCTCTTGATATAATGTTGGATGCTCTATTCCAAGGCTGTATGTGATGAATATTAGAAGCATTACCTCTCCATGGTATCATTTTTATCTAACTTAAAATCCTACACTTGTAGGATAAAATATTCAGTATGTAACTATCAAACAACATAGTCTGTGTGGTCAAAGAAAGTGCAACTTTTTTTCTTTTTTTTTTAATCAATCAAAAAAGCTTACAATTTCTCTGCTATCCTCAAGGCCCAACTGTGAGACTTACCCCAGATATTGTCAAAGCCAGGCTTGGAACTGCTGCCCTTGAAGGGTAAGTGATATTTAAATACAGATATTCAAAAATGCTGAATTTTCTGTTTGAAACAGAACTATTTGTTAATTCAATATTTGATTAAATTCTTGAAATAGATGGAAGTAAACAGCTCTGACACTTTTTGAATGAACAAGGTCATTAAATTTACCAGGTTAGTTTAGAATATTTCTCCCTTTGAAACATTATGTTGAACTGTTTCAGTTGCCTGAAATCTTTGAATTTAGAAGGATTTGAGAGATTTCAAGTTTACTGCTCCAGAGACATTTTGCAGAATTCAGTCTGTTGGTAATTTAGATACTAATTCTCTAAGGGTTTTGCACGTTCTGTTTGTGCCGTTATGATCACATTTGGCTCGATATTAAGAAATTTTATTCCAGTATTCTTTGTTAGTTTGAGGTTGTTTTCAGTGACGGCTCTGCTTGACTGTAACTTGTTTAGACAGCAATTCCAGGACAAAATGATGTCCAGAACAAGAGCAACACATCCTGTTGTATTTCATTGTGTGTGGCAATACAAAGTATAGAGTAGAGCATGTAGCAGCAGCAGTTGTCTTCAGTCTGAGCAGCTTAAGCAGTGTGAAGCACATAAGTGAGAGATGTTTTGTACTTCAAGGACACATTTTTTTTCTTGATGACAAAATTTTTTTTGCATGGGATTTGAGATGACAGGACAACTGTGAGATACTTATTATTCATTGTGATGTCTTTGCAATGTTCCAGGGTAAATGAATTCCGGCTATTCAACTGGCTGAGCCAGCAGGAAGATATCCACCGTATGGTGTTGTACCAGTGTGACTATCAACTGACCAAGTGGAGTAAACATTCACTGCGTCAAGCAGATTGTATCCTGATAGTGGGCCTGGCTGATAAGGAGCCCACGATAGGACCAGTGAGTGGTTGCTGAATCTGATCAATAACAGTCCATACAATTTTGTATTGCTGAGATTAATAAATGTTCAAATACTTTTTTTACAATGCTGGATTAATGAGATTAACAATTATTGAGTTCTTTGTCTTTTCTTGAATGCTTTTGCCACTGATACCATGGAGAGTTGAGAAGAAATGGACATGGGCTGACACAGTGAACTGAAAGGAAAGTTAAACATCTGAGCATCTGTAAGTCCCTATAACTTTCTGTGCCAAATTACCAGTCACATGAAAGGTTATTTTCAAATTTCATTTGTCATTTGTACTCAAGGCAAAACACTCGTGGTTTCCCTTTTAATTGTATAAAAGAAGGTATAAAGTGTCAATATTTTTTTTTGATGATTCAAGTTTGCATGTTATAAATTGGATCCATCTTTGGCCCTTACGTCAGATTGAGCGAGAATTAGAGAACATTGCCGTGAGAGCCCAGAAAGAACTGATACTGTTACACAAAGAGGATGCAGAGACCCCCAGGAACACAACAGAATGGCTAAATGTCCGAGGCTGGCTTTCCTCACACCATCATATACGCTGTCCCAAGAGGCTTCTTAAAGTCCGGTCCGCTGCTAAGACAGTAGGTTCAGATACAATTGTTCTAATAGATAATCAATATAATGGCCATTTCCATTTATTTGGTATTTCAAATTCTTGACCATGTCTCAAATGCTCTGTGGAATATACATTGATGTATGATGGGAAGATATAGCAGAGTCATATTTTGATTCGTACATTGTGGTTATTCATAACAATAACATTACATTGGCGCTGAAGTGTTGAGCATAATTCATAAATTAGTCAACATATTTTATAAAGGTGGGTTGAAATCTATCTCTTTACTGTCAGTGCATCTAATTGTTTAGGCTTTAATTTACTATACTGCTGGTAACTGCTGGTGCGGTGTTTTCCCAAACGGCTAGTTAACTGCGTGTTAATGATTGCCTCATTTATCAGGTACTAACACTTCAACTGGCAGTCGTAGTGATAAGAACAAAAAACAGCAATCCCGATGGCTCAGAAATTAGTACAAAGTAGCCACAATTAATTCATGTCGCAAAATATTGGTTTGATGAGCAAAAACCGTATAAAAATGCATGTTTGATCCTATTTAGTTAGGACTCCTAGGTTTTGGAAACATTTTCTCAGCATTGGAATTGCCTGGATTTTAGGTTGATTTGCAGCCAGGCATTTCTGTTGATAATGAAGATGATGATGGGCAAATGAAAGCAGTGAAAATTCCGTGTATCTAGATCTCTTATCAAGTGATTGGGGTGATGGGTCAATGTAGTTTAAGGCACAATTTCCAATCTTTTTCTCACATTATGGTCCCACGATCAGTTCAGATCTAGATTCAAGACCAGGTAGTTGTTTTTAATCAGCTCATTTCTGGATTTGGTGAGCTCTTTTACTCGGATTTGCCAAATTAAGTCAAGTGTACTCACCAGCTAGGTCACATTGAAGTCCAGCTGGTTTCTGCCATACATCTACGAGTTGAACATTCACACATCAAAATGCCCTGAAAATTTCACCTCTTTCACTCTTGTCAGATATTTTTGACTTTTATTAACTTTTCCTGTCATTTCATTTGGGAATCAGGGAAGTGCTATGCAGCAATAGTTTGGTAACTTTAGGACAAGGAGAAAATCTGTAATTCTTATGTAATTATGTCACAAATTATTATTCTTTCCAGCTCGAGATATATGAGCGACTTTTTGAAACACAGCCGGACAGAATGTCAGACTTTGCTCGCCTGGCCAGATTTCTCACAGGCACATCAATTGGTCTTGTTCTTGGAGGCGGGGGTGCCAGGTTGGCCGTCTTTCTCTGTGTTTCATTAATTTTAATGATGAATGAACAGATAATATAAATTTCATCACGAAGTACTTGAAATAAAAAAGGCTTCTGTTTTTACTGTAAGGCTAGACAAATTGTTCACTTTATGTGGTCTGCCATGAGGAAAGATTTTGTGTATAGTAATATGATAACGGTAATATTATATTGAAAATGAGCATTCAGCTTGTCAATCTGTTTTACTTGTAAGACAGACATTTTGTGCTTAGCCTTTCTATTCGTCCCAGCAAGTCATAAAATGTAACATGGCAAAATGTTTGAAAATCATCATTTAACAAAACATTACCTCCCCTTTCTCTACCCCTGCCCTTTTTTTTTCTTGTCATGATTTGGATTGGCAATAATTTTTAAACAAAATACTGACATTTGCAGTGAATTTAGTGTTGGAGAATCGAATTATGACTATAATATTTTGCACTAAGTCATTTAAAAGTCATTATTTTCTTGCAGTAAGGTTGGTATCTTTATCGGTTTCAGTGCTGATACAAGATTTACATCATCAAAGAGAAATATTTGAAAGACATATTATATACTCATGTATTATTCACCAACATCATAATTATTATTAACCATTTTGTATGGATACAACATTTTTTTCTTCAGAATTTTGACTTACTGTTTTAACTCTTATTAACTGAATGCAGTAGCCTGTCAGTAAATTGACTTAAGTTGCACATGATAATGAAAAGATTAAACATTCAGAAATGTTCTGGTCAACTAGTATTAGCTTAGTTATTTACAGAAAAGGTTCAGTAGTATTTTTTACACCTGCTTATGTATGGATTCTCTGTCTTTCTCGATCAGAGGCCTAGCTCATGTGGGCATGATCAGAGCCATGCAAGAGACAGGTATCCCTATAGACATGGTTGGTGGAACAAGCATGGGCTCATTCATTGGCGCTTTGTGGGCAGAAGAGAGGAACTATGTCAGATTCACTCAGAGAGCGAGAGAATGGTCCATGGTAAGCAATATGCGGTGTCACTAAGTCAACCCGGCAAGTTTACTTTTCCATGCTGAAACACGCCCTATGGGCGGCAGAAAAGCAGATGTCTTCATAGTCCTGCTAGTACACTGATGGGGCAGTGTTTCAAATCAGATAAATGGGCATGATGAAAAATTATATTTCAATATTACACCATTTCATGCTGACATCAGCTTGCTAGGTTTTCAACAAATGTTGCGTATTTGAAATGAGTCATAGATTTTATGAATTTTTTGTTCCACCAATTTATGAACCAGAACTAAAGATTTATGTTATGTAAATGAATTTTGTTTTGTATTTCTGGGACTAATTTGATTTTTTGTATAGAAGATAGCCTTATGGAAAACATTGGCCATTCTGCCAGTCAAACAATGTCCACTGAAGCATCTGTGTTAATTCAACAAAAAGCACATCATGTATTACCTTTCAATATCAAAACAAATAAAAGGTTGTCTATATTTTGTAGTAAGACATTTATGAGATGTGAGATGAATTGAACTGTGAAAAGGGAAGTAATGTTTCCAATACCACAAACCTGCAGCATTATTAAATGTGTCTTTCCTCTTCTCTTCCAGGGCATGACTTCACTGTGGAAGAAGGTCTGGGACTTAACCTATCCTGTCGCTTCCATGTTTACAGGTAAGAGTTGTAATCAGTACCACAAATATTACATCTGTAATTTTTCCTTCTTTTCTTCAATGTGCACAGTTTGAGAATATGTGTGTGTGCCTGAGAAAACCAACAAAAAGTCGGCAACATGACATTTTGAGTTCTGTACATATAATAAAAGACAAGACATTTCGGATAAATTGAAGTCAGTGACCCCTCTAAAACAAGATTTTGAGAAAACGGCATTTAATCCTGTAAGTGGCAATAGCTAATTGACCAAGTAATATTGGAGTGATTGCTGTTAGGAGACCGTACTCTAATAACTAAGCTGTTATAGAGATCATAGTGAGTAGTGTTCAATGATCGTCTACAGTTTACCCTGTAACATGCCACGGTCCCCTAAAAAACAGCCAAGTCGGAAGTTTTTTGATCTTGTTAGGAGACCGTAGTCTAATTACAAAGCTGTTATAGAGATCATAGTGAGTAGTGTTCACTGCTCGTTTACAGTTTACCCTGTAACATGCCACGGTCCCCTAAACAACAGCCAAGTTGGAAGTTTGTGTCGGACCCATATTATTTTCACTTCAAAGCCGTTTTTCTCAAAATCAGCTCTGCTGACTTTATGTGGGTTTTCCCAGGCACACTCACATATCTTCAAAATCACATCTATATTGTAAGCATTTTTGTAGCAACTTTAAGACACAAAAACCCAGAGTCATAGAACAGTGAACTTATACAGTTTGTTTGCTAGTTTGTTAACTTAGTAGTCTTGAATCACCCTGTGTGGTGAGAGAATCATGAAACATTTTACAAAAGTGTTGGGTTTCCCACCAGTTCTCATAGACCAGTGATCTAAATGGGCACTTACAAAGTAGAATGAACTGAACCACAGCTTAATCATTAAAATTCAGCAATGCATTCAGGACAAGGAGTGACAGTATTTTATACTCAGACAAATATGCATTCAGGGCTAGGTCCTGGCATACTGTTATCAAGAATTTGAAATATCTAGGTGTTCTCATTTTTTAAAATTTTTTTTTGGATAAAACCGAAACAATGTCGTAGGAATATGCTTCTTTTTTCAGCAGTCTTGTTCATTTATATCCTGTGAATTTTTGTGAGACATTAGCATTCCTCTTATTTTTTTTGCATCATTGTAATGAGGTTAACCATTTGTAAAGCGTGCAGTGCATGTTGTGGGTGTCCAAAAATACCTATGTAGAAAAAATTTCTCGAATTTTACATGAGCCAAAAAAAAAAAACCCAAAAAACCTTCACATTCAACATTAACAACTTTCATGGAAATTTTTGCCATTAATACCATAGTCCAACATCAGACACTATAGAAACTGGCTGTATTGGGTTGTGAGCCCCTAAAATTCTTTGTCCTCATTTTACAGTTTTCTTAAAATCAGTGTTCAACAATGTTATATATTTCAGCAATGTTGTAAAATCTTGTGCCAAGCGTTCCAAATTTATTTGTATTTTACTTTCCCATAATCAGGTTGGTCATTCAATGAATCCATTGAGGCTGTCTTCCATGAACGGCAGATAGAAGACTTGTGGATTCCCTATTTTTGTATCACAACCAACATTTCCAATTCTTCCATGAGAGTCCATTCATTAGGTAAGTTATTGCCAGATATAGTTCTGTTTTCTGAACAGAGCATTGGTAAATTATTTGGTGAAATGTTAAACCAAACAAAGGCCTAGAAATGCTGTATCTGTAAACCTAGAAATGCTGCATCTGTGAACAAAGACCTACAAATAATGGTTAATAACAGTTAAACAGTTCAATAAATAAAAAACTCAAGTGAAAAAAGAAAAGCTATATTTGATCCTCTAGATCTTAATAATGAGAACATGATGAAATTCTGGAGACAGATGAAGTGTTAGTTAATTTTGGTTAGTGTGGATTCACTGTGGGGTGGATATGTTTTTGGTTGGTGTTTTCAGTTGGGGAAAGAATGCATTTTTGTTAAGAAAATGCAAATTTCTAATTATGCACGGTGCCAAGATCAACAGTTAAAAAACTGTTATAATGGTGAGAAGACCCATAGCTCACCAATGATGTTTGTGCACCTCTGTTGTTTCAACCTGGCCACAGGAAGTATTTGGCGCTATGTGCGTGCCAGCATGTCCCTCTCCGGCTACCTGCCACCATTGTGCGACCCTTTGGATGGGCACCTGCTGTTGGATGGGGGCTACGTCAATAACCTCCCAGGTATTGTAGAAAGAGAGAGAGAAAGTGCTCTTCTCTTGTTATGTTCGTCCACATGTGTTGTTCCTCCCTGGATTATGTCTAATTAATTGAGCTGTTCCTTCTACCCTTGACACCAGGCAGCTTATGGCACTCGGTGCGGGCCAGCATGTCCATCCACCCTTACCTCCCACCAATCTGTGATCCTAACGATGGGCATTTGCTGCTGGATGGTGCTTATGTCAATAACGTGCCAGGTAGGCTCCATCCAGCTTGTGTCACCGGCTCCAAGTAACTGCTCCACTCTTAGCGTTCCCACTCCATCCTCTCCCTACCCCAATCCCCATCCCAACCCCCTCCCCTTTCCTCTCTTGTTCTTCAACTCCACGCCCAAAACTAAGCCCACACTCAATCTGTCAGTATCTTAGCTTTATTTATAACACATGAAGGGTAGTGCTTGCTGTCAATTCTGTGACTAGATATGTTAAAGTAACTGAAATATTGCAGTCATCACAGACTGAAGCAAAACATTGTCTACATTAAGATGGGAGAAAGCCGTTCTGATATTTCACTTAAAGAGTAAAACATTATTGAACCCACTGACAAGGAGTGCACTGAGGCAAATAGATTGAACTTATTCTTGTAATGCTGTGAGAAAAACATCATATTTTGTCAAAATCTTCAGCTTTATTTATTCGTTTCTGATGTAGATATTGAGAGACTTGTTTACTGTTAACAATAAACTTTTGCTTCCCATATAAGAGATTTGCTTGATTGCATTTTCACAACATGCTGTATTATTCAGAAGAAGAAACATAAGACAGCTAATGCACATAAAAATATCTATTCCAGCTCATAAACCAGATCATATTATATGCACAGTAAATTTAATTTCTGTAGACATTTCAGCCTTTCATGTAGCAGCAAATTTTTAGAAATAAGTTTCATTACTTCATTACCCCATGGATTAACTTTGTTGTTTTAATCAAGTATATATATATATATACGGAACCATCATCACACCCTCCCTTCCCTTTCCAGACGAAAAAAAAAAAAGTTAATCTACATCAGGTTCAGAATTCTTTGTTCACTGCTGAAACAGTAGACTATCCAGTACCCTCCTTGTTCCCCTGTTAGGCTGATCCAAGGGGTCCATGGGTTCTTTGTTCAAATATAATTTCAAATCTTTAATTGACTTAGAATGTAAAACAAACTATGAATTCAAAATTTCACACTTAGTGCTTATTGGTGGCATCAACTGCTAATGGGACTGGAGACGGTCTGATGCGTCCAGCCGAGCGCTTCCCACTTTCTTTTGCTTCCACATATCGAATGGTCTCCTCGACCGTCATGTCCTGGTTAGCCTGTCCTAACACATCCAGGCGAATGTCATCATCTACCAGGCCGACAATGGTTGTGTCCCTAACCATTTGGTCGCTGTAGCTGATCTGGGCACCACACCCACAACCGACCGAGTATTGACAAATGCTGGCCTGTCCTTTTAATCGAGCCGAGAAAGCCCTTATTGGTTCATCCCTGTCTTGTTTTATCTGCTGCAGTTCAAGCCGTGCCACCATGACATTCTCCTGGCGCACTGCCAGGGACTTGATGAGCTGGAGGAGTGTGGGCTCGTCGTTTGATGTGAGGGATTTGAAGCTTCGTGTGAGGTCTCTCCTGAGAATATCGTCACAGCACTCGAGCAGTTGGAATATGATGTCCGGGCCAGAGAGTTTAGTGGCCTGTTTGTAGTCGGTCCATCGTTGAACGAAGTAAGCCCACTCTTCGCTGGTACCCAAAGCAGATATTGACGGCCTCCTTACTTTTTCTGTCTTGGCCCCTGTGGCATGGGGTGTGTGTGCAGTGACCGGATGAGCTGTACGCTCGTGAAAGTCCAACAACCGCACCAGGACCTCAGCAGCTAGGGACGATGGCCATGACTCTGTGCAACTGGGGGCAGGGCATTTGATCTCTGCAGACTGATGTGCGTGCTCTGGGTTTGACATACTGAAGACTGTTTATTTCATAAATGACTACAGAGTCTTTGCTCTTTAAATTGAAATGATTTGTTTATTAACAGCAATGAAATAAACAGTCTTCAAAGGATTATGAACTTGCAGTCGGTAACTGCCATTATTCTGTGCACTACGTCACTGACCAAGGAATCCTTGAACGGTGCGTTACGGTGCAAAGCTGAAATAATAGATACAAGAACATACATAATAAATGGTAATCCTCTAGATCAAGGCATTTTATGCAAATGAATTTCATTAATTTTGATTACTGACGTGGAAAAATGGCTCGTGCTCTAATATATCTTGGCAGTTGAACAATTTTTTTTTTTTTTTAGTTCATTAAATATTTAGATCATTGTATGTGCAACTCATGGACCCTTTGTATACCTGTTTAATACTTGGAACATAAAGAGATGCTGTTGAATTGATTCAAAATAGATGTGCAAAACTTGCACTGTTTATGGCAAAGGTGCTTGGGATTTAGAACAAGCAGCAGCAGCTGTACACTTTTTTTTTTTTTTGTACGAGAGTTTTGCCTAAAGCACAGTGTTCTTTTTTTAGTCAGTCATGAAGATGTCTACATGTTTATTCGTTGGGAACTAGCAGTAAGATTGGCAGGATAATGGAATTGTATGCCTGCTTTGTTCAGTTAGTGTATGGAAATTGAGTCTATGGAGGACAGTTTTAAAAGTCTGAATACTGTGCAGGTAGTTACTTGCAGGGCTATGAGGGCTATTTGCGGTAGGCTGAAGCCCTCAAGAAACAAGAGATGTTCAACAGCATGTGCACGGTTGTACTGTATCTGATAGGCTGTGATTTCCTTCAGTAAAACATCAGTTTGTCACTTTGGAATGTGAAGATGGGATATGGTATTGAATTTGGCCATTTGTCAGATCTTTGGATTATGGAGAACTGATTCATGATGGAATACTTGTGGGCTGTTTGACAAATTCTGAGTTAATATAATTGACAGGGAATTTTGGGTAGCCTACCTGGCAAAGTGTTATACAAATCTCCCACAAGCTTATATTGTTTTATTGTGGCATACAGGCTACAAATTTTGCTGAGAGGAGATTTTTTAGATGTGAAAGTGCCAGATAGTAACCACTGTGTCAAGGGTTAAGGATACGTTGTAGTTTGTGGTTCACTTTATTTTCAAGATTGTTTGACTTTGATTTGACTTTTCTTTTTACATTTGTTTGCGTGTGTATGTGTGCTTTTTTCAAGTGTTATTTTAACTCTTTGTGTGCCATGAATTTTTCCACGTTTGCCAATATAGGAGGAAAATAGAAGGGAGATGCATAAAAATTAACTACAGCAACATTTATTAATAGAAAGTTGACTTTCTTCCTTACCTACACAAAATAGCCTAGCATTCTTGTGAACTAATACATCGGTGATTGGCACAAACATGACCAGCAAAAGAACCGATATATCGGTGATTGGCATACAAAGAGTTAATATAATTCAGGTTTAGTATTAAGTACTCTTTATAGTCATCTATACTCAAGAATTATGTGCATATTTCCTATCTATCCCATTTTTGTTTTCTGGATGACTTTCGTTGCTCGCTTGCACATTTCATAACCGACAATTTATAACGGAGATTTGTAAACTTGGAGTGTTTGAGAAGATGTTGGTATATCAGAGGGGAAATAGCCGTTACTTCCATGTTTCTGGTAGTCAGTCAGTGAAAACTTTTTGGGGATCATTCTGATCTGGCAAAATTTACATATTTCCCTGGCATGATAGAGAGATAGTAAGTTGAAGTTGAGTATGAAGTGTAGTATTGATTTATAACATGACTTAAGCCTTTGTCATTCCTGTGATACCGAGTTAGATGAATTAATCATCTTTCCCACAGTTACATGTATGTGTCTTTTGTTTTGCTTTCTCATCTGAAAACGCTAGCAACTTCAATTTATATTTAATTCAACAATCATCCAACATAAATTCTTCTGAAAAGAAATAATAAACATCGTCCGGGACTTGCAAGAAAATATTGGACCTGAAAGTATGGAAGGACCAGAAGTATAATTTAATTTTTTTGAGAATGCTTCAGTTGCCAGTGAAGACAAGAAATTGTTAGACCTGTGTAGGTTATGGACAAAATTTTAAAAAAAACAACTTTAAGTTTTTGGATGGAAGTACAACATAAAGTTGAAAAGCGGCGGGGGAAAAAGACAAAAAAAATATTTTTTTTGCAAAGCCCTACATTGGTAACAAATGACAGAAAACTGAATAACGTGATCTTTAATAATTTGTTTTCCTTTTAAAACTTGTGCAATTTTCATTTTTATTTATTACCAATGTAGCCTTTGCAAAGTGCAACTTTTTTTTTGGCCACATTTCAAAACTCTACGTTGTTGAAGTTTTACTGTTGTCTTCTTCAGCAGCTCATTCATAATGAATTTAGATATTCAGTTGTCAATCAATATCTGAGAAAGGACACAAATCTGATGACTTTGTGATTCTTGTTGTTTTTCATGCATTGAGTATTGATCTTTTTGGCCTTCAGTAAACAAGCTAGGGGATTAATTTCTCGAGTGATATACCTCCATCCATCTCCACTCCCACTTCAAATTCAGTTTCTTGAAATGATGTTTGGAAATCCAGTTCAATATGTGACAGCTATATGAAATTTAAGCTTCACACTTTGTGATAACTACAGTTAAAAGTCATTTATTATGTGGGGTATCAGTAGTGTTCTAGTGTCTTAGGTTTTCTTGGACATGAACTTCAAGCATATTTATGTTTCTAAGCCCAAGGCGTGCACTGGTTAGCTTTGATCGATTGACAAGTTGGATGGTGACATGACAATAATTAGTTTCAATGAGACCTAGCTCACCAGCCAACTAGTTGGGTCTCTCTAAAATCCAATGTTGTAAGGTCAACCTTCAACTAATTGGCCAATTGAAATTGGGTAGTACTTGCCTAGGCTGAGAGCGATGGTTAAGTTGAGAAGCAAAAACAATAGATTGTAAGTGTGTGTATGTAGACACATATGCATTTAATGTCCCTTCCATTTCTATGTCCTGTATTATCTATGCATATATAGGGATTATGCAAACTATAGTAGAAGTGAAGTGGATTTTACTGTGTTTGTTTTGATTTTGCTATTTTGGTGCTATTCTTATTAAAAACTAACGAAAGGAATGTGAATTGTGTCAAATACAGTGTAAACAAAAGTTTTCTTCCCTTCCATCAAGTTTGCTGAAACTATTTCTAAATGCAAAAACATCTGGTACAAGACATACATTAAATTATGCTGTTTCGCTTGAATAATTAAAAATATTTACATTTGATGTCTCCAGTGTCAAACTGATTCTGTTTTCTTTCTTGTATGAAATCTCTCTAGGTGCTTAAAAGTCATCTTGTGTTACTTCCAAGAGGAATATTCATGATACTTAAGAAACTGTCACCTGTTCATTGAGTTTGTGAATAAGAGCTGTTATAATTTGTAATATGGATCACTTCAAGCATGGTTTTAGCATACCGAATGGAAACACTGCTATATTCACATTCAGCACACTGATTTCCGGACAAAATTATAAAGGTAATTTTCTCTCTTTCTTTATCCATTCACGTGACTGGTGTAGCGGATGTGATGCATAACCTGGGTGCCAAGTTTGTATTTGCGGTGGACGTCGGCAGCCAGGATGAGACTGATCTCACTAACTATGGGGATTGCCTCTCTGGCTGGTGGTTGCTATGGAAGCGGTGGAACCCGTGGGCAAAGCCTGTCAGGGTAAGACATGTTGGAGCTGAATGAATTGTATATTGTTTTTTCTTTTTTTTTTTTCTAATGCCAGCTTTGCAACACACAACTTGTTCTTTTCTTTTCTTTTTTTTCACATTTTAATTTGTTCCAAGTCCAGATGGACCCTCAGATTTTCTGACTTCAGATTTTTTTTTTTTTTATTTTGTCAGTGTAACACACACGTGCATTGTTTTGATAGTCCAATAGGTCCACCAGGATTGGCAACAATTCTTTCATGACTTGGCATCTGGAATGAAAGGATTACAGTACATCTAGTATGGCAGTTGGTTTAGCACAGGATATATAAGCAAGACACACTGTGTCAGCTAAGCTTAAACACAGATCTGTTAATACAAATGTACCATAGATTTGCCATCAGAAGACTCGGTTAGAAGAAAAGATAGATAAGATGATAAGAATCGGTTTATTATCCCATGAAAGAAAATTCATTATTACACACCATTTAAGAACGCAAGCACAATATGCTTGGTATTGTAAATACAGGAAATCCATTCAGAATGGTCAGGCAGTTGTTTTTTT
The DNA here is from genome assembly GCA_963931925.1 of Onchidella celtica. Classification (NCBI taxonomy): domain Eukaryota; kingdom Metazoa; phylum Mollusca; class Gastropoda; order Systellommatophora; family Onchidiidae; genus Onchidella; species Onchidella celtica. Next base: position 9,112,482 of record OZ007577.1, read on the forward strand.
TCTTGCATTTTTAGACTACACTTTCACATTTGGCACTTTACTTCTAACTAGTGGATGGGATACATTTCAGGACTAATGAAATCTTGGGTAATGAATTCAGTATTCACTGCCCTGAAACAATGGCAGCAGCCTCTTGGCGAAGTAAGCGCATCACAGGCAGCATGTGTGAGTCAGTATATAACATTTTGTGGTATGTTTGACCAGGTTCCAGATATGAATGAAATCCAGTCCAGATTGGCTTATGTGTCATGTGTCCGGCAGCTGGAAGTGGTCAAGAACTCTGACTATTGTGAATACATCCGACCACCCATTGACAGATACGCCACATTACAATTTGGTAGCTATGATGAAATTGTGGTAAGTATATTTTGTTTTCCTCGTCCATAAGATCTACGTTGTGTTTTATATATTCATATTGATGCCTGTATAATGAACTGGCGTATCATTATGATTAGAATTTTCTCTGTTGTTTTTATTCAAGATCTACATGCCAATAACTTAATTATCCTGAAAAGGATTTTGCAGTATTGGAAGAATTTTTTTAGCAAAAACGATTTCTATCTTGGGTATCTTTACCCTCATGGCTGTATAAAGAACCAACGTATCATATCTTATTATAATGGAGCTAGAGGGTGAACATATAAGTACCTAAAACATCATGACTAAGAGACCAAATCTGATGGTAAATTACATGAGCACAATCTTTTTGGACAAAATTCAGGGTTTTATATTGTTTTTCTAAAAGGCACATTTCCATCGAGTGGAATCGAAAAGTGTGATCAGAAGTTTCGTTCTCGGTCGCGCTTTACACATTGCTAGAGGTAAATAAATGTGATCAAATCTGTATTTCCACCTGAAATTGTGGTGCAACAATACGTTCTATTAGCCTTTGCATTGAATCCAAAAGCCAGTTTTAATGTGACCTAGATCTAGATACACGGTTGTGTTTGGTCAAATAGAATTTGCAAGATTTATCTTGGTCAGGTGGGCTAGCACGACTAAATGGTAGATAGCTTGCCAGAGTGGCACATCTCTTAATGAATAGAATTTCTCTTCATGTCGAAACAATATATGGGGGTACACCAATATTTCGAAACCAGGGTTTGTCTTACAGATGACTACTTATTTAATGTAAATATAATACACAGCTTAAAATTTGCTCTATACTGTGTTCACAATATCAAGTTTGGAAGACTGAAGGGCATGAAATATGAAATTGATTGTCCTTGCAGCTTACATATATAACTCATATTAATCTCATTCTTAACATGGGGGGGAAAAAAAAGCCCATGTCTTAGATGGAACAAGCCACTGGCTTCTCTTTTGAAATTGATAAAAACCCTCTTCTTCCCCTCTTCTTCCTCTTTCAGTATTCTTTGACAGCTACAAACAGCATTGTGCTGAGGCCCTGGAGAAGTAAAGCTCTCTTCCTTAATTAAACTCATTGACTACAACCTTGCTGCCTGGATTTCTTTATTGGAGATTCTGCTTTTTTTGTTGTTGTTTATTTTAGATTTTAGACTTTTTGTCCACACTTTCACATATTTACATTCATGAACAGCTTGGCAAAGGACATTAAAAACTCCAGTCAGGGGGGAAAAAGGTTCCAAACAGAAAAATTTCAACTACTTTGTGTTTAACCACAACATCCTTATGAATGTTATGGCATCCAGGCTATAGTTTTGAAGTAAAACAAACCTAAGTATATTGCAAGACAAACACTATATCAGAAAGATCCATTAATTCTATAGATTTGCCATCAGAAGACTTTGTTAGAAGAAACAACAGAGAAGACAAGATAAGAATCTGTTTATTATACCATTAAAGGAAATTGATTATCACTAGAGAGTATAGATGTATAGAGAGGTTCCACTATTGGTCGATTTGCACTGTGAGACACGAGAGGCTCCGCGAAACCATTGTTAGCATGGAGCAGAAAGTAGGTCGCTGTGGTAAACAATATCCGTTTTTGCATTTCCACGGGCCGTAAGAACTGACAAACAGCTCTAAATAGTTTCAGTCAGCCCAAAAATATGAAAATAACCATACTAAACAGATATGCACACTATCTTTGGTGAAGGCGGTCTCTTTCAATTCTTGAATTTCTTGTTTACCGCAGGGACCTAGTTTCACGATTTGGCGGAAGTGAGATCTCTCTATACATCTATACTCTCTGTTATCACATACCATGTAAGGGCTTATATGCACACATCTTACAGATTATTATATGAACATATCATAACTCACTGACTGACATAATACATGAAGTAACATAACGCAGTACCTTAACATTATAAGGCATAGATTTAACTCAAATGCTTTGTTGAGGCGAATTGCAGACAATAAAAATGACCTTCTGTATCTTTCTATGCTTGCTTTGATGTGTATTATTCTAATGCTCCTGGATGGTCTAGGAATTTGATAAAACAAGGGATGATAAATGTCATTTAAGATAGATATAAATTGTAGATATAATGTTGTGCATGTCTGAGACAGATCACAAATGCTGGTTTTTCTGAGCTCAGTCATTGAATATAGTGTTTTATTTTCAGGAAACTGGGTACCATCATGGCAAGACCCTGTTCTCAGCCTGGAATAAAGGGGGTCTTCTGGACAAGCTGTTTGAGGAATCTCCACCACCTTCCAATGAGAGCAGACCGCAGGTGGAGAAGAATATAGCAAAAGTGAGTCTCAGTGGTTGTACTGAAGAAGTTGTGGGTGGAAATATTCCCATTAACTCTTTCTGTCCTGATCAACACATGGTGCATTGATCGCCGATCGCCTAGATGTCCGACCAACACACCATGCATTGCTTGTCATTTTCATAATTTTACCTCTTGTGTATGAAAAATCCTGGCCACTTCCATGCCCATTAGCTTTGTTTATGACTGTCAGTGTTTTTCTTGCGACTTTGTGTTGTTGGTTTTTTTTTCGTTTTTTTTTTTATGTGAATTCGAACTACTACTTGTGCATATGTAAACTTAGATGAAAAACAAATTATTGCACAGAACTGAGTGAGACTTGGCATAAACTCTCACAGATTACTATAATTCAAACTTGTGAAATTTGGATGGTGACTTCAGAAATGAATCATGAATGTTTCCCTTCTTTTTTTCCCCCACCATCCCTTTCCTGAGGCTAAACATAGCAGCAGACACATCAAATCACACTGACTTGTACACAGCATAAAACTTCTGCTTTTTCCCATCAGTATTATATATAACAACTTGAACTTTGTGTATGTTTTACTCTTGTTTTTGCTATTTGAAAATGTACACCTTAGTAGAGTTACGTTCTGTGTTGTGTCCCTTGGACATCTGATGCTAAATGGCCTGGGACAGAAAGAGTTAACCGAGCAAAAGCCAAAAATTCAAATTTCACAGCAGTTCTTTATTCTGTTTTGTTTTTAAGTAAGGCTGTGCTTCAGTAGGGATCTGAGGGTTTCAGTTCAGATAGGGTTAGGATTTGGGCTAGGCTATGGTTTTTATGTTGTTGTTTTCCTTGGAAGTGCCCCAGTAGGTATAACTGTTGTCTCTGTTGAAGCATACACATCACAGTTTAGTCTTTTCCATGCCTCAACCTGGTCACCACCACTCTAACTGAAACCCTAACCCACAGGAACAAACGTGCCCAGTGAAGCACTTTCGGCTTCCTGCTAGCTAGAAAATCTGTTTTCTTGCTTGCTTTTCTGAGACCTGGAATTATGTTGTTTTTAAGACCAAAGAGAGACAGATGTCAAAAGTGTCTTTGCTTTTATTGCACCACAGTCACTGAGCAAGCAGGAAAACCAACATTTTCCATCATAGAGCACGAAATACTGAATATTTTCTACATTTATTGCACCACCAGCCATGCCAAATGACAAATCTTCTATCTTTATCCACACTGGAGCAGACATGATTATACTTTCTGCTATCAGTTAAAATGTGGCAGAAAAAAAGTAAGTCAGAAAGCTCCATGACAGAACCAAACAATAAAGAATGGCAGTCAACTCACAAAAGAATCAGAAATGAGGGACAAAAATGTGGAAGACTAAGAGAATAACCTTACATTTTGTACCCTATTCACATAAACTCCATGTCTTTTTATATCATGTTTTCTTATCAGTGAAATGATAGAATGGTGTCAGTTTGTGAGAGCTGCAGATGTATGTCACACTAAATCTTGTGTACTATTTATACCTGCCCTGCCTGGTTTCTTGCAGAGCCATATGCCTGTGATGGCCTATTTCACTGACCTGGCTGAACAAGTGTCTAGGATTGAGAAACCCAAGAGCAAATTCTTCCTTACTGATGGTAAGACATCTCTTCACACAATTCAATATGTGAACCCCATCACCAGTTCTGATGTATGTGGTTTTGTCAACATGTGAAACTGTCCAACTTTAGTTTTCTCTATGAAACCTGTCCATCTGACTTATGTCATTTTGTGGGTATGTGAAACCTGTCAGACTTGCAGCATTTCTGTCACAACTTTTTCACATCGTAGTAGCCACTCTTCAAATTCATTGTTACATTTTTCACAGATTGAGCATGACAGTTGTCAGTGATTAAGGATCATTTTACTTTTTGTTTGCAGACAATTGGTTGTTTATTATGAAACATTTAAATGAACAGTGAAGATATAAGCACAAATCATTTGTCCAGAAGTTTTGCTTAACATATGCAGTGGAGTCGGCTTAATTCGAAGTCATCGGGAATTGGATTAGACTTTGATTTACCAGAGTGTGATTTATCTCTAGGCAGAGAAATAACCGCTATCATGTTGTTTACAGTTCCCCATACCATACATGTAATTACATCCCATTGCAGACACCCTCTCCCCTCACCCCCAACCACCACCACCACCGCCACCACCACTCCCCAATGTACACACACACAAAACACCTGCATAGGAACCTGTATGAGTCTTGCAATCTTTTGATTATGTTTTTCTTTAGAAGTGACCATTCTGCAGTGGTAAAACAAAAAAGCAGCATTGAATGGCTTAGGCCCTGTAGTTATGGTCAGCAAACTCTGTTCCCTGTCTTTATCTTAGCAGCACATATTGTATGTTCATCAATCGATAAAGACATTCTCCCATGTACGATTATGATGTTCAAATACAAGACGGTAGGCCTACTTCGTTGTCCCACCTGCCTATCAGTGGCGTGGAATTACTATTACGCAGTGTAACAATGCCCTACTCGTCCCCCCTCTCCATTGAGTGTAGCGTGATGAATGTGTAAACACTGCAGTGACATATTTGCAGTATTGAAGTGCTGAGAACCTTGTGTAAGTGAGATCTTTGTTCCTCCAAGGCCATACCATAATTCTTACGTTTAATACAGTCAAGTGATGCTGTACTGCTGAGCGAGCATTACATAAATGTGTAGCAGAATGGCTCCATGTGAGCATGGTGGGCACACTGTAAGGCTCGTGGTTTTACTGTGTGTAATTTATGTTCTACAGTACACTGTGTCTTGGCTGTACCTGTTGTTGTTACGTCAGCAATCGATAAATTTACTGGCCATAATGCGAGCACCGTCTTGCTTATACATGTTGTTGGCTGATATCATTGGTCATTTGGGCAGAATCATGCTGCTTGTAGGGGCTCAACTGTACCAGTGCGACCCTCTGCAGCATGTTTCTGGCTTGGACGGACAGACACATAAGAGGAAGGCTCTGCAGCCTACCCATTGCATCATTTTTGGCACCTCTACCCTCCCCCTTGATCACTGCTAAGAGTATAAAGTTACTGAACAGGCCTGTGTCAGCGTGTTTGCGGAAATTGGTTTTTACAGCCACGGGGCTGGAAGTCAGCAGTTACATTGAGGACGAGCATGGTTCAATTTATCAGAATTGGGGCAATTCGAACTTGAATTAGCAGTAAATGTTTAATAGAGATAAAGAAGGGGAAAAAAATTCATTTCAAAATCACCTTGATTTAGGAGAAATTCGAATGACCAAAGTTCGGTTTACTTGGACTCCACTGTATATGTTAAATCTTTATTTGACATTTGAAAGCAAAACTATGTAAGACCATCTTAGGCCTTTTGTGTTTTATGATCAGAGATTGCAATAATCAGATAAATACAAGATACCATGTGTCCTTGTCAAATGGTTTGTGGGTCTGTGAATTTCACTGTAATTCACCAAGCCCCGGAAATACAGCTCTGAGTAAATTTCAATTATAAAATGATCTGGAAAGTTTAATATCTCTGTTTTTTGCTAGGCTATTTGACATTGCTCTACCATTTTCAATCATATTTCTCAGACAACATCATATATTTGCAAAGGGAGGGCTGGGAGGTAAATGTATTTCGTCAGTTATTGCAATAATGAATTTTTCAGATATTATCAAGTTTTGTTTATGTTATAGATTCTGAGGAAGAAATAATTGATGAAAATGATGAGGATGAAGACCCAGGCATCCTGATGGAAGGCTATGAGGAAGACGATGAGTTTGCCCGCAGCGACGGCGATGACGCAGTCAGTGAGGATGGAGAAGAACAGACCAGTGAAAGAAGAAAGGTGAAGTCCATAATCTCTCCCTTGTATAAGTTAGGTATTATCAGCAAAGTTGATATGGAAAAGTCTTTTGAACAGGAGCCGCTACAGCAGCAGGACACAGTTGAAGTTCAAAATGCAGCCAGTAAATGTTCTTTAGACCACTGGAGCCAACACTCATCCATGCATGCTTCAGAGAGCGTCACTACTTCTGCTGATTCCTGGCACAGTAGTCGTAGCACCAAGTCTCACAGTAAAGTAGCCACAGATTGTGCAGGGAAAGGGGGACATGCTCTCTGTAGAACACAAAAACTGAGTTTAACAAGGGAGCAAATTGAAGCTCTGGCTAATGATGACACATTCCAAGGTAGTGTCATGTTGTCTTCTACTAGAAAAGATATGATGAAAGAGGTTCTCAGTCATGAGGAAAGGGAAGTAGGAGATGAGCGTATTGAATGTCAGGACAACAGGACTGAAGGTCCGGTGTCTTCGGATCAGGCCTCAGGGTTGGTGCCCTTGGTTCTAGGCAAAGCTTTAAGTAAAGCAGCTAAGATTAAAGATGATTTATGCAGTTATAGCAGTCAGGGCTCTAGGAGAAGTGAAGGTAAGGATAAGCACAACACATTACTAGCTCAGGATGGGACTGATTGCTTGATCCATAAAATAGAGGAGATAGGTGTGGAAGAGACCTGCAGATATGCACTAACAAAAAATGAGACATCAGAAGGAAGTTCTAAAGAACCACATTTGAGTTTGGATCAACAGCAAGTAAATGATAAACCCAAGATGATGATGCAGATTCCACCAGCTGGTGAGAAGGAGAGAGAGTTTCCACCTGGATATGCTCAGATTGTGTCCACTGAACAAAAACAGAGACTTGCCAATTATCTCTACAACAAAAATCTGAACATCCGACATTCAAATACAGGTATAACTTGGCTTGATCCCCACAGTGGAACTTGTGATAGAGCTTTAGTGATAGAAGATCATGCAGATAAGAATAAAATGCATGGTATAAGCCTTTTGAAAGAAAAGCTGGTTCTTGATGAAAATGTGCCACCAGTGTTTGATGAAAAAGCAAAGAATGGGCAGCATGGCAGTTCATCTTTCAACATAGGTGGAGGAGAGGCTGCTTCAGTTATCAGTGTGGACAGTCCTATTTCCAGGACAGAGTCTCTTTCTACATTTGAGAGCTCATTTGTTGACTCAGTGTTTAGTAATGAATCAATAGTCAGTCGATGCAGAGCTTTGGAGAATGCAGAGATATACCTGGCGGCCTGGCCATACAATATTCATAATATCAGATCATCCCAGCAAAATGAAGTTGGCAATGTTGTTAATGTAGTTCAGAGCAGAGTACTCGAAGTTGGTGAAAGCACAAAAGAAGCTTGTAGAACCTCTTCTGTTACAGAAAAAGCCAAAATTTTGCAGCAATCTCCAGATGGTGTCAGTTTGTTAGGAAGACAATCAGAGATAGGGGATAAAGTGGGAGATTTGTCTAAGGATTGGAGAGTTACTGTAGAGAACCAGCAGCGTACAGGTGATGTGAAGATGCAGGGCCTGAGTTCCATGGCTGCTGGGGATCCAGACACATGCCTGAATGAGGTCAAACCTTTTGTAAATCCTGCAGAAGAAATTTTAGTCAGTTCTTGCCTCCAAACACATTCAAAGATATTGAAAAAGAAGGTATCATTTGAAGAGAAGACTAATCATCTAAAGCAAGAACCTAGCTGTGTAACAGCCAAGGCTCATGACTCAGACACTTCAAGTCTTGTAAACAGTGCAGAGTCTGAATCTGACAATAGTATGGAAACAGCCAGGACCAGATCATCCACTGAATTAGACCTGACAGCTGAGAATCTACCCCAGCCAGAAGTGGTCCATGAGCAGCCGGCAGATAAGACATCAGAAATGTCCCAAGGGAGTTTACAAAGTGAAGTTCAGAACCTGAGAGACATCGGCTTGGTGAAGAAAATATTAGGCAAATCTCAGGTCAAATCATCATTGGGTTCCCTTTTTGATGCTGAAACATGTGAACAAGTGCGGAAGAGTGTCAACTCAGAAAGTGGAACAACAAGTTCTGTGGGAAAATTAGGGCCAGACAAACCAACAGCTGGTGAAGACACCTTTGTGGGAAAGAATGAAAAGGATACCTTGAATAGATTTTGTAGTCAGTCTGGGCATGGAGAAGCTGCGGCACAGGATGAGGCAGAGAAAATAGGACACTTTGCAAATACTGGTACAGGTATTCCTGTAACTCCTAGTCATGAATGTAGCCCTTTGCAGCCCAGCAACTCATTTTCTGATTGGTCAGTTTCCTCGGAGGAGATGGCAGCACCAAATGCCCATATTGAAACTGGAGACCAACGTCAATCCAACATTCTGGGCTCCAGTCAGCAATGTCCTGCTGCAAGTTGTCCAGGTCCTGACCATATCCCTGAGATTGTGACAGGTAAGAACAGTGGTCAAGGAGGTGACCAGTCCCAGAGGAAGGAGGAGATGATAGAGGCAGAAACAGTCAGTCTGAAGAGAGAGTTGGTCCGTGAGTTTCTGAAGCGAATGGAAGGCAATGATTCAGTGAAGGTTTTCTTTGGACAGAAACAGAGCTCACCAACAAATAGTGAGGAAGAGAAGGAGACACCTGTCATGCTGCAACAGTATTTGATGGAGGTGGAAGGGAAGGAAACTACACAAGACACAACCACTAGCACAGTTCCTCCCAGTCAGGAGTCCACACAAGTTGGAGGCAGTGATGGGGCAGAGAAGAAAAAGTTAAGTGATTCAGCCAGTGACCAGAAATTTGCCAACGCCCAGGGTCAAACATGGAAGCAAGCAAGTAAAAGGAGAAATACTGTGGATTCATTGATGGGGAAAGGACATTCGGTACAAAATGATCACAAAATGAGTAAACGGCCGCCTCATCCTCCAGCCGATGCAGGCAGGAAAAAAATGCCCTCTGCTGAAGGATCCACAAGGCCAGCACAGCAAAACTTCAACTGTCAATCCCAGAAGAGCACACCAGGGTCCACTGAAGAAAAACAAGAGCCTGGAGAAAGTGCTCTCACTCTCACCAGGAGCTGGTCTGCCATGCAGAACACAGATGCACTGGGTCAGGTAGTGGACATCGTCCAACCAAGTCAGGATGACCAGTCTGTGACAGTGTCCATAAAGAATGCAATTTATCATGTAACATCTGAGTATATCAAGCAGGATTTACATGACAAAATGGTATTTGACAAAAAAGTAAGTGGTCCTAATCAGTCAGATGCACATACCAGATTTCACCAGTGGAAAAGAAGTAAAAGTTATGACCCCTTGACAGCTAGGAAGAAACCCACAAATGATGACAAAGACCTGGTGAAAAAATTGCAAACAGGCCATGTTGGTGAGACAGTGGAAACTAGGAATCTAAACAGAAAAGCAAGCAGTTTTGACAAAGAAGCTGAGAAATCTTCTTGGCAGCCAGGAAAATTGCCAAAGGGGAGGCAAGTCCATTCTGACTCCAGTGGGAAAAAGTCCACATTCAGATCTTCTGGAGAGATGGTTCAAGGCCATCTCGGTAAAGGCTCCCATTCTTATGTTAATCAGAAAAAAATGACCAAACAACAAAAAGTTACCGAATCTAATGAAAAAACAGATTCTGGAGAATCTGGGGCCTCAGCCGTGAAGATTGATAAATCATGTGAATTTCCTAGAAATAAAGCCAGAGAAGGTAGCAAATCCAAGAAAATGGTGGCAATGAACTTGTCCAAAAGAGCTGTACAAAAGGAAGTAAACAGACCCAAGAACTGTGAAGGCAGTTTGAAGAAAGGTAAATCTGGACATCAGAACAGTGCCCAGAATAATTCACGAAAAGGTTCAAAGTCTGGCCCAAAGCGTCATCAGAATGGTTGTAGAGAACATGATAAGGATATGGCCCAAAGCAGAGTGAATGTGAAGCCCTTATCTGAAGCACCATCAGTGGTAAGTGATGATGGGAATTCAAAAATCATTCTAGATTGTGATCGAGAGCATTCCCAACTCACACCCACAGAGCGAAAAGAAACAGTCATATCAGAGAAAGGCAGAGACAATTCAAAGCTGGACAAAAAGGGAGCAGAAACTTGTGGTAAGGAAAATAGTGATACCGAAAGTAGCTGCACTCTGTGTGTAGATAACATTTCTAAACATACCAACAGCATGGAGGAGACAGTTTTATCAGGCAAGGTGCCAGAAGTTGATGTGCCATCTAAAAATTTGAGTTCAGATGTGCTGGAAACTGATCCACAGTCAGAATGTTCACATCAGTTTCACTGTGCTGTTGGTAATGTGGTGTCTCAACACAAACATCCTCCACACTTGATGGGAAACACTGCAGCAACCAAATCTTCCTCTCTGACCCCATTACGGGTAAGAATTCTTGAGCCGCAAGACTCCACCACCTCTGTAAATTCCTGGCCGGAACAAAACCGCTCCAATAATAAAGGCAAGTCAAGGAGTAATCAGGAGCCAGTTGCTCCACGTAAGGGAATACTTAAACCTCAAACAGGTCAAATCTAACCAGAATCCAAGCCCATGACTGGTTAGCGCCCATATGAGACAGAGCTCTCCTCATGGAAGAAATCATTAATTGTCAAAATGAAAAGAGGTCTTGCAGACATTCAGCACCAATCTAGCATGTTGCAGGCATTGGGCTGTCCAAGCTGCACCATGAGAACACTTGTTTGCTTCTCACAATTGAAGAACAGAAGAAAGTAACATATCCCTGCACTGTCTTTCAGATTAACTATCAGAGTAAGCCAGGAACTAAATCTAGTTTGTCCATGTCAGTCACAGGAAAAATCTGGGAAATATTTAAAATCTGATTTTGTTATTAAAAATGTGTAAGAATGAAGGAAACCATGTGGCACCATCAAGTAACAGTCGTCACAGAACATCATTATTTGCCCCTAACTCTCTCGAAAACCCTAACACAAACAGTAAATCTCGTCTACCCTATTGAACATAGGCAATTTCCCACATACTGTACTGCCTGGCGTTTTGTGCTGTGGTGGTGGGCTTTTACTAATTTTAGTAATTTTGCTCATGGATGTAAAAGTTACTCAACAGCATCGTAGTTAACAATTCTCTAACTTTGCCTGATGACCTTATATGCATTATATCATGCACATTTGATTTTATTGTTTCCTGTCCAATTTGAGCTCGATTGTACACACACACACAGTTGGAAAGCTGAAATAAATATACATGTATATTTAATGTAAATAGCATACTCCCCAATAACAGCCAGTGTTAGAACCCACAGCGGTTTCCTATTTGCCAATGAGTTTGTGATGCAGTAGAAGTGCCTTGTTTTTATATAAATTTTTAAGGGTAGATGCCATTTCACTTTCTGTGCTCCGCTCAGATAACTCTTCAACAAATTTAAAAAAAGAAAAAAGAAAAAAAGAAAGAAAAAAAAATTGAAAGAAAATCTCAGCAGAGCCTGGAACTATTTGATCATCAATAAAGCAGAATGTTTTCATGACATGCCTGTGAGCTTTGTATTTGCTTAATTTGTTTTGTGTAACTAGTTTACCTCAGGCTTCTATTATTTGTTGTACTGAATGTTTTATTGGCATTATATTTTTAGCAGTCTGTTGTTTCCTTCTTTTCTCAATTGAACAATTTTCATTTCCTTCCACTGCTGAGTTTTATAAATTCTTTGACAATCTTAGGAGCAATGGCTAGATACCTTTATAAAGTTTATTCAAGTGTTAGCAATCGTTATTTTATCCAAACAAGAAGAAAATTATTTGTTTTAAAATCTTAAGGTTTGCTTGCTTAAATTTGTTATTAACCAGTTTGTATTTGTGGTTGTTCCACATTTTCTTGTTCATATATAGTCTATCTAGGGTAAGTAAGTTGTAGATTTTGCTGCAGGGCACAATTTAGAGACATTGGGTTTTTACTGGTGTTCCTGTTACCTTTTTGATTTTCCATTTTTCCCCATCCAGTTTGTTAGGGCAGCACTTCCATCCAATAGTTTTGCTACATCGTTACTTCATCACTTCTTTTGCCTTTTTATTTTTGGTGGTTTTTTTTTTGTTTCTTCGTAGTTTGTTGAACAAAATTTTCCCACAGTGTGAGAGAGGAATGATCACAGTAAATTTGTAGGATGTTGCAGTCTTTGACTGGTAGTAAAATATTCCCATGATAAAGTCTGTGACTTGGAATTGTTATGTTGATTTTCTGTTTTGGTTGGGTGGAGGAAAGATCATTATTGATGCATCATGTTAATAGACCATAAATTTTTAAAACTGTGTATGTTTTCTTTTTGGGTTTATGTTTGGGAGCCCAACCATCAGTTTATGAAGGTAGTATTGGAAACTCGGTCCTAGCATTTGGGCTGAAGTTAGTGTTTGCGGGTTTTCAAACCAGCGGTTTAACAAAGAACAGAAACACTGAAGTTTCATGAGACAGCTGTTGATTAATGATTCATTACCAACATTCACAGTACATGTACAAAGTTTAAGTAATTACAGATGAGAACAAGAGTTAAATGGATAGATAATAGTCATGATTCACTCTATATTATTCCAAACTTGGTACAAATTGCCAGTCTGTACAGCCTTATTCCTGTCCCAACTCAGAATGAAGATAAATGAGGACTGAAACACAATGGTTCACAATAGGGTTAGGCAGGGTATTTAGCTGTAGTAGAGGGAAAGGAAGAGGATAGGGGAGGCTCTACAGTGATGGATGAAATACAAGAACTCTGCAAGTTTGTCATGGTTGTCATGCATGTTTAGATTTCTCACGACACGTCCCCCCACCACGGGGCTTTACAAATACTGCCGGTAGATTTTCATTTTGTTTGTTTTGTTTTTTTATCCACTAGTAGCCACTGAGAACACTGCAATATCTGCAGGCTTGAGATACATTTCTGTACTTTTGATTTAGTAGCTGGCAAATGGTGGGTCAATGTCAAGAAATAGGCAATAATGTATTTTTCCTAATTTTTGCTTCTTTGTTTTATTCCAAATGATCTATTCAGACAGACAAATGAAATGTCTTGGTGAGTAAACATCAAATTGAACAGACTTAATGCTTCAGTAAGCATCAGTTCTCAATCAAACCAAAGACCTGTTGCTTGATTGTCAGGCACTGCCGTAAGCAGCTTCAAATTGTGTGTCATGGACAAGGACATGTTGCAATATTTGTAGCTTACAAAAGACAGATTCATATATTATGTGAGGCAAAGGCACAGAGCCATTCATATTTCGCAGGTGTCCAGATTGAGGAAATTGAGTAAATTAATGGTTAGGGCACAGTCAAATTACAGAATTTTCAAATTTTTTCAGTTAAGATTATTCTGACCGCTATTGGTTTCTATGAACAGATGGATAAATGTTTGTCCTAACCATTATTTCGCTTTATTTTCTCAGCTTCACGGCTGCAACATAATTATCCATTCTGTGCTATCACCTCACATACTGCATATCTGTAGCTTGCATGATTTGCATTGTAGATTAACTTGCATGCAGCATTTGTACAACAGAATTCAACATTGTGCAGAAAGTATCACAGGTATATCTCAGAAAGCTTTATCAGTATGGAGTGCTACACAAATAGGTCAAATGAACTCTTTTTTGGTAAAATGAAAATAGACTTATTATTTCAAACAAAAGTTCTGTGAAATAATTCAGGCTTCAGTTTATACTTGTTCTGATGATCTGAGCCCAATTAATGCTCCACTCAGACAATGTGACTTTCATCAAGTAGAACAGAAAGACAGTTTAACTCTTTGGTTACCATGAATATTTCCATGTTTGCTGATACAGGAAGAAAATAGTGGGAGAGTTGAATAAAGACTAATCACAGCAACTTTTGTGAATATGTTTCTTCCCGAAACAAAATAGCCAAGCATTCTTGTGCACCAATACATCTGTGATTGGCACAAACGGGACTAGCAGAAGAACCGTTTCATCTGCTAATGGCACACAAAGAGTTAAACTCTGTCTAAAATCATTTGAATCTGAAGGTTTCTATGTCAATCTTGCCTAGGGCAATACCTGATACTGGATGCATAGCTGCCAAGCATCCCGTTTTTTACGGAACAAGTCCGTATTTTGGGCCTTGAGTCCGTTTATCCGTTTTTGGTCCAAAAAATCCGTATTTTGACATTTGGCCTGAAAAATTTTAAAATTTGGCCTTTTTTTTTTTTTAATCTGGAAAAAAAAGCTTATATGCTTTGAAAATTGAAGTAGATGTATTTCAGTTTGCTGTATGTCCTTTACTGAGTTGATCTTCACTTCCCATCTGATTTTCTAAGGTAACCTGTGGTCTTTATTTTTAATTTGTTACAATCTGGTCAAAGCAAATTTATCATTTTGAGATTGGAAAAAGGTGATTTTTAAACACTTTATAATGCTTTATTTGTAAATTTTCTGTCTAGGAGAGCTTTTCACCTCAAAATTGGCTTAAAATTGTTTTTTACCCCCCAACAGGGGCATACCCCGCCGCAGCTTCGGCAGCCCCTGGACTCCAGCCTTGTTCTTTATTTTGATTTTCAAAACTTGGCAGCTATGTGGATGAGTAAAATTTGCATGAACTGCCTCTTGATATGCTTTTCTAACATTTCTGTTTCCTGCGTGATGTCATCGGAATTTGTTAGCTGTATGCATCATGACAGCATCTGTCATCAGAGAATTTTGTCATTTCATCTCTTGTACCTACAAAGTTGATATTTTGAAGGATTATTTCTGAATTTCAATTGCCTCATTATATTTTATTTCATTTCTTGTTTCCTTCTGTTTTTAAAAAGATGCATGCCTGTTATAAACAAAAAAATTTTTTTTAATTTATGTGTTCAGTTTATCTTCATACTGTAGACAGTTTGGCTTCAGTCTCAGCAACTACTTCATAATACATGTACCCAGTTTCTTTTTTTTATATCCTTTGTGATGCCAAACCTGGTCACATTGACCTGGCATTCTCTCCAAAGAGTATAGGAGAGTTGAGTAGTGGAAAGGAAGGGGTGGTCTGAGGATGGAAGGTCTGATGGGGAGGGGGAAGGGAAAGATTGAAAAGTCAGGATTTAAGTTTTTGCTTTATTCTCGACAACTTTATGTGCAGCTTTTAAACTGCAAGGTATTATATTTCTTCATGCTGCTGAGACCAACAAAACTTCACATCTCTGTACAAAATAATTTCATGCAGTTTTGAGAGTGGATGTTTCCATCATCCAGTACATAACTTTTCACCACCAAATCTTCCTAATATCTTATTACTTGTTTTAACGGGGGCTCCAGAAGAAAACAGTCAATTAGTGACATGTTATATTGGCTGTAAAGGGATCAAACTCCTGAAAGGGAAAATGTCCTAGAACTGCTTCTCTGTCTTCCCCTTTTTCCTGTCTTGTCCTTGCCCTTGCCTTGCTTGGCGCATCCCAAAAATTAATAAATATAAAAAACCAGGAAGAATGAAGACAACAACAGAAAGAAAGAAAAAAAGAACAACCTACTAACAAGAAAGACCAAAGAGAGAGAGAAAATCAAGAACAGGCCGGGGCCAACAGCACTATGCTGAGGCCCCCGAGAAACAAAAGAACTCATCCCCGCTTCTCTGTTTTGTTTTTTTTGATGTTCTTTTCTCATTGAGACTTGATTGAGTTTTTTTCATGACAATGTACTGACCATGTAATAACCTTAAGAGAAAGCATAGTGTTGGCCATGATAATACACTGATACTTAATGTCAGACGAGAAAATGGAAGCATTGGTATCATTCTGTTTGATGGAGAATTGGAGAACACATCTGTAGGATCCAGATATGGATTGTACATGTAATAGTTTCTATTGAATCGCAATTTGGTCACAAATCTTCAGTAGCGAGTAATGAAAGATATAAGCGTATACAGGCCTGCAGATTTGTTTTAGCCAAAACTTTGATCTAGGAAATGGGGTGCTACATGCATGTAAGGGATCCAAACCTCATTTCTGATATAACCTGACTGCACTGAACAGAGACGGAAATCCCCAAGAACAGAATTGTCCAACTGTTGCTGTAGTTGTCAGTTTGCATAGTACATGTGTATTGCAAACGAAACCAAATTACTATTGTACACGTTCGTTACCAATTGGGTAAAATTCTGTCCCAGCAGTTTTAACAGCCTTTTTTTTTTCAGTGATGGCAGATTTTGAGATGGTGGAATTATTCTCTCCCCTCCCCCAATAGTTGTAGTAACAAACAAATCAAATCTCTTGACAAAATCAACCACTGCGCAATTGTCAAGACCTGGACACATCTCAGAATCTATCTCTGTTATAGTCATTACCCAAAGTAATCTCATATTATAGAGCTCAGTGGCTCTTCTGATCGTCAGACACTAACATGTATTGATCAGGGTTGCATGATGCATCTTGCCATTTACACAGCATGAGTTTTTTACTTACTGTTTCAAAAGTTGGCAGTTGATCCATTCTTAATCACAAAAAGTCAGTGGTGTAATCATGTTTGTAAGCTTAATTTTTTGTTGAACATTTTTTATTTTAATTTATTATGCTGCTGGTTAAGCTCTTTGTTTTAGTGTTTATTGCTTGGTTTATTTCTACATGCCAATGTGTATCAGTTTCGTGATTAAAATAGTGTATGTTGTAATTAACACAATATAATCCTTTGTGAAATACAGACAGAAGAGAATTACCGGTCATTTTAACAGAATTTTTAGAGAGATTTAGATTTTACTGAGCATTTACCTGTAGACTGGTTGTGTAACTTTTCTGTAATACAGGTAGTGTTTTTTTTTAGAAACTGCATACTGACTGTTTCTGTATTTGTTTCCCACAGACTGCCAGGCCAGTGAAACGGCTCAAGAAACAAGTGGTATCCTTTAAACGTCGACCAAAGAAAGTCAAGTGATCCACGAATAGTCTTTCTGCCAACTTCATTTACCAGTAGGGAACAAAGAACTTTTTTCTCTCCATGTCAGCCACGTGAGACTCCTTTGTAAACTTACTTTGTTTTGACAACTGAAATATTATCAACAAATCTGCAATGACTTTGTGATAAATGTGTCCAATAATGATTGATATTTGAATAGCTGTGTCATATCTCAGATGTAAGTAATGTGACTTCATACAACACTGAATATTAACATTGGAACTGCTCACAATGGAAAAAATATACACCATTGTCATGTGGGAGCAGCAGGATTGTCACATTTTTTGTCAACTAAGTGTTTACATTGTTCAGGTGCACTGACAGTTTTATCTGATGTGGCTCTGAGAACAAGATGGGTAGCCATTTTTGTTGGCTAACACTGAATTTCTGATAGTATTGTGGCTATAATGTCTAGTGTTTACTATCTTTCTTTCTATGAGATGGGATGTTATATAAGCCATTCACCTCTCATAAGATCTCACTAGTGATACTTCCAGCTAAACAAATGAAACTTGTAGTTCATCACATGTATTATCGTTGTACGATTCAAGATGTTTCAAAAGAAAAACAATTGCTTGGAAGCATTTGTCTATATGTACTGGGCTGTGCAAAATTAACATTTAGGCATAGTGATACCTGTGTTTGCCCTCCACTCTACCCTTGCATGCCTGCTTGACTTTTCACTCTGTGGAGGGCAATCCCTGGTATCCTTGCACCGCAAATGATGTAACTGAACCTGAATAGTGCTAGTGTTAGCATGTGGCATGGCAGAAAATTTAGTTTACTACTTTGATTTGTACAAGTTGTATAAAAGATGCCTCAGTCTATCAGAAGTCAAAGTTAAGATATTTTGTAAATACCTCAATGGCCAAAATCGCAGGGATGTGGGAAATGCTGAGGCCTCCTGCCCTGCATATAGAGAGAATGAATTGCTTTGGTGCAGCTCATAAAGGTTAACTTTGTTTCAGGGTTTTGGCTGAGATTTTATTTTAATTGAGATGATGTACAGAGATATTGATTTGAAAATTAATGGTTGTCTTAAAATGTTTGCAGTTACCGGTAACTAACTTGCATTATTTTACTACAGATCAGTGTGAGGTGCAAATATTTGATACCTGTGTAGTTTGTGCCATTATCTGTATCAGTAATAGCTGAGCTGCCATCATGAAACACCAGACAGTTTTGAGATTCTTGTTTGCTACACCATTTTGCTATTTGGCATTGATATGAATGTCCTGTGGTGACATGTATTTGGTTCCCAGTAATTTTATCTCAGTTTGACTTGTTTATCCATTAGGTTAAACCATCAAAGCTTTTGTAATCCATTGTCTAAGACTGCGACTTTTGACATGCAATTCCAAGAGTGTACCACTGTGTGTAGCTTTTACATGGAGCTGTTCTTTCCCAGGCTAGTCACAGCTCACCTGCAAATGGCAAAATGTTCAGATTAAATTATCTTACATTGACCAGCTCACCATTTTTGCTTCTTTTTTTTTCTCCTTATAATGCTTATGTTAATTGTGTTTTATTTTGCTAGACCAAAGTAATTTTGTAAACAAGACTAACTTTTCACCATTGCGTTTCTTTTTGGGTTGTTTTTTTATATTCTTATATCTTGCTTCTTCAGGTTGTTTTTTTGCGTAAACTCTAAACAAATTGTCCTATGGAAAATCATGTTAATAATATTTCACTAATGGCCCAGACCTTGAATATTGATTGGTTTTCATTGTTGTGTTGTTTTTTTTTCCTTTCCACGAGCCAGTGGCGGAAAGATCGCAGATTTTCATAATTGATTAATTTATCTCAAAAGAAATTATTCGTACAGAAATGATCTGTTCACTTTCTTTGTCATCTGAAGTTTCCAAGTGTTTCCACTGCTGTCTTTTCGGTGGTATAATTTTCCCCATTGTAGATAAGAATTATCAAGTGATCAACTCGCAGAACAAATTATGCAATTTATTTATCTGTTCAAAATAACATTTTATCAGTTGTTTAAATTGAAGTCCCGTGCTGCACAGAATAAGATTCAGGACAAACTGATGCATTTTTACATTAATCATGAAGAATGTTCACTGTCCAGGGATGCTTTCTACAAATTTGCTTGTGCTTAGTTTAGCACACTCTAATGCTTCATTACCTCTCAGTTTGTGCTTCAGATATTTGTGAGGCAGCCTGGGAAAACCAGTCACAATGCAAAAATTTCGTGTTTGGGGTTATTTGCCACCATCTGTAGCAGATGTTTTGCAGAGCATTTTGCTTTTAAAATTTTTAAAATATCTTCACTAAAACCAAAGTTATGACACTTCAATGGTACAAAACACAAAACGGATAATACAAAACGAGAAAATCGCATCTCAAGTTAACATATTTATTTTCATACATTTTGAAGTACCTTTCCCACCAGGAAAGCAAAATAATGCCATTATTTTACTTTATAACTATCACAAAACTCAAATATTGAGTAGAGATCAACATTTTAAGCACCGGGGACTTTTTTTTGGTCAAGTCAAAACAGATGTTTCGCTAGATCTAGATCAAAATTTGTCCGCCATCTTGTTGATAGCAACCACTTTTTTTTGGCAGGTATTAATTAAAATAAAATTCTTTTGCACTTAGAATTTATCAAAAGAAAGTTTTCCCGCACAAAACAAAGGTTACTTTGTCAGCTAAAAAATTTAAATGTAGAATTGCAATTAAAATCAATTGAAAAACCAATACTATAAGGTTGGCCTTTTGTAATGAGGCAATGATCTTTTGTTTACAAAGATGCAGAACTCTTGCAAAATACTACAGAGCCAGTGTATTTGTCCATACTACTTACTAGTTATGAATGAAAAGCTGTCGATTTTCCCTTTCCATTGGTATATGGTGTGACAGGGTGGGAAAATATGAGTGCGAGTCCAAAAGAGGACAAAGTTGTTAACCATGAAAATGGTGAAATTACACAATGTCAACAAATTTTGTCCTGAACATTTAAAATGCAAAATTAGTATTTAGGAGCTTTGTTTCATGCTAAAATTTACACACAAGATGTAGGAATGGATGTAGAATGAGGTTCTGACTGTAGCTAAATTTAGACCTAGGGTCACCCAAATGACCTTTGGAAACTGATTACTCAGTACTACGATTTCCGCAACTCGATGGTTTTTCTCAGACTGCCTCATATTTGGATATTGCATTGCCATATAAACAGGCATTTGAGGACATGATTATAGTTAAATATGCAGTGGAGTTTTTATTGTTTTTCATTACCATTTTATGTTGTGCAAATCAGTTATTGTTCTTTATTGGCGGAGACCAATGATTAGATCTGTTTCTATCATATATATGCTTGATTGCTGGAAGTTTTTGAAATTGTCACCCATCCTCGGAGGTCTATCAATCAGTTATATTTTATCAGTGTCCTGCTCAAGTGTTTTCATTCATCAAGCACATGTTGCATTAAGTAGACTTGGTGTAAAGGGCCCATGAATTCTCAGGTTAGTTTGAATATGAATTTTGTTTAGATGACACAGTTAACACACCATGCACTTAGTTCTTAAATTTGTCACTGAATTATAGATTTAAGAGATATTCAAATCTGTTATCTAAATCAGGGTATTCAGATCTATTATCCAAGTCATTTCTTCCCCCCCCCCCCCTTTTTTTTTTCTGGACATCACACAATAAAAAAAAAAAGCAAGAGTAATCTTGGAAAGCAAAAGCAGTTAATGAGGAGGGGGAGGGGGCTTGCAGGCAGGGGACCAACTTGCTTTATCAGGAATGTGTGATATAAATCCAACCTTTGTCACACTTGTGATAATCTCTCTCAAGTTCTTCTCTTCTCATCTCAAGCTTGCCTGAAATATCTTCCATTTTCACCTTGCTTTTCCAGAGAATGTGATAGAATATCGTCACTGACCTGTTTTCATCTCAGTCTTTCTCAGATGACAGATGTTATCTGCCCCAAAATTATGAAATGCACCAGTGACATATTATATAAGAAACTGGATTTGTGGTGTTGCAATGTCTCCAAGGATCCTGACTGACTGACAACTGATATTATTTCTTTTTTTTTTTGGTGCTCTTTTGTTGTCTTGTCTCTAAACAAAGTTGTGATGTACCACATTTTCATTTAGCACTGGATTTTTCATTTTGAAATGGTCTCTGATGAGAACCAGTTGACAGTGAGTGTGATACAAGACATTACTTAATTGCTTTGTGCAGTATTTTAGTGATTACCCACAGTATTTGATGACTTTCATTTCCACCTAACATATTTATACTCCATGATTATGCTTCTGTAATTTTGTAATGAGATCTGTCATGCCCTTGAAGTGTCTTAACCCCCCTTGCTGCTCTAGCCATATATATCCTGTTTCAAGTTCTCAACTGCTCGTGGCGACGGGCGTGAATACACGGGTGGGTCAAGCCGACCGTGCAGGGCAGAAGGATTTTTTTCACGTTCTAGATTACTGTCCTGTCTGAGACGTAATTACTGTCTTATTCCGCACTACATCTCTGCTAAATCATTCTGACACAAAAACATGTTAACCAGTGAATCACTGGTCGGAATCACAAAGACTAAGCTTTCATAGGCTCTCCCCGCACTCAAAAGGTGGTATCATCGACATGCAAATTGTTGCTCAACAAATTTGTAATTTTATCTATTTTCTCCTAAGCTGACTCTCATCTAGAGTTGTCTGTGCTTAAGAACCCATCAGAAACAAGCTCTGAAATGATCTTTGCCCTAAATGCCCACGTTCGTTCATTACAATTGCTAATCTGAATCAAACCATTTGTTAAGGGCTTGGGGGGCATGGCTAGTTGTCATGCTTCGTTCTTACGACAATTACAGCTGTCAGTTTGGTATTACAAGTCAGATCGTTGGTTAGAGACCTCCTAGAGACAAAGGTTTCATTGGATAATTCAGTATCAAGTGTGATAAGGCATAGCAGCGAATGCTTTTATACCGATCAGATAGGAACCATGTGGACAGCGGTAGTGTGTTAATAGGAGTCAGTGTGACCCAGATAAGATTCCCCCGTAAGGTCACCGACCTGGACCAGTTGCGCAGCCTTGGGGTTAATACATTTTCTCATAGTCATGTTTAAGTACACATTTAAGCTTGGATAAAAGATGAAGCATTCAGGGAAATGTCAGAAAGTATGTGAGAACTTTTCAATCTTTTAATTACATATTTAGAATAACAATGAAATCAAATGGCTGAAGTGAAACACCTCACTAAAAACATTACAAAGTTTTATGCTGCAGTGTTGACAATTTTATCATTAGTATGAATTTCATGTACTTAGGCTGGAGGTCAGCTGATACCAATTTTGCTTGCACAGATAGGAAAACAGGAGTATAAAAGTTAATGTTATGTGTTTTATGTACCAAACAGCACTTTAGTTTTAATATCCTGAGCCACCGACAATGTTTGCAATATTTGCAAAACAATTTGCACACACGGGTATCAAATGTGACTGACGGGACATATTTATTTTGGAAAGAAAATATATACTTCAATCGCAACAAAGAGAAAACCTCTAGAAGTAATTCCATCAAATTCTGTCTTCTTATATCAGTATGCCTTATGTTGCATGTGTGTTTGCCTGCCATTTGATTCTGTGATGAACATCCTGAAAAAAAGCTTATGTACAAAGTTTAAACAGAATTAGATCCAGTTCGATTGTTTCTCATGTATGTACATGTGTGCATTGTTTGTCAGTATCAGTATTTAGCTTAAAAAATTCATCTGCCAGTATGCTAATTCCCTGCAAATTAATTATCCATTTCATATCTTAAATCAGATTTATGTCAAAGCTCTGAGCAAAGTTTCTCTTTTTGTGCTGTTCTATTTTCCATTGTATATCGTCCGTGTTCAAGGAAAACTATTGAATGTCAAATATTCCAAAAACTGAAAATCTGATATATGCAAGTTTTTTACCTCCCTGATCTAACTAACTGTGTTTACAGGACAGTAGCTGCTTCCTATTTTTAGGAATTAGTTTGGAATGAATAGTTCTTCTGTATGACACACATGCCAGGAATAAGCAGTTTTTCGCTTCACCTGAAAAGCCATGATTTTGACATGCAGCAGTTTTCCAGATTTTCACGCAAGAGTCATCTGTATATATTTGAATGGTATCAACTATCCTCATCAATGTTTTATGTTTTTGTAACAAGTTTGCTTATGCCTTCACATAATTTTGTCTTTCAGTACCTATTATTGCACTGGATAATCGTAAAAGCTCCGGTCTCCATTCATCTGTTATGGAATGATTTGATTTGAAGCCTTGGTGATACTGATGCTCTTGTGTCACTACAGCTATTGTTTCTTATCGGTCACAGTTAAAATGCCCATTGAACCAGATTCTTACTCAACTTTGTGATTGTATGTCTTTCTTCCTTCATATTCATTTTAGCAAGATATGAAGAATTTGTATGTATTCTTAATGGCTGCAAGGAAAACTTAACAGTAAGACAAATTTCCAATTAAATAGCGAATAGTTACTGTTAAAGTCATGGCACTTGGGTTTCATGATTATATATATATATAATTATATATATATATGCATTTCCAGAGAAATATGTTTCTTTCACTGTATTTTTTTATAATGTCAGTTGACTGAATGTATGTAATTTGTGCATAATTTCTGACACGGAGCAGCTGATTGGGAACATGTAACATTGGGATTATTGTACATGCCGGTGGTGGACATTGTAAATGTCAACTTTGTCAGTTTTATTGCGCGTATGCAAAGTCGTAATTTCCCTATTGAGTTTTTGCATTCAAGAGCTCATATGAATGTCATCAGAAGTATAAAACAAATTAGATCCATAACATTACACTCATTCCTTTTTTTTTCTTTTTACAGAGAGATTTTTAAAAATTGAGCATTTTTACACAAATTACATGTATAGAATATGTGACATATTTCACATTCATGTGGCAGGAACAGTGAACTAAAACAGTTTTGATTCTGAGGTCAAATTCTGTCTTATTTCAAATGTATCTCTACCAGCAAGTACTCATCACAAGAATACATGAAGTAATTTTGTTTTTTAATCTCAGTTTGCCTTTTTGTTTTTCCTGAAGAAGGCTGAAATTTCCAGCCTTCAGTAGCCCTGAAATTGGCAGATTTGAACTAAAAAATGTTAAAGCATGTAGTATAAAATTATATAAAGATGAGTGCCATCTAGCCTAATCTGCCCACAGTAACTTTGACACTGGTTAAACTGACAATCTTTGGTTTCTATGGGCAACATCAGTTTTATGAACAACAAGTATAAACAAACATTTTGCCAACCTGTGATGGAGAAGAATGAATGTTATGTTGTAAGAATTATATATTCAAGTTTCTCTTACTCTCTTGCTTTACTTCCTTATTTTGCTCAAAGCAGTGAATTGCAATGGCATGCACTCATGACATTTTTTCCAGATTCTGCTGACAGTATTTAGAAATGAGTACAGTGAATACAGTTGCCTCCAAACTCTGAATAAAATCCAGTGTAAATGAATGACTAACTTTTACTCATGTGCTGAGAGAACAAGGCATTGATTTTTCATCTTTTGTCTTACTGCCTCATCTTATTAAATGTTTTTATCTTTTTTTTTTATTTTTAGTTTGGGTGTTTTTTTAAAGGGGAAGGGGACAAACAGCCTTCCTAGTTAACCAAAGAAATGGGCATTTTCTTTCATTGCGATACAATATCCCTGCAGTGAAGATCTTAGTGACATGTTGTCCCACTCTTTCTGCAAATTATGCCAAAGTCATTTTATAGTTACAGGATGTTTTGAGCTGTCCTCTCTGCTATAATCCCTGTTCACCTTATTAATTTATTGCGATATGATTGATCAATGAAAGACATATTTTCCTAGTGTGTTTGTTTGGTGAAGCGAAAAGTAGTAGTAAAAACCAAAACATGCATCCCTTTTTCTTTTCTTTAAAATTTCTCACCATAGCCAAAAAATGAATGTGGAAAGAGCATAACGATATGAACATCTGAATGCTCTAAGACCATAGAGAATAGGTCTGTTCCGTTATTTGTTCTTTTGCTGTTGGAAAATTAAGCTATTATTTATGTGGTGGCAATTTGGGCCAGCAGTGAAAAGGTTTTTCTGTGACCTGTTTTTGGCCAATTTCTGGAAGTAGTACATGTATTGCTGTGGCCATTCAGTCAAAACTAATCTAAATGAAATCTTTACTCTAAAAACTTCCCAACAAATTGACTGTGCAAATAAAATCTAATTTGATGGCTTTGCCAAAATAGTCACATGCTGTTTTTTTTATTTGGGTTAGGATGAAGAGATGTGTCAGTCAAGATATGCTCATGGTTCTCGTGCAGCCAGGAATTCCAGGGAACCCTGACAAAGCCCTGGCATTTAAAAATACCTGTATGAGAAAGAAGAAGTGGAAGATCCCTGGAAATAGAAGATTAGCTATTAAAGTCTTTTTCAGGTTTAGAAAACAGAAAGTGCAGAAATGTCTGAACCAAAAATAGTAAATAAACATTTTTCTCTCATTTTCCTGCATTTAAGCAGCCCTGGAATTAATATGTTAGCCTGGAAAAACTTTCTCATAGAGGTGCAGGAACACTGTAGGCCTATACTGGTGATAAAAACCTGCTCTTTGTGAAGCAGTTGTTGAATTCTTGTATGGTTTTTTTAAAATTGTTCATGCTGATGGAACTGAAAGTTGATGATCCCTGTCCTTTCAGACTGTGTCATTTGAATCATAAACATTATGAAAGCTGTTCTTGTTGGGTCCATTGAGAGTAAAATCCATACATTTCAGAAGTTTTTGGATGTTCAGGTATTTTGCTTTTCAGGACCCATATTTGTATTCCTTCTTGAATTGATTATCCATAACTAAAGCACTGCATTTTGTGTGCTGTTCAAACAATGCAAATTCTGAACTGAATAAAGTGTTTATTATTCTGTATTTGTCATGTCTTAATTTTATAATGATGTAACACAATCAAATGGCGGATGGTTTATTTTGTTGCTTTAAACGGTACAGATACTCTCTCAGAAAGCCCATGTAAAGGGAACAGCCAGACTGCTGATCTTTACAAGAACACTGGTGTGCCTACAAAACCCTCAAATCTCTTTCAGACCAGTTAAGGGCTGTAAAATTGCAAGATATTCAAATGTGATTTAAATTTTTTTAAAAAAAGGTTCTCTTGACCACAGAAATACATCATCAGAGGTTTTGACCACAGAAATACATCAGAGGTTTTAACCACAGAAATACATCCGAGGTTTTGTATTAAAATCCTTATGCGTGATGACCATTTCAGAACTGGCAACATTGCCTTATTCAAGTTATTTTACAGGACCATCCTGCAGTTAAGGTGTTGGAAAGGACTTGAACGATAATTTTTGGTCCGATAAAGGCCAATCCAGTCAAGTGCAAAGACTTGGTACATTATAAGATTTGTGTTTCACATTTGTGTTCTCCATTCTGATAGATTTTGTTTGCCATCATGGGGCATGGGTCCACATGTCACATGAGATGCCCCTCACTGAAATGGTCATTTGATAGACAGGTCTGCCATTCCCGGTCGGTGCAGGCATGTTGGAATTTTGGGATTTTTCTCACATTTTCCTGTCCCTGAACCTCTGGGAGGTAGGACCGAGTACCTAGTCTTCTCGGATAAGGACGAAAAATTCGGAGGGCCCGTATGCATGTTGCATACATTAAAGATATATACCTCGACAGTTGGAAATTGAAAAGAGCAGGCCAAACAGGCTGCTGCCGGGCAAAATTAGATAAAATTCATCCCTACCATTCCTTCCCCCCCCCCCCCTCAAAACGCCAACTGGTGCTGCACTGTGGCGACAACGTGCCTGCTCCAGTTGTAACTGGGTACAAGGGCAAATTTCCCAAATGGAATTAAAGTAGTATATAAATACAAAATAAATATAGATGTAATGGTTTGCTTTTTTACCCCCATCCTACAATTGTGCTGAGGGACTACATGATCTGGTTGTTTTGCTCAGCTCACTAACAAGGGGAAGTTAAGCTCTCGCCTCTCCGCAGAACATCTTAAATGTCGCGATGTGGGTTAGATGGGGAGAATTCGACTGACACTCTTTCGAGGTCCGCTCCCACAATCGACGAACACAAAAAAATACTTGCACTCTAAAAACTAAATAAATCAATTGCTTTGATTTTTAGCAGAACTGTAGGGCAGTTTAATTACAGGAATTAATGTAACAAATATAATTATAAATATAAATATCAATTCAAAGGCAACTGAATCTAACTAATGAAACTACAGCTTTCTATAAAGACTAACTTATTCACTCTAACTACTTGCAGATCATATGAGTTATATGCCAAATAGAATCCGCGCACGTGGCGACGGATATAACAGTTTAAATTCTATTAATTCAATGAGACATGTTATGATATGGACATTTCCTCTAGACACTGCCATGGAGAATGCTTGTACAACCATGCGTTGTCTGGCGGTACCTCTGAAACTGTCTTCAAAAGTAAGTAGAACGGTTCACTTTCATCATTACAAATTAGTATGGACTCTCACCATGAGGCCCTCACTAGGAGTGAGAGCGCTGGATGTAAACGCTGTGGGTTCATATCAAACCAAGTAGCTTAGGCTCTGGAGCTTTAAATCAGGCTCCTCACAATATGGACTGCTCAACTGCGTCTTAAATGTCTCTCATCTGGCTGAGGACTATCGCCGTCCACCTCGTAAATGGATTGTCTACATGTGGCATCTATCTAAGCTCTGCACGGGTTTAAATACTAAAGCTATGTCTCGACCTTCCGTCCAGATTCATACATTTGATTGGTGCAACCACCTCTAGCTCAGCTGCCGAACCGAGTTATTTTAAGTAACAGCCCTACGCAACGACCTTGGGTCGACATCAAAGGTCGAATCACTCAAGACAATAAAATGTAATTTTATAGCAATAAATTCTTAACATGTTCAAAACCCCGAGCTTTTACTCTGGATCACGGATTTTCTGTACGTCAACAGACGTCTCAATAACATTTAATTCCTACTCACCCCTTCCCTCTCTACTAAACTTAGTTCAAAACACGAGATATAAAAAGTGCTCAGTCATGCACACCTACGCTGTCCGTCTATCCTTCCCCACACCTTCTGTCTATCTATTAGGAAAAAAACTGTTCAAAACAAATTGTTTACGAGACCAAGTTATGCTGGCTCGCACAATAATTACGTTTGTAAAAATTACTCACTGCTCTCTCACAAAAATTTACTCAGTGGAAACATTTATGAATCAAATCTGTTCTTGACATTAAATGCCACGCAAGCTTAAAAATGCAAGAGAGGCACTTAATTAAGGTTAGGCCCACACATGCCAGTTGCTGTCACATTGCAGTCATGTCTAAGTTTCATGGTCCTATCAACTCTGCAATATGCCCAATGTGTCTCATAAGTCATATGCATATGCACATCTCCACTCTCTTGCTTGGATTCCCAAAGATGCCATGCAACTACAATGCAGTGCCACAATTTTGCCTGTGCACTCCTGGCTTTACATAATTAGTAGACTCATGTTATCAATCAGCACTTCAAGAATCGGTGTATATGTATAATGTTTTATTGAGTAAAATAATACACTAATGGCCATTATATGGAAATGAAATATCAAAGTCTGAGTATTGTCTTAATATAGTATAAATAAATGTAGTAATATAATATAAAAATAGAACTCCTTTTATGGCCGTTGAGCATATTCAGATATATATATATCCCACAGAAATTTGAAGAGGGGCAGCTGAAAAGTTCTGCCTCCTACGGAATTATTCCAATTATAGGCAAGACACTCACATGAATGGCATAACTGGTGAACGTTTAGCATGTCCTATATGAAGGACTGTCATTACTTTTTCATGTAATCACCATCCGTAATTACCATGTAAATATTCAAACTTGAATGAGACTCACAACTTGTTGTTACAGAAAAACATTTTGTACCACATACATTATACCCTACATGGTGAGATATCCAATAAATTATCAGTGGATTTAATTTCATGGCATAAATACAGCAATTCAATAAATTCATGAATGTATGCAGTATATATAAATTTACATAAACAAGATTAACCCTTTAGGTCCCTGGAGTAGAAAGGAAACACACTTTGTAACATGTCTAAAACACAATCTGTTTTGTGGATTCAATGCCCATACGGTTCTTGCCTATTCTTGAACATATGTAGAAAATCATGTTGTCAGTTGACATGGGTAAAGTATGTAATCCCTGAAGGTGTTGCTCTTACGCAAGATGAAGTGGAATACAATTCAATTACAAGGCAAAAATGTTCACAATATTATTAATACAAGATTTCTTTATGGTAATGTCAAGTACAGACAATACAGGTAGTTGATACATTTTTTAACAATAACAGCACATCACTTTAGAAAATCCCTGAGGATTTGTTGTTTCTAGTCTTCACAATAAACAAGGTGTGTCACATCTGACAAAAGCCACATATTAGGAGATTCAGCAAGATTATGCAAAATTATGTGCGATGTAGCACCAATAGAAGAAATATCAAAATAGCTGCTCAAAATGAAATACGACCAATGACAGTGTCTGAGTATTTAGGTATGATCGGATAAAGTTATGGGGACCAATTTGAAGAGATCTATGATATCCCATTATAATAATAATAATAATAATAATAATGAATGGCATTTATATAGCGCATATCCATTAAAAATGCTCTATGCACTTTACAGAAACAACATGTCAACCACAGAGCAGAATGGAGCGCCTGCAAAGCGCTCAACACACTACACTGCTTCTCTCTCTCTCTCCCTGTCTCGCTCATTCTCTCTCTCTACCTCTCTCTATCTCAGAGCAAATTGTAACGCAGCCTGTTAGGTGCAGTTCACAACTCACAACAGTTAGTAGGGGGGCCAAGCCGTCAAATGGCCGGGAACCTTGCACAAAAACATATACTCCCGATTTTGCTATAAATGTTAGGAGAACCACTCTGGGCTACTGAAAATGCCGGATATAATGAGATAAAGGGTGGCAACGCTAAGAAATTCGTCAAAAACACCCCCTACGTGACGTTACAGATTTGCGCTCTTTTCAGCCAAAATGACAGAAATAAAGTTGTACTAAGACAAATATTAAAGAGATACCCATGCTTAATGTACATCAAATTAAAAAGAATTCAATTTCCTACCACATGAACGTTATTCATGCTGATTTGTGTTTATTACAAGAAATCTATTGGACAAAATCAAAACTATACCCCTTATATCGCTGAACATTGCGAGTCCAATATTTTAAAAAATCTTTTAAAATATACCGGGTGGCTAAGGTTGAACTTTACTGCCAATTATCATAGACCAGTACCTATATAAGTTTTTGAAAAACATAATGCAACAATTTGAAGATCAAATTATTAATAATAGCAGTTACAGTAATACGTCTATTTGGAGGATCCGCTCTGAACTGCTTCACATATTTAGAAATGTTAGTAATAGTATGTTACGTCTGTTGTTGATGCTGAGATATGTATATAATAATATTATTGCTAGCAAGAGTTAGTTGTTTCATTACTGCAGTTCAAGCCAGGTTCATTCACTTTGAATTATACCGGAATGTGCTACGGAAACGATATATTAGGGCTTGAGAAACAAGTCAAATAACAAACCCCTCAGTGCTGTCCAGTGCGATCTGCAGACAACCTCCAACAAACTATCAGTCTTAGCGTGGCCTAAGTATACCCTGTTTCGTAACTGGGTGTATATTGAAAGTTTCCTGCTGGTTTGAATGAAAATTAAATTCCGGTTCTAGATCCGATCGATGCCACCTGTGAGAATTTGAACGTTTTTCAATAAATGACGAACTCCAAGATAGCCGCCACTGAAAAGGTCCGGTGTCCTTCACATTACAATTGAGAACAACTTCCACAACGGGTTTTTTTTTTTTTGTACAGTTGGAAATAATCGAGTTTGTAAAAACAAACAGAAGCATATCAAAATAGACATACATACATGGTGCCAATTTTTAATCTTAATTCGAACAAAACCATTGTTGAATGGGTGAGGGGTGATGCAAATGCATTTAGTCTCCAAAGACACCTACAAACTGATCACCACCGTATCAATAGATGTGTAATTCAGGTCATTCATAATATTCTTTCATGTCATCTCTGTTTCACCAATGCCCCATTACTTCAACCATAATAACTTCAATGGGATGGGAGAATTCTCACTTTTAGGTGAGTCACATCCAATTCACTGATTAGATAGGAAACTGGTTTTTAGTGGTCTTCAGGTGGATTCGTCTCAGCTCCCACATCCCTAACAGGATTGCTAAAGAGGTTGTCTCCTTTCGTTTGCACAACTGAATACAGGACAGTACATTATAGCTTGTGCTGCAGCTCGTTTTGCAACTGCAGCTAAACAGGTTAAGAGCCTTTTTTGGTGCTCGCAGCTGCATCTCCACAGACCATGTCGTCACAGTGCAGAGGGTTGAAGTTTGGAAATGAGCCACCGGCAACTTTCCACGATAACACCTAATGCTGGACGTCCAGACATTGTGTCTGACTCTGTTCATAGATGGTGAAAAGCTGAAGAGCTTTATTGTGACATACCTCTTGGCTGCAATTTTCGTGCTGAAAAGATCCATTTTCCTCAAGAATGTCCCCGGCGCCCGATGATGCAGCGAAGCTATGAAGTGAAGCAGAATTCTATGATTTCTTCCTCTGTTTAATACGTGTTCCCAACCCTTGGAAGACAGAGAACATTACATTTTTAACTTGGTAAGAACTGTAGTGTTTCCAGTGACAGCAAACGAGAAAACAGTGTCCCGCCCAGTGAGGACACGGATTGCAAAAATTTTCAGCATGATGGCTTCGGGGATGCTGACAAACAATATTAACGGACATGACATTACTGGTTGGCGATAATACTTTCATGAAAGATACTATATTGACCAGACTGATGATAGCGAAACATTTTGGCCTCTCATAAAAAAAACTCGACTGGCATCATTTGGCATCAAACTGAACCGAGATCAGTAACTATCTGACAACCTAATTCAGCAATAACATTTTCCATACACCCAATCGCTAGGCTCAGATAGCCTTACATAGAAGCCACACTCGAACTATATTGAGTCAATTTGAGAACAATTTGTTGTTAAGAGGTAACAATAGCACAGAGAGCATCCAAAAGGAAATGTTTTGGTAACAGATTGGTAAAACTACAGAAATTTATCACAGTGGTATTGGTTGTTCTTAGTACTCAGAATGGCGAAGCAGGTGAAATGAGTGCTATAATTCTTTTATACAAAAAATGTTAGGACGTTTGGAAATTCTAAATTTATATTTTTGGGGGATTAATGTTACAATTAGCAAATTCAAAAATGTTTGTAGCATCTTTCTAAGACATCTGTGGTAAAAACATTTAGATAGTACCATATTAGTCACTATAAACATGGATCCGAAATTATTTATTCGAAATTTTCAGATTTTTTTAAGTGTACAGAGTTCTTGACCCATGATATGCAGAATAATGAACAAATAATACATTTGAAGCTTTCAATTCCTGGCCTGCCTATCTGAGAGTAAGTGTGTAGAGTATCAAAGCTTTTTGTAGAAAACTGAGAAAGTAGTGAATATTTTCTTACGCCACCCTCGTTAAAATTGAGCTAAATTATCTAAATAGAATTCGGGACAAAATCACGTCTACATACGTAATGCTACCCTTTAGCCAAATATATCCGGCAGTTTCTTACGCCCAGGGGATCACTTTAAATGAAAATACAACAAACAAGAGTATATGTTTTAGTGCAAGGTTCAACCCTTATTTGAAGAGATAGAGCAAGTTGGCCCCCCTACTAAATTCGCAACTCACAACTCAAATAATATTTGAATATTTATGAATAATAATTTATGTTAAAAAATACATTTTTATATGTGGATACAGGATAATAAACATGATGGAACGGCTACTTGTTACACATTCTAATTTACAACTCACAAAATTTGAACCAAATCTGAAGACAGAAACAAATTTTCTGAAAATAGTGATGTAAAATACAGGACTTGGCAAAATTTCTGATTACAATTGTGCTACATATAGGTAAATAATACAGTGGAAGTCGCATTCAACGAGATCGCCGGGGTAACACAAAGTCCTCGTTGTAGCCGACCTCTCGTTGTAGGTGATGTCGGCGTCTGAGTCTGAGGTGATCTCGAAATTGAGGGAAGCAACTAAGCAAATTACAGTACACTGCCTAATTATCTCCCCTGATTGAGAACCCATCGAATGGGACTTGGTGGCGTCGGGTGATCAAAAGTACTACGTGTTTGGGGGTGGGGTGGGGTCTTTTTTTTTGGTTTGTTTTTTGTTTTGTTTTTAGAGATCTCTCTCATTGAGAATTCATCGAACGGGACTTGGAGGCGTCGCGTGATCAAAAGTACGTGTATGGGGGTGGGGTGGGGTTGGGTCTTTTTTTTGTGTGTGTGTTTTTTTGTTTTTTTTTCAGAGATCTCTCTCTCTCCGGCTCCCTCTTTGTCATTCTAGATGGTCATCATCTTTCTCTATTCAGTATTCCTCATAACTTGAAAGCCTCTTCGATGGTTTGCTGCTTCATGGCATTCGTGGCAGTCCTCTGCATAGCGTTTTTGAGCGCTAGTACTTGGCGCAACGCCTCATCTGCGCCGCTCTGTTGCAGCAAGTATGTCCACACTTTCTCAGGGGCAGACGCGGCTGGAGACTAAATCTGGTTCTGACTCGTCCGTTTTGGCAATGTCAGGCATGTCCGTGTCGTTCTGTTCTTGAATGCACACGGCTGACACGATGCCGTTTACATCCAGGGCCTGGTTGGTCTCAGCAGTGTTATCAATGTTGACATACTCGCCAACATTCAGCTCAACAGCTGTGATATCCTTGAACCTGTCAAACAGATTTGCGAGCTCAGTCATGGCTTGTTGATCAGGGGGAGTGGAGGAATTGTCCTCAGTGGTGACGGTGACGGTACTTGTACTTGGGCCAGCCTGAGTACTCTGAGGCTTGACAAAGCCAGCATGTGCAAAGCACTTTTGCACTGTTGTCTGCTGTACGTAGTTCCAGGCAGCAGCTGACATCACCATAGCATCAAGAAGTGTCATCTTGTAGTGGGGCCTCGGTACTTCCCGTTCGATCAAACTCGTCGATGTGCCGCCGCAGGACTCGTTTGCGATACAAGGCCTTCAACGTTTTGATGATGCCTTGATCACATGGTTGCAGAAGTGAGGTGCTGTTGGGTGGCAAGAAAAATAACTTGATCGCCCGAAGATCTTTGAGGTGCGGGTGGGCGCTGCAGTTGTCAACGACCATCACAACAGACCGACCAGCTAGGAGGAATCGCCTGTCCAGTTTGCGAATCCATTCCTCAAATAGCACAGACGTCATCCAGGCTTTCTTGTTGTGGCGATAAATCACCGGATACGTTTTGATATTCTTGAGGCATCACGGTTTTTCAAACTTCCCTATGGTCAGTAGGGCAGTTTGTCTGTGCCATCCATGTTGGCAGCACAGAAGATGGTGATCCGGTCTTTAGGCACTTTCATGCCACTGCAATTTTCGCCTTGGAAAGCCAAAGTTTTGTCTGGTAGGCACTTGTAATATAGCCCGGTCTCGTCGGCGTTGTAAATGTCACAGGGATCGTATTGTAGTATTTCCTTTAGCGTCGTATCTTTCCACTCTGTGGTATTGATGTTTTTCGCTGATGCAGACTTCCTTTAATAAAAGTGATGCCGTGTCGGCGTTTGAATCAGCCGACCCTGCCGTCGCTCATAGCAAAATCTTGGTGCCCAAGTTTCTCGGCAATCTCTTCGCCTTTCTCTTTCAAAGTGGCTCCCCACACGACAGCATCACTCGATCTGGCTTCCTTGAACCACATGATCAGCCCCTTTTCCACATCTCCGTACTCAGAAGCATGCTGGCTTTTCTGTTTTCTTGAACCTTGTTCAAAAGCGTCACGAATTTTTTCTTTATCCTTCAAAAATGTTGACAGAGTGCTTGAGGATAAGCTGTATTCATGGCAGATATCGGCCTTTGACTTGAAACCTTTTTCCACCTTCTCGATGATCTCAAGCTTCGTCTCGAATGAAAGACATTTCCTTTTTGTGGTTTTGGATGCCATGATGATCAATTATTTTAATGATGAGCGATCTTGATGCAACGAAGACGGGAAGTGAAATGAGACAATGAAGAAAATGAGAGCAATCCGATGTGACTAGTGCAAGCGTGGTGAAGGAAGTGAAGTGAACAGTGAAGGAAGTGAAGTGAACAGTGAAGAAAGAGAAAAGAGGGATGGGTGCGCATTGTGCCTAGCCTGGCCTTGACGTAACTCGGTACCGTTGGAATTAAATACCAATGGACCAGTCACAATCAAAGCCAAACCTAGTCTTGCCAGAGAGCGTGCTGGCTTTGCCTTGGCACAGCCTATGATACCCTATCTACACACCCCCATCCCAACACCCCCGTCCCACCCTCTCACAACACCCAACCCTTTCCTCTCTGATTTATTCACCCCACCCCCTCCCCCCACAAACGCAGTGACTGTTCCAGGGGAGGATCAGTTGGGGGATGGGTGGGAGGGGGGGGCATGCAGCATTCCCTTTGTCTGTAGTGCCTGCGGGGCAATGGCCAGTGGCGGCATCTGATATCGGCCGGAATGGCGAGAAGCAAGGCGTGCTCCGCTTGGCTCACTGGTGGTTGAAGAGAGGGCACCGTGACCTCGTTGAGTCCGATCACGTGGGAAAAAAACCTCGTGGACAGTGGTATTTTATTACAATGAAAAACAAAGAAAGAACACGGGGATCGAAGTCGACCTCGTTGGAACCGACTCCTCGTTGAACCTGATCTCGTTGAAACCGGCGTCCACTGTATTTGTTAAGAAAATCAACCAAAATGATAGTGGGGGCTCAAAATACAGTGTTTATGATTTTTACCAATTTAGATTACTATGTCTGCTGTTGTTTTCTGTTCACACTAGTGTAAGGGCCCGTTCAAAGAACGGGTTGCAAACAACACGCACAATCAGCATACAGATTATGTAGATCTAGGAAGAAAACAACTCACAACTGGCACAGTAACACCTGCATGGCCCGTACCGTGCATAAGGCAGACGGCACAGAAACTCATGCCTTCAAACTTTGAAATGCAACCGGCAGCTTAATGTCGAAACGAAACAAAGGCAAGAGGGAGGCAACCATTGTTGAGGAGAAAGCATTATTCGATGATGTACTCTCTCTCTCTCTCTCTTTTACAATAAAAGTAGTAATCTCCAGTCCTGCTTCAGAACTCATGCGCGCCAGGACACTGCGCACCAAGCTTGATATGGTTACTTTTTATGACATGCATGGTACTAAAATCGAAACAAAACAAAGGAAGGAGGGAGGCCATCATTGTTGAGGAGAAAGCATTATTCCATGTTTTTAGGCCTATTTTCGTTTATTAGAAAATTACGATACTTCGCTTTCATGTCAAAGGAATAGACATAGTAGCAAAAAGAACTATCTTTCACAT
The DNA here is from genome assembly GCA_963931925.1 of Onchidella celtica. Classification (NCBI taxonomy): domain Eukaryota; kingdom Metazoa; phylum Mollusca; class Gastropoda; order Systellommatophora; family Onchidiidae; genus Onchidella; species Onchidella celtica. The sequence goes on from OZ007577.1 coordinate 9,149,398, forward strand.
GTAATTTTTTCAGGTCTGGGCATTTCTTCCTCGCAGCAGTGAGTTTTTTTCCTTGCTGTTTTTTTATATAGATGAATGGTAAATTTTTGTTCCGACCTATGATTTTACTTATTTTCTCAATTCGGGTGGCTGTGACAAAGTACTGATTTTGTGCTGTTGCCACACACTTATCTTCTTCTACCTCCTAAAATATAGCTAGGTAGAGGGCCTCAAAAATTTAAAAAAAAAAAAAAATTAAATGAAGTTACCTTCAACTTTAAGTTGAGATCTTAAAAAAATGAAAACTTTTTGATGAGGACATAGAAACTTTCATAGTTGTATTACTTAAGTAAATCAACAAACTGTTAACCCTCACCCTGCGAGGGGCGGCAATTGTCAATATTTACTCGCAAGCGCTCACGCCGCACGGGCGGCAAAAGTCGGGAAGGTCAAGCTGACCGTGCCACGCGCAAGCCGTATTTTCACGCATCAGGTCACCGACCTTTTTGAGGCGTAACCACCGTGTTATTGTTCACTGTATCTCTTCTAAATGAAAGGCATTGTGACTTGGACATGTTAACCACTGGTCGGAATCACAAAGACTAAGCTTTCAAAGGCTCTCCCCACACTTTCAAAAGATGTAACATCGACATGCGAACTGTTGCTCAACAAATTTGCAGTATTATCTCATTTTCTCACAAGCTGACCACCAGCTGGAGTTGTCTGTATCTAAGAACCAATCAGAAACAAGCTCTGAAATAACCTTTGCCCCAAATGCCCACATTGGTTTATTAGTATGTGTCAATCAGAATGAAACCATTTGTGTAGGGCTTGGGAGGGCGTGGCTAGTTATCATGCTTCGTTCTCACGAAAACTACAGCTGTCAGTTTGGAATCATAAGTCAGATCATTGGTTAGAGACTGACAGACTAAGGTTTTGCTGGTTAATTCATTATCAAGCGTGATAAGGCATAGCAGCTAATGTTTTCATACTGATCAATAAAAACCGACCACGTGGACAGCGTTTGTGGTCATCGCATAGCGGCACGGGTCAGTGACCCCAGATAAGATTCTCCGTGAGTAAGGTCACTGACCGTGCAGCAGGCTTTACGGGTAGCGCGCAGGGTATGGGTTAAGGTGAAAGCTTTATTTCAGGGAACCTCTAGTTAGAGTTTCATTCATTTGAATTCATTAGGTCTAGATCTGGAAAATACAGTTACCCACAACTGTTCCATTTTGTTCTACTACATTCTCTATGAAGTTTTTCACCAATCCAATTAATTTAGTTATGTAAAGAAAAAATTGCAAACAGCCAAAGAAACTATGAGAGATCACATTCATCTAGGTGCCACAAACTGATTTCTCATACTTCAGGTGAAAATAAATGCCTCAGGCTGGCAAAACTTTTTGTTCTGAGAAATTTGATACCAAATTTATCTCAATAGCTTGATTTTTAAGAAAGTTATGAATTTTTTAAATTTTGAAATGTTCATGAATTTTCCAAGAAGTGCTCACATACCACTTTCGGACGACGATAAAACAATAACAAACACAACCGTTAACCAGATCCCCCAAACTCCAGAAATCAAGATCTAACAATATATCAATGTTAATGTTATTGAGTGGGCTTTAATCATTGGCCAGTGAAAAGGCAGATGAAACAGTCAGATCAACGTGCGAAGCCCTTGAAGAGGATGAAGTGAATCCAGACCAAATTTTTTTACTACAGCCTTAAGCAGAAAGTCGTGAGAAGGGGTTAATTCACAGAATTTTTATGATATTGGGGACAAGGTGGTCTAGAGGCAAGGTGCTCGCCTCTCATGTCAAGGGTCCCGGGTTCAAAACCCGGGCTGTGCAGGCATGTTGGAAATTGGGATTTTTCTCCTATTTTCGTGTCCCTGATCCTATTGGGGGATAGGATCGAGTACCTAGTCTTCTCGGATAAGGACGAAAAAATTCGGAGGGCCAATGTGCACGTTGCGCATGTTAAAGATACCTTGGCAGTTGGAAATCGTAAAGAGCAGGCCGAACAGGCCGCTGCCCGAGCAAAATTGAAATCAAAATTAATAGATTAAAATTTATCCCTATCACCCCCATATCACCAACGAAAATTTATAATTCATTATTAAATAAATAATATATAATATATATTCAAATAATATAATACTTTAGAATACAAGTTGTGAGTTGTGAACTGTTGTGCGTTGTGAACTGCGCCTAACAGGCTGCGTCACAATTTGCTCTGAGATAAAGAGAGATAGAGAGAGTGAGAGAAAGAGAGAGAGAGTGAGAGAGATGCAAATGGAGAGAACAAGACTTTCTGGAAAGCGCCTAGAGCAAACTCATTTGGATTAGGCGCTATATAAATGATCTTCATTATTATTATTATTATTATACTAAATCCAATTTGTGTGAATTTCATATGCACTTAGAGAGGAAAAATTGGCCTTTCTGATGATGTAAAAACATAGTACCATTGTTCAATTCATATCACAGCAGGACGAGGTGAAAAAGGTGTAATTTCGTATTATCGACTGATCGGTAGCAAGAAATCACCGCGCGGACGCCAAGTTAAGGTACATAATTCATGACAACATTTTGTAAACATATCCTCAGGACTTCCATCACATTCAATGGGGGGATGTGAAATGGCTTCAACTTTCTCCTTGTTGTGTAAGACCTGGACAAACTGGCAGCACTGCCAGAATCACAGCCTCAACTTGCACTCTACAATACTCCTGTGGGTATCTGGAGTGAGCAGCACATACTGTCTGGTACTAGGGTTCAAGAAGTAAATTCTGTCTTTGATGTTACTGATGTCAAACCCTTCATCCCTCAGTTTGGTCTTCTTCAGCTTAAAGGTACCTGAAATATGACAAATAAATCTGTACAGTGCACTCTACACAGGGATGTTAGTCGCAATCCAGTAGAAAGAAGGAAAATCACAAATGGAAGCTACCCATACAGGCCTCAATCATTGGGCAACACAGTTGTAGTGAACAAGATCAACATACAGTGGAAGAAAGATACTAAGGCCCCAAAAACTTGGGAAAGTTGATGAAAATTGACAAACTCAAACTCACATTCTTTCCACACACTGTGTCAAAACAATAAATTAGTTTATGAGGTATAATTAACATAAAATATAGCACGACACAAAAAAAACAAAGGCATATCACTGTCAAGATATAAATTAGCTTTCTCAGTAAATTACCAAATAAACATTTATAAACAAGTCTGAAATTACCATTAAATGCCATCGTATTATCTGATGTTACTGTCACGAGCGAGTGAGCGAGGATCAGTAGTTACGAGAAGAGGGTTAGAATAAAGTTAACCCACGGGCCACGGGGTAAGGGAAAGCGTGCATGTTGTGAGTGGGGGGGGGGTCTGAATGAGGCGAGAGCGCTGTATTACTATCACTGCACACTAAGACGTCCTAGGGAACGGACGCAGGAGAAAGCCCCAGAGGGCGAACATAAGGAGAGCAGTCGGAAGACTTGGGAGTAGTGTTTTTCCAGTGATGACTGGTAGGTGAAACGATGATTGATAATTATGATTGATGTATTATATTCGTCTATTAGCATGAAGTAAATAAGTATATGTGAGGAATGTGGAAGTCCTTGATACTGTATATAGCAATGTGCGCCATGAGCGATAGATGAAAGTTGAGTTCATGGATTTGTAGCGAGAGTGAGTATCGTGTACTACGGTGGAGGTGTGTTACCGTAAGATGTTTGGTGAGTGAAATGTGAACTATTGTGTGTACGCTTCATGAGTTGTAAGGAGGGGTGAAGTGAATAGAAGTGGTATGGTATTATACCAATGTAATGTTATTCTTGTAGGTGCCGAGGTCGGGCCGAAGAGCGCCGCCTACGGTGAGCCCAGGGGATAGGCCAGCATAGGGCCGGAGGCCACACATAGGCCAGGAGTGAAGCTGTCAGTGCAGGACAGTAGAGGCACATGAGTCGTGGCAGTCTGGCCACAGACAGGGATGTATATTTGATTGTGAATATGCTATTGAAATGCTAATGTGCTATTGCCATGTTGATGTGCTATTGAAATGCTAATGTGCTATTGCCATGTTGATGTGCTATTGGAATGCTAATGTGTTATGGCAATAGGAAGGTGCTATTGGGAGACTGTGGTGCCAGTGAAATATTAATGTGCGATTAAGACATGGAGAGGAGAAGCTGAGACCGAAGTGTCTTTAGAAAGTAACTACCGGGTTGTGGACCCGAGGAAGAGTGCATGTGGGAATAAGGCCGTTGGACGGCAGTAACTTGAATAATATAATGTATGTATGTAATTGCACTGTTATCCTTATCTTTATATTTATGTTAATAAATGTGTGAGTCTGATGGGTTGTTCTGTTAAGTGTTATACTTGTTCGTTCGTGATTGTTCTCGTTATAATTATTACATCTCCCAGTCTGGGATTTGTGACAGTTACAAGTGAGTCATATGCTGTTCTGCTTGACATTAAATGGTAAAAATGCAGTTTAGCCCCCCAAATGGTATTAGATATTTTGATTACATAGTATTGATTAGTTTGATTACTAAATGCACCCCTACCCCTTTGTTAAAATCACCCATATAGTAATCGATACTATGTAATGAAAATGCCCAACGCAATTTGGGGGGCTGAACTGCACCTTTACCCATTAATTACCAGTGATGTCAGCTTCTTTGATGAATCTCAGGAACATTGGCCTGGCATAGACAGGTAACGATCTGGCCAAGGACATGCCTAATTCTCCAACATCAACGGAGTCAGATCTGTCCACAATGGCCGCCATGCCAGCTCGCCCTTCACACCCTGGAATAGAAATGATATTGTGTGTTAACATCTACACAGCGGGCTCTTTGTTGTTCCTTTTGCTCCTTCTGAAATGTACTGCATTCGGTTGCCATGAATTTGTTTTGGGGAAAGTTTTACTTCAGGGTGCAATGCATCATCTACAACAAGCATTTTGGCAATAAATAATAATAGGGAATGCAGTGGTCTGAAGGCAAGGTGCTCGCCTCTCATGCCAAAGGTACCAAGTTCGAATCCCGGTCAATGCAGGGATTTGAAATTTTGGGAATTTTGTCATATTTCCGTCCCTGATCCTATGCACCTAGGTAGGATCGAGCACCTAGTCTTCTCAGACTTCTCAGATAAGGACAATAAACTCGCTGCTCGGGCAAAGTTAAATAAAATTTATCCCCCCCCCCCCCCACACACACACAAGAAACCCTGCCGACCGGCACTGCACAGGGGCGATGACGTGTCTACTCCAGTAGAATGACACTAAGGCAAATTTCCCCGATGGGATCCAAGAAGTATACAAAATACAAAAAAATACCAAAAATAAATATTGACAGTGCACCTTTTAGTCTCATGTCTGGATTTTGCTAGTGAATGATTTTAAATAAGTCTGTGTAACATCACAGTTTTCAGTATCATCATTGCCTTTCTCACCCTGGATCAGGGTATAGGCCACCAACAAACACTTTCCATCCCTCTCTATCATGGGCCAGTCTCTTTACATTATTCCAAGTCTTTCCGCTTCGTTGCACATCATTTTCTCTGGCTCTTCTCCACGTTCCGCGCGGCCTTCCTCTTGATCTCTTGCCCTGGGGATTCCAATCCAATACCTTCTTCGCGATGCTGTTTCCTGGCCTCCTGAGAGTGTGGCCGATCCATCTCCATCGCCTCCTACCAATTTCCTCTCTGACTGGGCTCTGTCTTGTTCTTTTCCAAACAATTTCATTGCTGACCTTGTCTGTCCATCTGATCTTAAGTAGCTTCCTCAAACATCTGTTGATGAAAACTTGGATTCTCTTTATGCAGGCCTGGGACGCATTCCAAGTCTCACATCCATACAACAGGACTGACTTCACGTTCGAGTTGAATATCCTCAGCTTTGTTTTTAGAGATATATCCTTGGTTCTCCAAATCTTGCTTAAGGATGTGAAAGCTGCCTGTGCCTTTCCAATTCGTGCTTTGACTTCTGCCTCTGTTCCTCCCTTATTGTCAATGATACTACCAAGATAGCAGAAGGACTCTACATCTTCCAGTGGTTGATCTCCTACTTTGACTTGTTCGCTTGGGGGTGCAACAATTTTTAGGACCTTCGACTTCGCAGGATGTATCCTCAATCCAATAGATTCTGAAATTTTGTTTAGAGCTGTAGTCTTTGCTTGCATCTGGTCGTGTGTGTGCGACAATAGTGCCAAGTCATCTGCAAAATCTAGATCGTCCAGCTGTGTCCATGGGGTCCATTGTATGCCATTTCTTCCTCCATTGGTGGTTTCTTTCATAAGCCAATCAATCACCAGAATAAACAGAAATGGGGACAGCAAACAACCCTGCCTAACACCAGTCTTGATATCAAAGCTGTCAGTAAGCTCACCATCGTGTACGACTCTGCAACTTGTCCCCTCGTACATGCTCTTGATAAGATTCACCATCTTCTCTGGGATTCCATAATGTCTCAATATTCTCCACAGCGTTTCTCTATCGATGCTATCAAAGGCCTTCTCGTAGTCAAGGAAGTTCACTATCAGTTGGGAGTTCCATTCTAGCGACTGCTCTACTATAATTCTCAGCGTGGCGATCTGGTCGGTGGTTGATCGATTACTCCTGAAACCAGCTTGCTCCTCACGAAGTTTTTGGTCTGTTGCATTCTGTATTCGCTTGAGAATAATCCGATTGAAAACCTTTCCTGGGATGGAGAGAAGTGTGATTCCTCTGTAGTTACTACAATTGCTGAGGTCCCCTTTTTTTGGAAGCTTCACGAGGTGTCCCTCCTTCCAGTCCTTTGGAAACTTGCCTCCGATCCAAATCCTCGAGAATAGTGAGTGCAGACCCTCTGCAGCCCCAGCAGCATCTGCCTTCAGCGCCTCTGGTGGGATCTGGTCTGGTCCAGCTGCCTTGCCTTGATTTAACTGCTTTATGGCATCATTAATCTCTGCTTTAGTCGGAGGGTCGCAACTGATCGGTAAATCATTTCTTGCGGGTAGAATGTCGGGTGGGTTGCTTGGTGGAGGTCTGTTCAAGAGGCTACTAAAATGTTCTATCCATCTTTTTGCCTGAGCTTCCTTTCCAAAAATAGCCTGCCTGTTGTAATCCTTGACAGGAACTTCCGGTTTTCCATATTTTCCAGCAAGAGTCTTTGTAGTCTGGTAGAGGATCCTCGTGTGTCCTCCTGTTGCTGCCTTCTCTGCTTTCTCTGCTAACATTCCTATGAACTCCTCTTTGTCTTTTTTAATTGATTTTTTGACCTCTTTAGCTGATGCTCGGTACTCTTCCTGGTTACCAACTCTTGAGCTTCTTGTACGACTTGCATTTACCTGTTCTTTTAGGTCTCTTCTTATCCTTATCAAGTCCAGTGATTTTTGACTGATCCATTCCTTGTGTTCCACTTTCTTTTCCCCAAGAACATCCTGACATGTCGATGTAAATACTCCTTTTACCTTAGCCCAGTGAGTCTCCAAATCTACTGTCTCTTCGAGGTCAACAAGGGGTTTGAATCTATTCCTCAGTGTCAGCTGGAACTCTTCCTTCTTGTCTCCATCCAGAAGGCTCACTTGAAACTTTCTCCTCTTTGTTCCTGCTCTGGTACCTTGTTTCTTGAGGCGGAGTTTGAGTCTTGCCAGCAGCATGTGATGGTCAGATCCAACATCAGCTCCTCTCTGTACTATGACATCCTCCAGTGAGCGTCTGAATCGTCGGGTGATGCAAAAGTGGTCAATCTGGTTTTCAGTTACTCCATCCGGTGAAATCCAAGTGGCCTTATGGATCCTCTTGTGTGGGAATACTGAACCTCCAATCACATAGCTGTTAAATGCGCAGAAACTTGCAAACCGCTCTCCATTCTCATTCATTTGTCCCAAACCATTGCGCCCCATAATGTCTTCATACCCTGTATTGTCCTGTCCTATCTTGGCATTGGCGTCTCCCATTATAATGTTCACATCTTTTCTTGGCAATGTGTCAACTATTTCCTGAAGCTGGTTGTAGAAATCGTCCTTGTCCTCATCGGTTGCTTCATTTGTTGGGGCGTATATCTGCACAATGTTCATGTTGATGTTCTTGTTCTTTGTAGTAAATGATGCCAATATAATTCTCCTTCCATAGGGTTCCCATCCCCTCAGTGACCTCTGGGCGTGCTTGCTCAAGATGATCGCTACCCCTTCTGTATGCTTTTTGTCCTCCCTTCCAGAATACAAAATCTTTTCCCCAGAATTAAGTTGTTTCAGTCCGGACTGTATCCAGCGGGTCTCGCTAACTCCAAGTATGTGCAGTCTGTATCGCCTCATCTCCGTTGTAACCTGGGCACTCTTTCCTGCTTCATACATGGAGCGGACATTCCACGACGCAATCCGGAGTGACTTGTTTGATGAAGGAGCAGTCGGGCCAGTGGAGTCCTTTCGGCTTTGTCCATTGTCCTTCATTGAATCTACAGGTGCAGATGCTCCCCCTTCTCCCAAGATAAAAGACTGATTTAAAGTATTTGCTTGTGTTTCTGTAACTGGTTTATTTTTACAGGGTGGGTAGTTGGCCCACCGCCAACTGGCTCTTCTCGGGGGACCAGGACCTTTGCACCTTTAGTCGCCTCTTACGACACGCAGTATCACGTCAGATGTATTCTTTGCTGTCCCTCTTCTAGTTTTCAGTATAAACTTGTAATATGTGTATTTGGAATTGATTATAAATAGATGTCAGCAGTCTAAAAACAAAAACAAATAGTGGTGTGAAATTGAAACTTTCTTACACCTCTTTCTCTTCTTTTGTCCAAGATTTTTGTGTCCAAATGAGAATGAGGCAAATCTACCAAGTAACCCCTTTAAAGTGTGATCCAAAATGCTGTCAAATAAGCAGCAACACATAACACATGAATACAGATGGCATGCAGGAACATTTTCTACATTATGATTTATCCTACCACTAAATGGCACATGTCAATTAAATAAAGACTGAGGGGCGAAGAAGTCATCAATTTGTGTGAACCTTGACTACTGAGCAAAGCTAACTTGCCAACATTCTTCATTATTTCACTTTTTTAGCCTAAAGAAGTGTCTTATGATGGAAAGCTCACTTTCCTTTCAGACTAAATATTCATTATTCATGCTTGGTACCTTGGTGTTTGCCAATACAACCTGAAAATTTTTTTTTTCTTTTTTTTGCCACATTATAACTTGGACACAATAAAAATACCTGATTCCTAAAAACATTATCTGCAACACCAATATTGCTCCTCAATAAAAACAAGAAACAAAGACCACAGGACGGACAACAATCAGAGTCATTTCATGTAGAATGAGAAACTGAGAAAATCCAATTTTAAAAGTTTGAGATTCCATAACTTTCCTCTTCTACTGAAATGGTAATGTTAACTGTTCAGTAATTGCAGCTCTTTTTTCAAACTTTGGTTTTGCAGAGATGAGGCCGACTGGCCAATCTTGTACGCAGAGGATATAAAGGCAAAAACAACTTTTTGCACCAATTGTTGTTTTTCCCCTGTTGTCTTCAAATGTAAACTTCATTTTGTCATATTTTTTTCTGAAATTTGTCACATAAAAGCTAACCTGGAATTTCTACTCCATAAACCACAGCATCATCAAGTCCGATGGCACTGCTGATGACAGCTTCTACTTCAGTAGTACTAACATTCTCCCCATGCCATCTGTACGTGTCACCTATACGGTCACGGAAGTACAGGTACCCTAGCTCATCCATCACCAGAATGTCCCCTGTGAACAAAAAAAACCTTCCTCATTTTTAAAGTCATTAATTTTTTATTCACTTTTCTGTCCATCAGAATTTCTCAAAAACACTATTTTTGTCACATACACAGGACATTAATCCCTGCATGGGGAAGAGAGAGAAAGAGAGCGTGAGATGTCCACAATTTTTGTTACCTGTCTTACTGCTCAATGAACACAATATGCCTTCTTCAGCATATTGATAGGCCATTACTTTAATGTTTATACACCATGCCAAGTTAATATAGTGCCAGAAAGCACTAACAAACTACTGAAAGATGAAATTGGAAGAGAAAATCTTTCTTACCAAACACAAACTGGAAAAGGAAGGGCTTACCTTTGAAAAATTCTCTCTACTGGGTACAATACGAATGTGTACCCACTATTTCATTCATCTAGTGTAAAGTACATTATTTTTAAGGAGTTTAGGTAAAAGCTGCATGTCTCTCGGTGTGGTGATTGTCTTGCAGTTCTTGGCTGAACTTTTGCAACTCACTCTCATTTATATCTAGAAAATATTGAACCCAAAAATGGCTTCTCTCTGTGGTTTGTACTTGAAGGTATGGTTTCAGGTTCTAGGATACACAGGTCGCCATATTTATTCTAGTGGTCTTCAAAAGTCAACTTTGGAACCTTAAATCATTGTATGCCATCGAAATAAAGAAAACTGGCAACATTGTGCTGAAAGGATAAGATAAGAATCACTTTATTATCCCATGAGGAAAATTCATTTTCACTGAACGTTTAAGAGCACAGATACACATCTTACACGAACACGTAGCAGACATAACTTACGAAGTAACATGGCCGGCATGGAACCTTCAGAGCATAAGGCACAGATCTAGCTAAAATGCGTTGTTGAGACGAATTGCAGATGATAAGAACAATCTTCTGTCTATCTGTACATTATATATGTCAGCGAGCCCCACTAACCTCAACGGAAGTTGCACTTAACCAAACGGAGAAAATTGCGATGAAACACAAATATCAGATTTTTTGACAATTTTTGTATTTTGGTTGATACTTGAAGTTCAACTATTTTTCTACATTTTGTGAAAATATTATGTCTCAAATCAGCCTCTAAATGTGATAATTATTGCTTTTAATGCTTTTAATTTAGCTGTTAACACCACAGCTATAATGGGGTTTATTGAACTCGCGACAATTTCAAAATTAATAAACCTATTGTCACAAAATTTTTACGCAGCGTGTATCATTTATATTGGCATAGACATGCAAAATTTCAAAGCCGTAGGTTGATTACAAGTATCCAATGCTAGGGAGATAGTAAGGCCACGCATCTCGCCAAGAGCAAAAATCGTTCCTCCATCTTTAATGGCAATTTTCTCGGAAGTTACTTCCGTTTTTGACCCGGGGGGTAGGTATCTTTAAAAAGCCATAACGCTGCGATAAAAAGGAGCACTGCAATAATTTTTACACCAAATTGAAGATAAGAGTTCATACTTTACGGTGATATTCATAGCTCAAAACTGAAAAAATGCAACTTCCGTTGAGGTTAGTGAGGCTCGCTCACATATCTGTATATGCAGACTTAAATCAGATGAATGCCACCATGTCAATCTAAGCTAAATTGTTTTATTCAGTAGATCATAATTAATGTAGTTTATAAAAAAAAAAGACAAAAATTGACTCACTCTGAACTCTGACAATGCAGAATTGGGCGTGGGACAATTAGCAATACCAGAAAGCATAGAAAGATAAAGATTCAATGAGACTGTGAACATAAATTATATTTTCTTTAAAACCGTTAAACCACTGGATAAGGCAATATGGAAAGATACTAACTTTGCTCCAACAGAATGGCATTGCAAACCAGTGTGTACAAGATCTGGACCAACACCCACTTACAGTGATGCCACAAATGAGAGCAAGTATGTTCCAGTACAAAGCTTTGAAGTCAATCTTCATGTAGTTTGCACTGCTATAATCGGGGAATATAAATTTCGAGTCCCAACATTAAATGTTGGGAACCGCTAGCACACCATAATTTTCTCTGGAAGGTGGCTCTAGAAACAGATTAAAAAAACACCTGAAGCAAAAGCCATGTCTCCTTTCTTGAAAACATCTCGAATGATTTTCTTGCTGTTGGCCCTGACATCCACATAACCATCAAATTCCCCAGCCGGCACACCTTTTCTCACCTTGCCCACTAGTTGGCCAGGTTCTCCTGTCTCAGGTGAAAAGCAAGGACAAAAAATGCCAAATGTAAGAGTTCTCAATCAGAAGTCAACAGTAGTTTTCCTTCAGAAATACATTACATTTTACATAATCTGTGAGACGATTTGAGAAAAGCCAACCTAAGGTGAAAAACCTAGTACTGAGAAATCACTGCACGAAGGTCAAAAAGACATTTTCTACCAAAAAGTAGTTCTTGTTACTTTATGATAGAATGGCCATTTTTACATATTATATTAATATATGCTTGAAAACATGTTAGAAATATTTTATTTTGATTTTTTTTCAACATATGTATGAGACAAAATTGCGTAATTTTGCATAATCGGAGTGAAAATCAGGGGTAGTTTTCCAACTATCATAGCACATCTATTTATAAAGGGAACCCCCTACTATTATATACCAATCGAAAGCTTTCTTCCTCGGGATTCCCCCAGAAAACACTGTGCATGAATACAATGTGTATAAAAACACTAGGAGTATTGCGCATGTAGTACCCTGTCAGCTGAACATCGTCGCTGTTTCTGATTCATTTTTGTCCCAGTATTTTATCAGACTCTGTTTAGTTTTGTGCATTTTGTACACTTATTTGATCAACAAAACTTGCTGCATTGGTGATTTTAGCATTGCTTTGCTGTGAGTGGCATATTTTGAGCTTTTACTGCGTCTCTACGTTGGTGGAGAGATTGTTTGTCATAACAACAATGGCTGACTCAGGTCAAGCAAGCTCAGTGGCAGACATCGTCAACCAGCTAACTTTGCTCGAAATGAGGGGTATAGCGCCGAATCAAGAACTATTAAAGCTAGCAGAAGAATATTTTCATGAAATAGACCTAGAGGAAACAGACGCTGAGTAGGAGAAGGCTGAACAACAGAGTCGAAGTCGAACTGTTATGCCCACCTCAACCGAGTGAGGTCGACCTACAACCCTGCTCCCAGCTTTTAGTCCCAGCACTGCGAGAATGGCAACTGTAGAAGGTGAAGTATAGATCTAATATTGTCGTCTTTGTATTATTAACCTAATGGTTCTCGTGCTGATCTGATTATGACAGGCAGGGCTGGACAATTGAATATCGTGCTAATAAACTTATCCTGGTCCATTATGATCCAAGGTGAAGGAGACTGTTGAAAAAAAAAATTACTGTTACATATCTAATTGCCCTAGAACAGTGACATCTTACAGTGGCAATGACACTATAATGGACAACGCTGTGCAGCAAATATATTAAGCCTATCTTAATCACTTTATTTCGTACAAATTTTGAAACATGGTTAAGAAGTGTGGCCGTGTTTTAAGGCACCACCTTCTGTGGGCTTTAAACAAAAATCACCAACAATTGTTTATTTATCATAGAGTGTTGGCACTAAGTGCTTTTATTTCTCACGCGGGGCTTTGCAACATACAACCTTTTCTTTTTGCCCAATTTTGACTTTGCAGGGGAAATACTTGTGCCATTACATTTTGAAGCCAATGTGATGTCGTTTGTGTAATAAATGCTTAATTGTAACATCAAAGATTGTCGCAACTGCTATAAGTAGGCAGTTAAGTGAAAATTTCAAAATGCTTGCATGTCTTTGAAAATAGTATCAATAGAAAGGTATTGGCATACAGACTATTGTGCTTTTTGAATTTTCTTGATATCTTTATTTGTTCAAAAGTTATGAATTTTTTTGTGATTAAGTATTTGGTCAGATTTGGGCCCTTTTTAGCACTGCGTTTTTGTGACAGAATTACATTACTCACGAACAAAAATGTTCATATCTCAAAAAGTATTTGAGATAATTGGACTTGTTATACATCAAAATTTGTGGAATTTTGTGTAGAATACAATACTAAAAAGTTTGAGTCTGAATAATCATGAGTTTATTCTACAGAGATCTCCAAAACACAGGAACTAAGCCAAAAAATTCAGTGTATTTGGAAAAAAAAGCCTGTTTAAGCATAAATTTTCACAAATTTTTATAGAAAAACATGAGTTATACAGTTCTATTTGAGCAGCACATTTCCCTCACTTAAAATTGGCTACTAACATGAATGGAATAAAATAAAGTAATGCAAAAATGAGAAAAATGATCTTAAAATGTGTAACAACTGTGTGAGTGCTGAATAATACCATGCAGCAAATATTAAAATAATTAAAAAGATAGGCTTATGTCCATATTCCAAAAAACTCATTTAAACAGTATATTATCATATCTGATACCAGATGCTTGAAATCTTTCTTTAAAATCTGAAAATGCAATGCAACAAAACACCAGTAACAATCAAAATATTTAGAAAGACCGTAAAAAAAAAAATAATAATAATAAAATTTAGATCTAACTCTTGGTACAAAACTTTCAACGTATTCTGGAATAGCCTACACAGATACCACAGAACTGACAGATGAAGGTTGTACTATAATTCAAAATATCCAGGAATAAAAGTAATCCCAAATTCCGTCTGCAAAAAATGCTGCTGGAGTAACTGAATGATCCACAGAACTAGATCTAGATTCTGATTCCCAGTAACTAAGCACAATCTGATCACCAAGCACTTCCTGCACTCTAGCATATTCCACTTGTCCACACATGTGCATTACTAAAAAACATCTAGATCTAGAAGTGACTGTGGGTCCTCGATGTATAGGGCAATTCTTGCTTTCAAGGAAGGTACACAGTCTAAATCATCAGCTGATTTCCCTTTTAAAGTCTTGTTCACACACTTCATTTTTGTATTTCTACACGCTTTGTCTGTCACAAGCAACCTCTCCTTCTCTTTCAAATTTCATCATCCTAGGTCTAGATTACAAAACTACATTTTAAAATTTTAGTTCTTTAAAAGTTAGTGGTTTAAGTGACAATATGACCATTTCATAAATATTAATTAATGCGACCGGTAAATACGTGAAAAACGACGAGGCGGGAACAGTACGACACGCTTCCACTGGCCCCGTAGTCCTATCGATAACAGATAAGCAGTTGATGATGTTTTTGCGCTAGCTTTTTCTTGGCCTGCGCTGACTCCGAATTTCATACTCCAGCATTATTTCTAAAGAAAAATGGCTAAACAATGCATGTACAGAGTTTGAAGGGAAACAAAGGAATAGTTTTGATGAACTTGCAAGCTATAATTTGCCTATTTTTACAAGTTCCATATCTCCGCTTCTACGGCATTGATCTCAACACGAAAGCAACCATTTTGAAGTGCGTTCTCAGCTCTTTAAAAACATGTATCGGAAGTACCCAAATATAGAGAAAAACAAAACAAAATAAACGCTAAACAAGGTCACCCCTTTTCCCGAGCGCCGCTCACGGTCACAAAACTCTACGGGGCAGCGAGGCCTCGCTCAGCGCTTGGCCGGTCGCGTTCGCTTAACTGCCTACTATAAGGCCTCATTAAAAATGATAATAGCTGTTATTACAGTGTGGAAGTAAGTTATCTTGGGTAATGATGTCAGATCAACCCTAGTGCAGTTTTTAACTGCTCTGTTAAATCCCATAAAATGCAAATGCGCTCGCGGTCACAAAACTCTACGGGGCAGCGAGGCCTCGCTCAGCGCCGGGCCGGTCGCGTTCGCTTAACTGCCTACTATAAGACCTCATTAAAAATGATAATAGCTGTTATTACAGTGTGGAAGTAAGTTATCATGGGTAATGATGTCAGATCAACCCAAGTGCAGTTTTTAACTGCTCTGTTACCTATTTGAAAGGACACCATAAGTGTAAGTAGAGACAGAAGATCTGTCATGTTTTTACAGCTTAAGAGAAAGATGGTTGAAGTGTGTGCACGGTTTGTTTTGTTCCTTCAGACTGCTAAAGGAAAATTACTATTTTTCTTGCAGATGTCCCGAGCGATGAGGCAACACCCCTTCCCTTGACAGCAGTGCCATCAGCAAGCATTGAGGAGAATCCATACCTTGATGAAGATGGTACATTCTTTTGTATTATTGTTTTCAATTTCATTCCTTATCTGCATCTTGTATTATCATTCTTCCGCCATGTTCTCAGTTACTTTCTTTTTAGATTGTCATCTTTTCTTCAGCTTTGCTGTTTTATCTCAGATACCTTCTTCATTATTTGCCCCTTCTTCATCTCCCCCTTTTTGTGGAGGGTTTTATGTTGACATAAATTGTTTATTAAAATCCATGAGTGAATGCAATGCTGCCCTTACCTAATCAGGGAGAATGTATGGTACACTAAGCAATTTAATTGTCATTTTATGTGTAAATTGTCTGTGGCAGGTTGTCCTTGTCATGCTGATGATGCAAAAAACTTGGTAAGCAAGTTGTGGCATTGAAAATATGGTATAGCTGGACCTTTTTAAAACATCATTCTCAGGTTATTTATTTCTGTTGTTTTTTTTTCCTCTCTTTCAAAATAGACTATGGTGAGACAGATGTTCCTGTCCTGGACACAGCAGAGGTGGTTCTGCCTGGGGAAACTACAACACGAGATGTCTTGAACAGGACCATAAAATGCAAATGCGCTCTCAACAAGGGTAAGAATTACTATACGCAGTTCTCCATGGACGACAACAGTGCCAAGACCTACCACTGTCATATCTGAAGAAGAAGAGGAGGCAGGACCCAGTGAGCCGAAGGGGAGAAAGGGAGTGCAAAAGAGAGTGATTGGAAAAGGGAAGGAGGGGGCGGGTCCCAGTGAGCCAAAGGGGAGAAAAGGAGTGACTGGAAAAGGGAAGGGCAGGGGGAAAAGAGGTAGATGAACTTTATGTTCTATTGTTTTGAAAATGATTGGTCTTTTCATTTATAATTACTTGCTTTGTTACTTTTGCATGTATAAGTATGTCACAAGTATTACTGTTGCTGTCAAATTACTGTCTTGTGTGAGACCTTTTTTAATGGTCAATTTATTTATGAACTTTATTTTTATGAACATTATATGTATTTGAAGAAATATGCTAAGTTTCATTTTAACTGAACATTGCAGGATTAAAAAAAATAAATTATATTGACGGTTTTTTTGTATTATTGTTGTTTGCAGCGTGTAAGTTGAGAGAGGGTATGTGTAGTTTTGTACCTGTAACTCATCCAAAAATGGTCCAATTTTGTTGAAACAAAAAGCAAAATGTTCATAAATGGTTACTCAATACAACCATTGCATGATAACATATGCACAAATTGCAGTATTACTGAGATCAATCTGGTAATCTTTCTGAAACTTTTAAGTCCATTTTTCTCAAAACAGCACCCCGTAAAATGCACAACTTCAAAGCTTCATAACTTCGGCTGGAATTGAGATATTGTCTTCCAATAAAAACCAAAATGTTCACAATTTCTTGCTCAATGAAAATATGCAAAGAACCCAAAATTGAGGTCCTTCACCTTAGGTAGGTTTTTCTCAAATCCTGCCACTTTTTATTGCAAAGGTTATATAAATTTAATTTTCAAGATTTACAGCAGCACGTTTTGAACACAACAGGTAATTTACACCTATACAATTTCATGTTTTGTTGTTTCCTTTTTGTTAGAGTTCTGTGTCCCTTTTCAAAACCTTTAGGCCTTATCAGTTGCAATACTTGGGACCCATTGGGTTACTGATGAGTGACAGCTTTAAAAAACACCACTAGAAATTAGTTTGGGGAATTCGAACTGGGGACCTCTTGCACCTGGCTCAAGTGTTTTAACCACTGTGCCAGCAATTTCATGTTTCACACAGCATGCACCACATATGGATCTCCCTTTCATATGTGCATGCATTTGGCAACTTTATGGTCTTTAGTCCTCTGACACAGACGGTATTGTTGTTCAAAGTTTATCGCAAAGAAGCATGCATACTGGAACATATCTTTGGACCAACTGGCATGAGCTGTTGGATCAATGAATGACAAGAAAGCTGTCCATAAAAAGTGAAACAAAAGAAAATACATATTAATAAATCAAACTTTTCAAGCAAACACAAAATTTCAATTTGTTTTTAGTAGTTTTTTTTTTTCATTGTTTAATAAATTGAAATTTAAATTCAAAACTGTTTTTCATTTCAAATGCACAGTGAAAGAAGAACTATTTCCTTACCACTGAATATTCTGTACTTCCTCTGGATAAGTAAAGCTTTCTTTTCTTGGCCCTGACTTTGGTGTGTATAAATTCCCTTCATGAACTGCACTTACCTGGCTCACATTTCTGGCAAATGCCATTTTTGTCCCTGATGATTTCATAGCTCTCTGGGTCTACTTTCACTAAAACCTTCGGACTCGGGAAGATTTGTGTCAGAAAACCAACAGCACCAATCCGATTTTCAAAATTGACTGAAACAAATCAAACATGAAATATATGTCTGGCATAGGAGCTGAACACATCTCTTATGAAAAATTATATACATTCCCTATCTGACAGGCCCTTAAAAAAATAACATACTGGTATTTCAAAGCATTCCACTAAATAGGGCATCGAACTGCTAGAATGACTTGGTGGTAAAATTTGATCAAGTTTCAAGGAAAAAAAAAAACAACAAGAACTAACCATTCTAAACTTGACATTACTTCAAACATAAAGCATGTCTTCCAAGCCGAACTATCTGAAACTTAAGGCATGAGTGAGAGAGAGAGAATGAGATTAGGACTAATGTGAGTGAAAGGAAAATAAAATATTCTGCATAAAAAAAAAAAGGGCAATGACGAAAGACGGAAAGTCGGTATGGTATCCTAAGTTGCATGAATTGAAATAATTTCATATTTTACGGACTTTTCTCTTCTATCTATGTGTTTATTTATTTATTTATTTTTTTAAAATTATTTATTTATTTATTTATTTGAGTACCAGCTTGCAGCCTGTCAATAGTGGAAAATATAAAGATCAACATTCAAAATGTTCTAAACGATATTCTATATTATTTATGCATTGTCTCTTATGTATTATGTCATGTTAAATATATATCTATCAATCTATATCAGGTTCTTGCCATTATACATTAAAGACATGCTTATTTGTCAAACTGAGAACATAATCAAATATGAAAATAGACCACATGCCTATTATACTGAACTACAGAACCGTCAGCTGATAAAAAAATGACCCAATTAGGGTTCAAGAACGGCCGACAACATAGAGTTCAGTTGACAGTTCTGGGACGCAAAAGACTTCATGTAGGTCCGAAACGCAGGACAGTCACTGCAGAAGGCTGGCCAAGAGATAGAAAGACTTATCTATTTATATATTTATTTAACTGCCTAATCATCAAGTGATCCATTCATTTACGTACCTTATCTTTCAGATTATTCATTTAATTATGTACCAAATTATTTATGGCTTTATTATTTATCTATTTATTTGTTTATTTACTTATTATATGTAGATGTCTATTTATATATTTTTATTTACTTACTCATGTATTCATTCACCCACTCTGTTCAATATAAAGTTCACGGAGTCATGCATACAATGGTTACAGACCAAATTGCATTTCAATCTGAGCCAAAAAAAAAAAAAAGAGAGAGAGAGAAAAAAAAAAAAACTTTAAGTGTCATTACTGTTGCTTTTACTGTTGCTTACAAATGATTTAGGGCCTTTGGTAGGTATCTACCGCAAAAACTTGTCTGCATGATAAATTCTCACTTGAATTTGAGATTCCCTCTGTGGAAGCATAAAATTCGCCAATCTGCTTCAAGTTGAATCTGTGCTGAAATTGCTTCCAGATCAGTGGTTTGATGCCATTGCCAATCATTATACGGACCTGGTGGCGGGTTTCCTCCGGACAGACAGGTTGCGCCAGGAGGTAACGGCAAGTCTCTCCAATGTACTGAGAAACCTGCCAGATAACACAACGATGTTAGAATGAAGTGGCTGTCACATTCACATGGCATTACTACTAGCATACCCAGTAATCCCTGCAACAGATAAGTGGTCATTCTTTTTTGTTGTTTTTTTTTTATTGTGTCACATTTTTATTTCCATTTCAATTTTAGAATTATTTTTTTTTGCCTGATGCAGGTCTATCAGGTCCGAAAACCTGTTTTTTCCTTTCTAATTCTTTTGTAATTTATTGCAATGCTTCTTTATTGTTTCTAATGTAGACTCTGCAATATACAAATATTTTCTTCTTTCATTTGCCATACTTTAACACAATCATCCTCACAGTATGAGAGCTGTAGTCACCAGCTTGTTATTTATATATGATGCAATGCCTTCAAACCCCAAAAGCACAGAATTACCACTTGACAAAATTTATGTCAGGCCTGTTTGACATGTCTAGAGAATTGGATTTGAAAACCAAAAGCACAAAATTTTCACGTGTGATAATTTATTTCACACACTGTTCCTGTGCCAACAGATTGCAATGTGAAAGGAATCTTAACCTCCCCCCCCCCCCACCTTACTCACGTGGATTATCTGGGTTGCACTGACCCTTGCCGATATGTGATGACCACACTACTGCTGTCCATGTGGTTTGGTTTGTATTTGATCAGTACGAAAACATTTGCTGCTATGCCTTATTACGCTTGATAATGAACTAACCAACAAAACCTTTGTCTCCAATCAATGATCTGACTTTTGATGCCAAACTGACAGCTGCAATTTTCATGATAACTAGCCACACACCCCAAGCGCTAAACAAATTATTTCATCCAGATTAGCACATACTAATGAACCAACCTGGGCATTTGGGGCAAAGATCATTTCAGAGCTTGTTTCTGATTGGTTCTTAGATACAGACAACTCTAGATGATGGTCAGCTTGTGAGAAAATGAGATAATATTGCAAATTTGTTGAGCAATAGTTCGCATGTCCATGCCACACCTTTTGATGGTGTGGGGAGAGCCTTTGAAAGCTTAGTCTTTTTGATTCCGACATGGTTAACATGTTTTTGTCATAATGCCTTTGATTTAGAAGAGATATAGTGAGGAATACGACAGTAAGTACGTCTCAATGAGGTCAGTGGCCTGGAACATGAAAATATGGTTTCCATGCTGCGCGGTCAGCTTGATCCATCCATGTCTGCGTGCCCATTAATGTAAACATTTGGGAACTGGAAACCGGCCAGCGTAAGGGTTAATATAATGTCTACTATTGCGAAAAGTTAATGTGCTCTACCAGCATGTTTATCAGGACTACAAGTAGCATTTACTTGTTCATGGAGAATTAATCATGGTCTTATAAATGATATTATAGTCTGCGTTTTACAAAGCAATACTACAACTAGCATTTCTTATTTCTTCCTTCATGGAAACTTACTGTTGCCTTATACTTAATACAGTCCACCCAAAAATATCTGGCAGAAAATTTGGTCCTGATGGCCAACGTGGCGCCAACTGTTATTCCCAAACTGGCTCCCAGATGTCCACCAGCAGCATGATATAAAGGCAAGGGAATGTAATCCACGTCATCAGGAGTCAGCTTGAAAAACTTGGCAAACCCAATCCCAGCGCCCATGAACCTGGAAAACACCCCAAGAAATATCAAACCAAAAAACCCAGTTGCAAATTTGGCAAAATAAAGCACCAACTTAATGTTAACTGTGGTTAATCCAGTTCACAGGTGTGCTGATTGCAATGTCTGCCAATACAAGGGCAACACAATGTGCGTCAATCAAGTAGATCTTTTATCCCCTCTTAATTAACGGTACCTTTGTAGTTCTCGTTCTCTTCGATCTTTATTTCACTTCTCTGTACAACATAATTATATACTGCTATGAAGTTTTATAGTGACTTAAACAGATTTCAAGTGCTTAATAAGAGAAAATAACCATAACTCCTTTATCTTTCATAGCAGTTAAGATTTTAATGTGCGCAAAATGTGTATAGGTACACAGACAATAAGAGTTAAACTGAGTTCAATTTTTTGGTCCTTTTCCTTCATTTAAATTACAAAAGTTTACAAAGAATACAATGCAAACTTCATCTTCTCAGTCATTTTTAAGTTTCAAAGCAAACTCAACAAACACCATTTCAATTGAGACATGTGACTCCAGTATTGGTGACTGTTTTATCTTTATTTCATTCTTTAGGTACACAGAAATTAAGGAGCAAACCCTGACAAAACAAAATTAGTCTTGAATGATATTTCAAAGAAAAAAATTATTGCAGCCTCTACTGACCTGATATGAGTAATAATTGCAGCTTTAGGGAGTCCAGTTGTACCAGAAGTGTACATATAAAGCAGGCGATCTGGGGATGTAAAGAATGTCAGCAATTTCAATTTTTCCAAGTCTCATCTCTAACAGAAAAAAGAATATCGGTGTTACATGTAAAACCACTACCTCTTGTGTACAAAATTTTGCAAGAAAAGCTTAATATTGTTCATGCTGTTTAAAATGAGAAAAGTCTGAAAAGCTACGACCATACATTCATTTGAATTATGAATTTTATTAACTTCAAATCTGGGTTTAGCTTTGGTGTTTTGACATGCAGTGATTCAATGTTTTGTTTAATAAGACTTGTTTTGAAAATGCTGCAGAACAGAGCTTGTTTGGCATGTCTTCGTTCATCCTAGGGTTCTATCAGGATCATTTAATGAGGATGCTGATCAGAGTCAAAATTTCTGTGCTGCAGTTTGTTCCTCCCCAGCCTGAAAGTTTTTCAGTGAGTAGACATAAACTTGACCAATATCATGGGAAGGCCTTTGTTGACAGATATCAAATTGTCTGTTTTGATATCTCTTTATCCTCGGACAGGGGACTTTTTCATGATATCAGATCTTCCAGCGCAGCATTCACTTGCAGATATTTGCTGCTACCATTTGAATCTGAGCCAGTCACCATTACAATGAGTATCACAGAAGACAAATTTTGAACACAACTTCAATTACTGAGAAAACTGGTCACCACCTACTAACCACATAGATTTAGCACCAAAAGATTGCTGTGATGGGTAACCTGGCCAGCCAGCAACCCTACATCAATCCAACACTTTCAACTGATCTCAAGTTTGCTCATAAAGAAATGATATCATTCCTACATAGACTTGCTCGTTACAACATAGCGTTGTCATCTGTTTGATATAGGTATCCACCCAACCCTACCAACCCTAGGGAAATCCTGTACAAATCTGCATCTCATTGACATAGGGATGCTGGCTGGTTGAGTACTGTGCCCTGTAAAAACACTCCCTGACAAGTGGGCAGGTTTTAAGTACTATATCACCTGAGCATTTGGCGTCCACAGCTGGAGGTTCATGGCTTGAGCTCTTGTCTACTCCCTGGTCAAAACTGACTGCAGGAAAATCCAGAGATCCTTTCCCACTAAGAATGAAATATTTCATTGTCTGTGGCAGGCTTGATCTGATTTCCTTCACGGCTGTCAATGGATCAATTGTGGTGATCAGTAACAGTACTACAGTCATTTGCATTCACGATAAATTGTTTATTACATTACATAAATAGTCCTTATTTTTTTATTCTCTCTCCCCTTTGCAACACACACCATCCAAGACTCAAAAGATCAACTTCGTAGGATAATGAAAAGAAAGATCGACATGCAATTTTTGAATATATCCCTTTCTGTATATCACTTGTATATCTGCAAGACTAAGTGTTTGTACACATAACCTAGAATGAGATGGCCTCCTGTTTCCACAAATAAAAAAAATTTAAAAATTCAGTTTTATAACCATCTCTGCCATCTCTCGCCCATGTGTTATTTCTGTCCTTTCAAACCGAGGTAAACATTTACACTGACAATGAGCGCCAGTCAAAGGTCAGATACAGCATACCTTCAACCAGATTCCCTGCAACAATTACAGCTTTGGCATCACCTGCCTGTAGAAACAAAAACTGCATGACTGCATTGACTTGCTGGCACCTGCCTTACCGGTATCTGAATAAAGCTCAGATAATTCAACTATTATACACATTTCTTTTAAATTTAAGTCTCAATAAATCTAATCTTTACTTTCGTCCTAGATTTCATAGTGGAGGACTTTCACATCCAATTTCATCCAAGAGAGTCAACACCACATTAAATACTTGACAACTTCCTGTGGCTTACAAAGTTTTTTTAAATGCACTACTAACTGGCAGATGCTTCAATCAGTTGAAAGATTTCAATGGTAGAAAAGAAAGAGATCAAATATTCCTTCTCATTTCTGTTTCATATCTGGGACCTCTGTCACATAAAACAAACATGAACGGATTAGAACTGGTTTGACCTATTTAGCCTGAGTCTCACAGCTCAAAGTTTGTGGCTCACTAGAATGGAAAGCCAGCCATACAATTCACAGCAAAAGGTGAAAATATGCAACAGCTCTCTTCTTATGTACATGTCACAAATGACAATTAAATCATAAAATTACATCTTTCATATCAATGATTACATAGTAAACTATCATAATTCAACTTTTTTTTTCAAAATTGACATCTTTGGCATCTTTGACACACTGCAATTGAGGGTTTTAAAAATAATAGGTTTTTTTTTAACGATATCTTTTTAAAAATATTTTTGAGACAGTTACTCATGTTTTTGCTTCTGCAGAAAAATTTGTAAAAAATGAGTAACAATTTAGTTTACCACTTGGCCCTCAATATTAATTATGTCAGTTGAACATGTCTGAATGCTCTCAAAATGTTTTCCCTGACAACTCAAAACTGAGGAAGTATGATATAATCTATAGATGTTAGTTTTCCTCAAAGACTAATTTGGTATTATACGATTCCATCAGGCAGTTTTCAATTTTCTTTATATCTGGACTCCTAATGAGTATAAATCATAATATAAGAACATTATATAAATGCAAAATATCAATACAGATTAGTTAGGAACATGTAAAACATGTTAACAGAAACCGCACAAATCTTGACCATAAATTCACCTTGATGCAGTGGCTTAATGACACATCCTTAAGATTGAAGTTGATCAAAGCTGCAACTACTCCAATTCTTGCCATACCCAGCCATATGGGAATGTATTCCATACAGTTTTCTGCATACAGTGCAATGACATCTCCTTTCCTGTAGCCCGATTCATACAGAAAGTTAGCAACTTGATTGGTGTATTTCTGAGCCTCACTGAATGTCCAGCAGCTGTCTTGGAACAGAAGGAATGGCTTATTCGGATACATCTGCACATTCTCATCAAAGAATTTGGGGACCGTTTTATTTTGTCGAATGTAGCGTTTCAGTCGTAACAAGATGATAATTGTGAATATCCCTGTTCTGAAAGATAAAATTTTTATGGCAATAATATATTGTGGAAGTTTGTGTAAGCATTCATTAGCAGCAAATAATTCAACATGAAGTTTAATTTTTAAACTACAATTAACGGATACCGCAATAAAACTAGCTGGATTGCACTTGGAATTTATTTCAAGCTTGTGATTGTTCAGTTAGAAGAGATTTTCTAGAAAACTGCACTTGGACAAACTTACAAGTGCTGGTTTGAAAGGTGGGCCTATTTAGTGGTTATCTGTTTAACTCCCTACAGTTCGTGCATTTTTTTTTTTTACCTTTTCTGAACCCAAGGGGGTTGTCTCAAAGATTGCATGCTAGTATCAAATTCTTTGCATAGAAAATAGATGTGTTATACTTATACTTGGTTAGAAAGTTGGATGAAGTTTAACATCCTGCAAAATTGTTTATAAAGTGGAAAGAGGTTGTCTGACACGTGACCTATTTTCTGTGTTACTATAAATCAGTGGTTCTCAAGTAAATTTTGATTTTTTTGGTAGGCAAAGGTGAAGAAAAGGTCGATAATTAGGAAATTATAAAGATCTAGTCAGTTTTTTGTCACACTGGGTGTCTACCACCATAATATCATAAAAAAAACATATACTATCTTGAAAAAGAAAAAGAATTTATATTCGAAGTGTCTAGCGAGACCAGGATTCTGGTCTCCCTAGCCTGTGGTCTTGGGAGACCAGGATCCTGGTCTCTCTAGACTCGGGAGACCAAGATTTTGGGAGGACTTCCGAATGCATTCCATAACTCGACATGTGCATAGGCATTGTCAGATTGATATGTGACGACGTGAGGGTCTAGTCAGTTTGTATCATCGAGGCCGTAGGCCGATGTTTGTCTGGGCAGTAGTCAGATTGACCTATCAGGGAAAGCCGTCGGGGTAGCTATAACTGTTTTCACTCGGGCTATGGAACGCATTTGGAAGTCCTTCCAAGACAAAGTTGCCGCCATGGCCAGGGCTGGGTGCTGACGCCTGTGAGGTGAAGAGATCGGGAATGATGCGTTCTCTTATTTTAAAAAATTGAGAAGAAAGGATCCGGCGTAGACATGCGCACTGGCCAGGAAAAATCTTGGTCTCCCTAGCCCCGAGTCTAGAGAGACCAGGATCCAGGATCCTGGTCTCCCAAGACCACAGGCTAAGGAGACCAGAATCCTGGTCTCGCTAGACACTTCGAACTACGGTGCTAGGAGACCAGAATCCTGGTCTCCCTAGCCTCCTCCAAGAATATTAGCTGGGTGGGAAAACTCTCCACTGCTTCTCCACCATAAGCTGCTGATGCCTCTCTCCATTTAGAAGTTGACAAGTAGATCTAATAACCATATGAAATAACATTCATGTAGGGGCATATTCTATAAAATCAGTGTGCATTCCAAAGAAAAATAAAAGGTGGAGGGAAGGAGGAAATCCAGATGTACTTACCTTACATCCCTCGGCCCCACCAACCACATCACCCTCAAAAATCTCCAACCACCTGTTGTTATGTAGACAGTCAATAAACTTACAAGAGTCAGTACAACGCCAAAATTCAGTACCAACATCAGGATCAGACCCAGCGAAATGTATATCACTATTCTGGCTGCCATTGTAGGGCTCGGCTAACGAACTAGAGTCTAGACTATACCACGTCAAGACGACAAGTAGCACCGTGGCCGTGGCACATACGAATGCCGACAAGCTGTGTACAAAGTAAAAAAAAAAAAAGTTGTTGGCTTGACTTCGCGCAAGAAGATTTAAGGAAGGTTTGTTGAGACACGTATGCTGCAGGCACGCTGGTGACTGGTGAGTCCTATTCGGGACAGGCCACAGACTAATAAAATATATTTTATTAGTCTGTGGGACAGGCACACTCTGCCACAGCTGCTGCAGGGAATGTCTGATCTGGCTCTTTCGCCGCATCCTGCGTTCCGATGCCCTGGCTTGTATGTCACTTTCGAGCTCGGCGGTAGCCTTTTAGTTTTTTTCCCTCCAGGTATCGTAATCAGCTGCGAGTTCTGACCATTGATTAGGATCAATACTGCAGGAGATCAGGGCACAAAGTAAAAAAAAAAAGTAAGGCAACAACAAATAACAAACTTATAAAACTGAACCTAGGGGTGGCACCTAGTTCCGCAGTTGAAAATGACCGTACGAGCTCCTTTTCGTATTTATGGTCGAACTTACCGATAATTATAGTTACCCTTCTACCGTTTTAAATTATTTTTTATTTTTTTGGTTGTTTTTGTTTTGTTATTTGGTTTTGTGTGTGTGTATGTGTTTTTTTCGGCCAAGAAAATATACAGATCAAAAGCCCCTTCAATCCCTAAGATCAATGTAACAGCAATCAGAGATGAATCAAATAGAAAGTCATTTGAAAAATTATTTGCTGAAAGCATGGATAATGTCACCCAATGTGACTCGGTAGATGAAACATGGAACACTCTCAGTTCAAAAATTCATGACTGTGCCATCAAGTCTTTTGGACAGCATAAAGTTTCAAACAACGACTGGGTAGCCCAGAACAGCGAAATTCTCCTACCTCTCATTGAGCAAAAGAAATCTGCTTTCAATGAGTATAACAAAAATTGCAATCAGAGTACAAAAACTTGTTTGAAAAATGCAAAAGCTAAACTTCAGCTGGAGGTAAGACGTTGCGCCAACAAATACTGGACAGACTTGTGTAACAGCATACAAGAGGCAAATGAAAAGGGAGATATGAAAACCGCCTTTAGTCAGATGAAAGTAGCTCTTGGGCCAATCATCACCAAAAGCGCCCCACTTAAGTCTGTAAATGGTGAACCCATCACAGATAAAAATGAACAACTGAATAGGTGGGTAGAGCATTACTCTCTGTTGTATTCAACTGAGAAAAATATTCCACCAGATTTTGAGGAACACCTCCAAAAACTGCCAATAATGGCCGAACTTGACGCTGAACCTTCCTTAGTCGAGCTTTCCAATGCAATCGACCACCTGTCTGCTGGAAAAGCCACAGGAAGTGACAACATTCCTGCAGAGGTATTAAAAGACCTAAAAGGCCCACTATTACCACACCTGTATAATCTGTTACTGCAGTGTTGGAAAGAAGGCGTGATACCACATGATATGAGAGACGCCAAAATTGTCACACTTTACAAGAACAAAGGAGACAAAGGCGACTGCAACAACTATCGAGGCATATCCCTCCTCAGCATTACTGGAAAGGCTTTTGCTCGCGTCATCCTCTGCCGCCTTCAACAACTGGCGGAAAAAGTCTTACCAGAAACACAATGTGGCTTTCGAAGCAAACGATCAACTCTTGACATGATATTTGCACTTCGGCAAATCCAAGAAAAATGTAAAGAACAAAACAGGCCGCTTATAACATGCTTTGTGGACCTAACAAAGGCTTTTGACACCGTAAGCCGATCTGGCCTGTATGCAGTCCTTAAATCCATAGGCTGTCCACCAACATTGCTAAAACGTATTGCATCCTTCCACACTGACATGAGGGCATGTGTCAACTTTGAGGGCTGCACATCCAATTCATTTGCTGTAAACAGCGGTGTGAAGCAGGGATGTGTTCTTGCTCCTACCTTATTTGGGATATATTTTGCAGCCCTACTCAAGAATGCCTTTGGTCAATGTTCAGGTGGAGTACTTATTAACACCAGAGTGGACGGCTCCATTTTTAATATTGCCAGACTAAAAGCAAAATCTCGTACAGAGCATATTATGTTACAAGAGCTCCTCTTCGCAGATGATGCTGCAATCGTGACCCACGATGAAACCACGCTCCAGGCTCTCATCAATAGCCTTGCCAAAGCCTGTGACAAATTCATGCTAAAGATCAGTGTCTCAAAAACTGTAGTTTTGACACAAGGCTTGAGAAACCCCAACCCAATCATGCTGAATGGCTCTCCTCTGGAGCAAGTGGGAAAATTCTGCTACCTAGCCTCAACCATCAGTGGTAGCACAGACATAACAACTGAAATAAATGCCAGAATAGGAAAGGCGGCCACAGCTTTTGGCAAACTCTCAAAAAGGGTGTGGAACAATAGCAAGCTGACCATCAAAACAAAGGTACTCGTGTACCAAACTTGCGTCCTAAGCACCCTGCTGTATGGCTCAGAGACATGGACCACCTACTCCAAACATGAAAGATCCCTCAACTCCTTCCACCTGCGCTGCCTACGCAAAATTCTCAAGATCAAGTGGCAAGACAGGATCTCAAATATCGAAGTTCTGAGCCGAGCCAACATTCCATCAACTCAGGCTCTCCTAGGCAAAAAAAGACTGCGGTGGCTTGGACATCTCCACCGTATGGAAAATGATCGCATCCCCAGACAAATTCTCTACGGGGAACTTGCTACTGGCAACCGACCCAGAGGTAGGCCACATCTGCGATTCAAAGACACTTGCAAGGTCACGATGAAAGCATTCAACATCGACCCCAATGAATGGGAGAACCTTGCAAATGATCGAAGCAGATGGAGACAAAAATTGCGCAGTGGCACGCTCGCAATAGACTTCAAGGCAAAAGAAACATACCTGACAAAACGACAGAGGCGGAATGAAAACACTCGCCAAAGTGAACCCAAAAGACTGACCTGCAATCACTGCCATCGCACTCTCGGGTCAAACATTGGTAGAATAAGCCACGAGAGAAGCTGTCAGTCAAAGTGAAAGTGAATATTCTAGCTGCTAAGACCGTCTGTAAAGACGCTAAAGGCCATGAGAGATGTGTTTTTGTGTGTTTTGTTTCGTTTTTTTCTTATATTTATATTTAAAGAAGTTCCATTTAGTGGACTCTAATCGAATTTGAATCTGAGCCCTTAAAAAAAAAAAATCTTCCTCTCGTAAAGGAGGGCTCCGTTGTTATGACAACGCCTTTGCGTGGCCTAGAGCTCACTGGCGATTCATTAATCATTTATGTGATTAAGTAGCTGCTCGGTGTGCGAAAAAAAAGTTGTGTTTCGTTCTGCAGCAGGCACAGCAGTTACTAAGTAGTTGCTCAGAAGCAGTCTCATTTGTCTTGACACCTGAACAGTTATCACTTAAAATTGCATTTGTGATGAACGAGAGAGGAGAGGGGGAGGTTGTGTTAATCACGTCATTTTTACTTTTTTAGCATAAAGCTGAGAATCGTGTGTATGGTTGGTGTCAATGTCGCTGATGCTGTAGGTGTGTTTTGTTTGTTTGTACTGCCATGCCTTAGTTATCATCTGGTTTATACAAACATACTAAAAAGAAGAATGTGATACATGTACTGATTTTAATCTGTAGTGATAACAAGCAAATCACAGACGTACGCAGGTGAATAAACCAATCAACTGAATAAAAAATCAGTGTACGCTCGGGGATTCTGGATGTACTGTGGTCTACTTTTATTGTCAAAAGTTTTCACTACCCGCAAAGCTGAACATAATCTTCTTATACCTCTGTAGTTGCCGTGATAAAAAAAAAAACAACTGGTTATTCTGCCCAAATGGCAGACTTTTTTTTTTTTTGTTCTGTTCCAGTAACTGCGTAGATTACTCGGACTGGGCAATCAAGCAGTTGCCAGTGAGCGCTAGGCCTTATAAAGGTCTTGTGTAATTTCACCAGTCGAAAAAGGCGTAGATCAGTGACACCATTCTACTTTGTGTGTGTGTGTGTGGGGGGGGGGGGGGGAAGCGACAAATACAGTCCCAGGACAGTCCAAACATTCAGTATGGACACACCATTAATCTCATTTATTCACTTTCATATCTGAAAAAATTAGAACAAAAAATTCACATTGTGAGAACGTTGTTACATGTATTTAAGTTCCAATGCCCGTTGTTACGAATCTGGACTGGGTGATAGTGCCCTCCAGTGTTACAGAGTTGGTATTATGACTGCATTTTAAATCGAGAGGTATTTACTATTTACTCTTTCGTACCATGCCACACACTAAGAACAATCTGAATAAGTTTCATAACAGACCTGCAGGGCCACAAATTTAATTACACTAAATTTCCTAACAATTTTGTCTAGATCTATTACATACTAAAAGACAACATCAGCAGCATCAAATGAAAATTCAATAATATGTCACTAGAAGTCTTCTCTAGATTCCTATAAGGTTATGATCATTCTGACTCACTAACAATTTAAGTACTAGTTATATCTCTCTCAGATATAGTCTGCCTACTATCTATCAAGCAATATACTAATATCGTCTCTGGCGACGATGTCATCTCAGCTATTTGTGCCTACCGCTTATAATGGATCAAGCTCGTCAATATAAACTGACGTAGTTAAGTCTAGATATCTACTCTAGGATGGGCTGGCAATCCCCAGCCTCATCCAGACAAATCAATCCCAATTCACAGATGTGTATGCCAAACATTCATACTAGTTGCAAGTCAATATAAATCTTTGTCTTGCATTCTTGGGTAGCACTCCTAGTATATGCGGCAATCCTGTCCTACTGGATAAATTATGTTCAGCTCCTCGTTCATTGTTGAATCATCAATGGACAAACACTTACGCTTGGTCCCTGGTATTAGAAAAACCAGGGAACAGTAGACAATAGCAGTGGGCATATCTCATTCAAGCATATGGCTTCATCTCAATGTCTATAGTGGACTAGACATGAATCAAACAGACTTATGATTCTTCAGGCAGAATCGTGCCGACGCCTGCACAGATTGGAATTTTCTGTATGGAGTAATGGACATAGGTATGGCTACACTTTTATACTGTGCAGCCACCTGCAAATTACCGTCCAAATCCCTAGATTTGATTGGTGCATCCATGCGAGCTCATCTCGCAGTATTAATATATTCTACGTGGGAGTTGGTCACGGCCTTGTACTAAAAACAGACAAGGTCAATTTAAAATGTCAAAACAATTACTGAAATCTTTAAACCCTCGTGCTTTCTACATTTTATGTACGAATTTCTGAACGCGACTACTACTACTACTATTTCCTGTTGCACCCACTGGTGCTTAGGGCAGCAACAAAGGATCTCCAGCCCTGTCTGTCCTGGGCCATCTTTGCGAGAGTTCCCCATGAGTGATTGAAGGATTTCATCTCTGCCTCGATTGTTCTCCGCCAGGTTGCCTTGGGTCTGCCTCGCTTGCGCCGTCCCTCCGGTGTCCACTGAAGTGCTGTTTTGGTTATAGAATTTGCTTCCTTTCGCAGCACGTGTCCAAGCCATCTCCATCGTCTCTTCGTGATGATGTTGGCTATTTCTTCTTGCTTGCATCGCCTTAGTAGTTCCTGATTAGAAATCTTGTTTGGCCAAAAGATGCGGAGAATCCTACGAAGACATGTGGTGTGGAAGGAAGACAACTTGGCGAGGTCACCTTCTGTCATTCGCCAACACTCTGATCCATACAGGAGTGTGGATAGGACACAGCTTTGGTACAGTCTGATCTTGGTGTTGATGCCGTATTGTGTCGATTTCCAGATGTTGCTCATACTTTGAAAGACAGCCCTTGCATTTCCCAGCCTACTTTGGATGTCCTCCTTTGTGCCACCCTCTGGTCTGATAATGTTACCAAGGTATTTAAATTTGTCCGTCGTGGTGAGGTTCTTGTCATCTACTTGCACTGGTGCTGGAGTGTCTACATTTAGGGTCATAATCTCTGTCTTCTTCTGGCTAATCCGAAGGCCTACTTTGCATCCAAAATTATGTAGTCTCTGCGTCTTATCTTGCATGTGTTGGTGACTATGTGACAATAGCGCAAGGTCATCCGCAAAGTCCAAATCCTCTAGGTTGTCGAAGAGTGTCCATCTGATGCCTCTTGGTGCATCCTCTGTAGTTTTCCGCATAATCCAGTCGATTACGAGGTTAAACAAAATTGTTGACATCACACATCCTTGGCGTACACCAGTTTTCACTTCAAAGGATGCATCACTGTTTCCGACACTGCAACTGAAGTTCTTGTAAAAGCTTTTGATGAGTTCAACAAGCTTGCTGGGAATCCCATAGTGCCGAAGAATGCGCCATATACTCTCTCTGTGGATGCTGTCGAAGGCCTTTTCGAAGTCAACGAAGTTCACATAGAGCTGCCTTTGCCATTCTGAACACTGTTCTATGATGTTTCGGAGTGTGAAGATCTGGTCAATGCATCCTTTCCCCTTTCGGAATCCGGCCTGTTCCTTTCTCAGTGTCTTGTCCACAGCATCTGACATACGTTGCACAATGATCTTGGCAAGGATTTTGCTGGGTATAGAAAGGAGAGTGATACCACGCTAGTTGTTGCAATCGCTGAGTGCTCCTTTCTTGGGTATTTTCACTATTCTGCCTTCATTCCAGCTCTTTGGTACTGCTTCTGCTTCCCAGATAGCTGTGAACAGTGGCTGAAGGATGGTGGCTGACTGATCCGGATCTGCTTTGAACAGTTCTGCAGTCAAGTTGTCTTTTCCTGGGGCTTTGCTGTTTTTTAGGCTCTTTATTGCTGCCACTATCTCTTCCTTCTTTGGTGGATCTATGTTGATGTCAAGGTCTTCAGCAGCATCTTGTATTATTATTCTATCTTCAGGTGGTGGCCGGTTTAGTAATTCCTGAAAGTGCTCTGTCCAGCGTGTATCCTGTTCTCGTTCTGTAGTCAGTAGTTTCCCATTCTTGTCTTTGATTGGAACACTTGGTCTTCCACCGTACTTGCCACAAATGCGCTTAGTGATCTTGTAGAGCTTACCCTGTTCTCCTCTTGCTGCTGCCTCCTCCGCATCTGCCGCTAGCTGTTCCATGGCTTCTCGTTTATCTTTCTTTACTAGTCTCTTCACTTTCTTATTTAACTCTGTGTAGCTATGTTGGTACCTCTCTTTCAGCCTTTCCGATTTCACTTGTAGGAGTTTCTTTTTCATGACTTTCCTCTCCTCGATCACATCCCATGTTCTTTGTTGGATCCACTCCTTGCTTTTCCCTTTCTCATTAAATCCAAGGCAGGCTACACTGCTCTCTGTGTACACTGTAGTTACTCTTTTCCACTCTGAATCGATTCCTCTTTCATTAGGGTTGTTCTTATCAGACTCTCGTAGAGCCTGGAATCGGTTCTTGACTTGTATGTTGAAGGCATTTCTAACACTTGCATCTCTCAGTTTCTGAATATTAAGGTGTCTTTGCTTTGATGTCTTGATTCCGGTCTTGTTCAGTTTAATTTTGATAAGTGCTGCCACTAGATGGTGGTCGCTGGCTACGTCAGCTCCTCTTTTCACTTTTACATCTAGAAGGGATCGTCTCCACATACCGTTGATCATCAAATGGTCTATTTGGTTCTTGTCTCTTCCATTTGGAGAATTCCATGTGAGTTTTTGAATTTCTCTGTGTGTGAAAAGGGTCCCTCCGATGACTAAGTTGTTCAAGGCACAAAAATCCACAAGCCTTTCTCCATTGTCATTCCTTGTTCCAGTTCCATGTTTTCCCATTACTCTTTCATAATTTATATCATCTTTACCTACCTTAGCATTGAGGTCTCCCATGACAATGATGAGATCATGCCGTGGCGTCATGTCCATTTCCCCCTGGAGTTGTTCATAAAAGTCGTCTTTGTCTGTGTTGTCGTTTTCGTTGGTTGGTGCATAACATTGGATGACAGTGATGTTTGTGTGTCGTCCTTTCATCCTCATCCTCATCAGTCTGCTATTGACTGGTTTCCACTCCAACAAGCATTTGTCCAGTCCTTTCTTTAGGATGATGGCTACTCCTTCATGATGTTGGTCATCCTCTCTTCCAGAGTAGAGAACGGTTTCTCCAGTGGATGTTTTGATCCTTCCAGATCCAGTCCATCTGCTCTCACTTACACCCAGGATGTGTAGGTTGTAGCGCCTCATCTCTGATGTTACATGTGCTAACTTACCCGATTCATACATTGTTCTAACATTCCAGTATCCAATCCTGGTCTTGGTTTTGGCGGTGTTCAGTTCCTCCTTCATCCTGCTAGCAGTTTCCTTTCGGCTTTCACTACTTGCATTCATACGAGTCGCGAGGTACTCAGAAGGTCCATCACATCCAGAACGTTGGTTTTTCCATGTTGCTGTTTCCGTAACGATTTTTGTTTCTCCAAGTAAGGTCACCCCAACAAGGATTTCAGGGTAGGGTTGTTAGCCCTACGCCCAACCCCCGAACCTGGAGGGCCGGTCTGTTCAATCTTGTCTGGTCCTTCCCCCATGACCTGTCCAGCTTGCTTAAAGCTATCAGGGGCACGAGGCCTCCGCTGGCTTAGCTCCTGGGATCACTGGGACACGCAAGCCACTCCTCCACGTCAAGGCATGAACAATTGGGGCAGTCTGAACGCGACTAAGCGTCTTAAACTATCTATCCTTATTCACCCCTTCTCTTCCCTTCTAAGTGTTCATCAAAATCCCGGGGTCGAGAATTGCACTGTCACTCCTAACTTATCCATTTATTCTATCTCGCCCCACTTTCTTTCTATCTCTAAGAAAAAGTGTTTCAAAAACAAACTGTTCACGAGAACAGTTCAAGGACAAACTACGCCGGTTATAATCAACGAGACCGTGAAAAATCAACTCCTTGCAAGTCGTGACCCAGCACGGCATTTATAGCATTAAACCCTGACACCCGTCCGGAATTAATCCTGAGTTAATCGTTGCAAAATTTCTGGGAATACCGGTGTAGCAGGCCAGATTATACCCCCGCCAGACTATACCCGGGATTAAACTGGCCTAGCCCAGAATATACTCCGGGGTATATTATGGGCTAGGCCAGTTTATATCCCGGGGTATACTTTGGGCTAGGCCAGACATGGTTGTCTCCCTGGATATAGACAAGTATGCAGAGCAAATTTAATCAAAGTGGACACTGATGATGTAGAACGTGACCAGTGCAGTAACATCAGAGTTGGTTATTTAAATGCTCAGTCATCTAGAAATAAAACTGAAGACATTGTGGACCTCATTCACGAAAAGAATCTAGATTTACTGTTTATCGTTGAAACATGGTTAGTGAAAGAGCGTGATGCTATTATTGAAGATGAACTGACACCTCCTAATTTCAAAATTAAATCTTTTCCTCGGAAAAATCGTCTTGGAGGCGGGATCGCTGTAATTTTCAGAAAATCACTTGAACCAAAAATTGTTATTAAACCGGAAACTAGCTACCAACCTGAAACATTTGAGATTATGGAGCTATCATTAGATCTTGGCACCAAAGTCTTTCATTTTGTCTGCATTTATCGAGCGTCAGGCAGTAAAACTAATTTTCTGAGTGAACTTGAAGTTCTCCTACCACGCTTAACCTGCGAGAAAGGATACCCTGTTCTTTTGGGTGATCTTAATTTTCATTTTGATTCTGAAACATCATCTGAAGTAAAACGACTTAAAGAACTTATCGACCAATGCAACATGTCTCAGATAATCAAATGTCCAACTCATCGGGCTGGTCACATCTTAGATTTAGTGATCATCAAACAAACCTTGAGCACCTTCACCAACACCGCCGTCCTAGAAAAACTCATTTCGGATCATAAAACCATCGTACTCGATATTGATTTCGCAAAGCCAAATATCATCAAAAAAGTTGTGTCGTCCAGAGACATAAAAGGTATCGACATCAATGCCTTCAAGACGGAAATGGCCAATGCTCTCGAGAACTTTGAAGGCGACATCACATCTTATAATAACATCCAGCAAGATCTACTACAGCGACATGCACCTATCAAGACCAGGTCAATCTCCAACAGACCGTTCGCTCCATGGTACACCCTAGATGTCAAAGCAGCCAAAGCAGAATGTCGCAAAGCAGAAAGGAAATGGTTAAAGACAGGTCTTACAGTCCACAAGGACATTTTCAAACACCAGAAGATCAAATGGAAATGTGTTATTAAACTTGCAAAAAAAGACTTCTATGTCACTAAACTTCAAAATTCTACATCTTGTAAGGAACTTTTTAGTATTTGTGATGAACTCACAGGGAAAAGAAAGGAAACACCTCTACCCACAATTTACGAGAACAATTTGTTGCCCAATGTTTTTGCTGATTATTTTGATAAAAAAGTTACAACTATCCGAGAAAATCTTGACAGTTTTGATGCCATTGATCATTTTGATGAGTTTCAGGGAAATCCTATAGACACTTTTGGTGTTGTGTCGAATGAATCTGTAAAATCTATCATCATGGCATCGCCATCAAAATGTTGTGACCTCGATCCTATTCCTACATTTTTGGTTAGATCTTGTATTGGTGAACTGGTTCCAACTATTACAAAAATAATAAACACCTCTATTTTAAGTGGGTCTGTCCCTGATTATTTTAAAACAGCCTGGGTAACACCACTTTTGAAAAAAACGACTCTTGATCAAAACATGTTGAAAAATTATAGACCCGTCTCAAACCTTCCTTTTCTCTCAAAAATCCTTGAAAAGGTGATATTACAACAACTAATGTGTCATTTGAGAAATAATGACCTGTTGGAACCATTTCAATCTGCTTACAGAAGTAACCACAGTACTGAAACTGCACTATTAAGAATCATGAATGACATATTAGTAAAGGCAGATTCTGGAAATATTACTCTGCTAAATTTGTTGGATCTATCAGCAGCGTTCGATACCATCGATCACGAAATCCTGCTCAGAAGGCTAGAAACATCGTTTGGAATCAGAGGGGTCGCCCTTAAATGGGTCGAATCTTACCTGTCAAATCGCCACCAATTTGTTGTAACCAACAAAATAAGATCTTTTTCTTATGCGCTTCAGTATGGCGTACCACAAGGCTCAGTGCTTGGTCCTATTTTGTTTACTATCTATACTATTCCACTTGTACATGAAATAAAGAAATTTAATTTACAATATCATTTCTATGCTGATGATACCCAGCTCTACAGTTCTGCCTTGCCATGCGATGTTGACAGCCTTCTGCAGCAGGCTGGAAACTGTATAACAGAAATTAAAAGCTGGATGAACCAAAACAAACTGGCACTAAATGAGGATAAAACTGAGGTTATTTTATTAGGCCGTGAGCGGGTTCTGCAAGAAGTGGACAGAACTGAGATGATAATTGGCACTAATTCAATAGAAATTTCAAAAAAAGTAAAAAACCTAGGGGTTTACATTGATTCAAATCTTTCTATGTCATCTCAGGTTAGTCACCTCATTCGTATTCTATACATGGAAATCTGGAAAATTGGTAAAATCAGACATCTTATTTCAACTGAAACTGCGGCTGTTTTAGTAAATTCTTTTGTACTTTCAAAGCTTGACTATTGCAACTCCCTTTTGGCTGGAATTTCACAAAAAAATATTAGAAAACTCCAAATTGCTCAAAACAATGCAGCGAGACTTGTTTTGAAGAAAAAGAAAAGAGATTCAGCACTGCCACTTCTGCAGAGTTTGCACTGGCTGCCAGTCGAGAAAAGAATAATGTACAAATTGTCATCCATTTGTCACAAATGTGTCAATAATACTGCTCCATCGTACCTAGTTGATTTAACTGATTACTATGTTCCATCTCGTCAACTAAGATCATCATCTGACACTACAAAATTGAAAGTACCTAAAATGAATCTGTCCACTGTAGGAGAAAAGTCCTTTTCATTTCTTGGCCCTACCATCTGGAACACTCTTCCAAATACAACCAGGGAAATTAATGACATTGGTTCTTTCAAACGCCATCTGAAGACCCATTTCTTTCAGACAAACTAGGCTAGGTGTTTTTCGGCAGCAACAATAGTAAATATTTTTGAATTTCTTTTGTGTATGCGTGTGTGTGTGTGTGTGTAAGAGTTTGTTAAAGCGCCCAGAGCTTGTCATCGACGGGGTTGGGCGCTATATAAATGCAATATATTATTATTATTATTATTACCCCCCCCCCCCCCAGGTCCAGATTATACCCCCTTTTTTTTTTTTTAAACAAGTCAACACCACAGCTTATTTCAACTTTAGTCTAAATTGTTCATTATCACTGTCATCTGCAGGTATCACATTGAAGCATACATTCTTGACTCTTGTAAATTATGATACATTTAAGAGGAAATAAACATGCAGTAAAAAGCATTGATATACAAAAGGTTTGAAAATCCATTCAAATTGATATGATTAGACTTGTTTACTTGTGTCCGTTGGTATTATTATTGTTGTTGTTGTTTTTTTTATAATTATAGTTGTCCATGAGTTACACATATATTCTTTTTGTTGTTTTTTTTTTGTTTGACATAATACTTAGTGGCAAGGTATGAAATACCTGTAATTATAAGACTCATAAGTGTAAAGATCTGAATTTTATTTTCATTTTTGAAAATCAGATTAATGTGCTTGATATGTCAAAACAATTAGATCTATATATAAAGTTATAATAATGCAGAGAGAAAAGGCCGGGAAAGAACACACAGAGAAAACCACAACAACAACATTTTAATAACCCAACTGACATATTGTGCAATTCCACCATCCAGCAGACATTAAATGCTTCACACGAAACTATAAATACGTACTAAAATTTTTTCACATCATAAACTTAACCTGCCCTGATCCACTTGAGACGGCACAGAATGCTAACCAGTAATATTCAGTAATAAAAATAAGAACACAAAATCATCTTATTTACTCTTGAAAATAAAGAGAATATAATCAATATCAGAATCATCATCATCACCATCTTGGAATATTATTATAAAGATAATAGGGAATGTAAAACTGACCTACACATCATTCTAGAATCGATATATAATAATAATAATAATAATAATAATTGATTTATATAGCTCCAAAATCCACTAAAAGTGCTCGGTGGCGCTTAACAAACACATAGAATACACAGTCTCAAACA
This sequence comes from Onchidella celtica, assembly GCA_963931925.1. Taxonomy (NCBI): domain Eukaryota; kingdom Metazoa; phylum Mollusca; class Gastropoda; order Systellommatophora; family Onchidiidae; genus Onchidella; species Onchidella celtica. The sequence continues at coordinate 9,189,142 of OZ007577.1, forward strand.
CTCCAGAATATCACACCCACACACTAACACATCCAAAGATACATTTCAGTAACAGTTCTAGTGTCATCTATAAATCATACACTTTTTTGAAAAGCAATGTTTTGAGTTTCGATTTGAAGTGCTCTATTGAATTACAGTAGTTGTTTTTATATCATAGTTCAGATTGTTCCAAAGTTTTGGGGCACAGATGGAAAATGCCCTTTCTCCAAGCATTGTTCTGGATCTAGGCATGCAGAGCTGACTGTCATTTAAGGACCTTAAATTGCGTGGCGGTGTGTACTTTTCTATAAGTTCTGAAAGGTAGTTTGGCGAACACTGATGCAAAGGATCTTAAATTCAATACGTTCCTTTACAGGCAACCAATGGAGAGTTTTTTAAATATCCTCGGTATGATCCGAAGCTTTACTCAGTGTTACAAGTCTCGCTGCTCTATTTTGAATCTTTTGAAGTCTTGAAAGAGTTGAATCGGGAATGCCAAAAAGTAGGGAATTGCAGTAGTTCAGATGACTCAGAATGAAAGCATGAACAAGAATCTTTGCTGTGTTTTCATCAATAAATTTTCTTATTTTTCCTATGTTTCTAAGGTGGTAGTGCATGGTTTGACAAATTCTTGTCACATGGGTCTTCATAGAAAAGTCAGGATCAAAATAAAAGCCAAGGTTTCGTATGGCACTAGATGACTCAACCTTAACAGTTGCATTGCCAAGATCCAATGTGTCAAACTTTATGTTTGCTCTTAACTGATTTGTTCCCAACATGATGATTTCTGTTTTGTCGTCATTCAATTTAAGTTTGTTGTTAAACATCCAGTCCTTGATATCATGAAGACAGTTTTGAATTGTTGAAATTTGTTGATCTTCCTCACCATGGCTGATAGGTATGTACAGCTGGGTGTCATCTGCGTACATGTGATGCTCTAATGTATGTTTCTTGATGATATCTGATAATGGCGTAGTGTAAAGTGTAAATAACACAGGTCCGAGGACTGAGCCTTGAGGAACTCCATAGTGCAGTGGAACTGAAGAAGATGTTACAGTGCCAGCATTTGAAGATGTTGAACTACCAACACATGATGGAAGTTGAACTGATTGGGATCTATCTGTGAGATACGATTCTATCCATTTGAGGGTCTCCAATACCAAAGTAGGTCCCCAGACGCTGTAGTAAAATGTCTTGATCAATGGTGTCGAATGCAGCGCTCAGGTCAAGTAAAATGAGTGCTGTACACTTTTTCTGAACAGCAAATCTGATGATGTCATTGTGTACTCTCAAGAGGGCTGTCTCTGTACTGTGAAACTCTCTATAGGCTGATTGGAATTTTGCAGCAAGGCCCTCTGCGGAAAGATATGATTTAAGACGTGATGCCACAAGTCTCTCTAATACCTTGGATAGAAAACTAAGATTGGAGACTGGACGATAGTTGTTCATAAGACCCTTGTCCAAATTTGATTTTTTTAGTAGTGGTGTCACTAGTGCTTGCTTAAACACGAGAGGAACGTAGGCCTCTTGGAGACTGCAGTTAACAATAGATGTTATTGCAGGAGTAACTTCTGTCTCACAGCTTTTTATTAGCCACGTTGGAATGGCGTCCAACATGCAGGTCTTATTTGCAGAAGCTGTGACTATCTGTGAAACTTCCTCATGACTTGCGAGGTGGAATTCATTCAGAGATGACTCTGAATTTGCTGTGGTTGTTTCTGATGAACTTTGCTCAAACTGATCTCTGATCTTTTTAATTTTGCTATTGAAGAAGTCAGAGAAATCCTCTGCCAGTGTGTGTGCATCGGTGTGTGATGGTAAGTTGACTGTTGTTTCATGGTGCATGAGGCCTGTAATTATTTTGAAAAGTTCCTTTGAGTTGCTTTTATTTTCACTGATGTTTTTCTGAACATGTTTCACTTTCGATGTCTTGATGAGCTGATTAGTCTTGCTTTTGACTTTGATGTACGCCTGTTTATGTACCTCCAGTTTTGTTTTCCTCCACTTCCTCTCTGCTTGCCTTCTTTCATGTTTTGACATTCTGATGTCGTCGTTGTACCATTTGGTGTTAGGCCGCAGACAAAATTTTCGTTCTTTCAATGGGGCGTGCTTGTCCAGCAAATCAATAAGTGTTGAATTAAAAACTTCGATCTTTGCTTGAACACTTTCTGCATTGTCAACTTTATTAGTCAAGTTACAAGAAATAATTTCCTCTTTTATTAAGTTAATGTCGATGTTCTTGGTGTTCCGAGACACAATTGTTCTACTGACTGGTTTGGGTTTAGAAACAGATAGTGAAAATAAAACCCAGTAATGATCTGATGGGCTATTCTGGTCCACTTCCAGTGAATGTATGGACTTATCCACAACACTGTTTATGACCAAGTCCATGATATGACCTTTATTATGTGTTGGCTCTATCACAAGTTGTTGTAGATTCGATGCTTGTAAAATTTCCAGGAATTTTAAAACTTGTGAATCATTTGGTTTGTCCATGTGCAGATTAAAATCGCCAACTAAAATCATTTTTTCACACTGAAGTGTTCTATCAAGCACAAAATCATTAAGATCAGTGAAGAATTGGTCCATCGAAATATGATGTTTGGCAGAAGACGGTGGGCGATAGATGCAAGCAATTTGATACTGAATGTTGTTCTTGTAAAAAGTAAACAGCAAATGTTCAAATGATGTAACCGCCGTGGAATTCAATTTTTCTATCTTAAGTCCAGATTTGAACAATGCCAAAATACCTCCACCTCTTCTTCCAGGTCGTATTTGACTAACCACTGAATATCCCACTGGTACCAGTTCGGTGAGAACAGCATCATCATTTTCAGACAACCAAGTCTCTGTGATAATGCAAACATCTATGTCCAGTTCTAGAACATAATCAGTAATGAGTGTTGCCTTATTACACACAGAACGTGCATTTATTAAGCACATAAGTAGGTCTTTGTTATGCGCTCTCGATGTTACAGTGATCAAGTTATTAAAGTCAACCCCCTTCTGTTTAGTAGATGTGCCACATTTATCATTAATTATAGGTTGTAACACATGGATTTTCCTTTTTGTGCCTCCTCTATTGCCCCTTTTTGTAGATCTCTTTATTATCAGTCCATGTTTTTTTAACTGTGAAAACACAGTGGTGGGAAGCCTATTGTTGAAACATGTGTTTCTCATACTAAGTAATTCAGACCTTGAATACTGGAGTTCATTGTTTGTTTTAATGTCAACACACTGACACACTTCACTCTCCATGGTCGAATGCAGCTTTGATCTAGATCTTATCTGTGACTCTGATTGTTGGGTCACAACTGTGTTGTAGCTCTACCTGTGGTCACTAGACCGTGACCGAGCTACCCCGCCTGGCCGTAAAGCTGACACTGTGACATATTTATGGCTTGTGGGCGGTTGAACTAAAGAGCACGACTGAAACTACCGTGTGTTGCTGTTCAAACAACAATAGCCTGGTCCTATCCCACTATTGTTGATACAGGTGAAAAACAGTTCACAACATGGCCACAATGTCAAACTTTGTACCAAAACCACAATGGAGATGAAGATTTTCATTATTTCCAACATAATTTACTGATGGAATATAATATAAAATACATGATCAGAATCTCTAGAACTAGATCTTTCAACTGATGTAAAAATTAACACTGAAATGTATCCAGAAAAACACAAAACATCCACTAATGTCAGAGCTCAAAAAATGCTGCCTATTGGCGCACGGAGAACGACACTCAATAATCTGAACTGGTGGAATGTAGTTTGGCCTAAACACCACAGTTTATTTCATCATCATCATCATCATCATTGCCTTTCTCACCCTGGATCAGGGCATAGGCCACCAACAAACACTTTCCATCCCTCTCTATCATGGGCCAGCCTCTTTACATTATTCCAAGTCTTTCCGCTTCGTTGCACATCATTTTCTCTGGCTCTTCTCCACGTTCCGCGCGGCCTTCCTCTTGATCTCTTGCCCTGGGGATTCCAATCCAATACCTTCTTCGTGATGCTGTTTCCTGGCCTCCCGAGAGTGTGGCCGATCCATCTCCATCGCCTCCTACCAATTTCCTCTCTGACTGGGCTCTGTCTTGTTCTTTTCCACACAATTTCATTGCTGACCTTGTCTGTCCATCTGATCTTAAGTAGCTTCCTCAAACATCTGTTGATGAAAACTTGGATTCTCTTTATGCAGGCCTGGGATGCATTCCAAGTCTCACATCCATACAACAGGACTGACTTCACGTCCGAGTTGAATATCCTCAGCTTTGTTTTTAGAGATATATCCTTGGTTCTCCAAATCTTGCTTAAGGACGTGAAAGCTGCCTGTGCCTTTCCAATTCGTGCTTTGACTTCTGCCTCTGTTCCTCCCTTATTGTCAATGATACTACCAAGATAGCAGAAGGACTCTACATCTTCCAGTGGTTGATCTCCTACTCTGACTTGTGCGCTTGGGGGTGCAACAATTTTTAGGACCTTCGACTTCGCAGGATGTATCCTCAATCCAATAGATTCTGAAATTTTCTTTAGAGCTGTAGTCTTTGCTTGCATCTGGTCGTGTGTGTGCGACAATAGTGCCAAGTCATCTGCAAAATCTAGATCGTCCAGCTATGTCCATGGGGTCCATTGTATGCCATTTCTTCCTCCACTGATGGTTTCTTTCATAAGCCAATCAATCACCAGGACAAACAGAAATGGGGACAGCAAACAACCCTGCCTAACACCAGTCTTGATATCAAAGCTGTCAGTAAGCTCGCCATCGTGTACGACTCTGCAACTTGTCCCCTCGTACATGCTCTTGATAAGATTCACCATCTTCTCTGGGATTCCATAATGTCTCAATATTCTCCACAGTGTTTCTCTATCGATGCTATCAAAGGCCTTCTCGTAGTCAAGGAAGTTCACTATCAGTTGGGAGTTCCACTCTAGCGACTGCTCTACTATGATTCTCAGCGTGGCGATCTGGTCGGTGGTTGATCGATTACTCCTGAAACCAGCTTGCTCCTCTCGAAGTTTTGGGTCTGTTGCATTCTGTATTCGCTTGAGAATAATCCGATTGAAAACCTTTCCTGGGATGGAGAGAAGTGTGATTCCTCTGTAGTTACTACAATTGCTGAGGTCCCCTTTTTTTGGAAGCTTCACCAGGTGTCCTTCCTTCCAGTCCTTTGGAAACTTGCCTCCGATCCAAATCCTCGAGAATAGTGAGTGCAGACCCTCTGCAGCCCCAGCAGCATCTGCCTTCAGCGCCTCTGGTGGGATCTGATCTGGTCCAGCTGCCTTGTCTCGATTTAACTGCTTTATGGCATCATTAATCTCTGCTTTAGTCGGAGGGTCGCAACTGATCGGTAAATCATTTCTTGCGGGTAGAATGTCGGGTGGGTTGCTTGGTGGAGGTCTGTTCAAGAGGCTGACAGTTTATTTCAATCATAGTTTAATTCTTTTTTTTTTATCACTGTCAACGGGCACCATAGTAATACATACATACACACATTCTTGGCTTCCCGAAATATCATAAAGACCACAGAAAAACTGTGGGGTCGCAGCAGGGCTATAAGCAAAGTCAAAATTGGGCAAAAAGAAAAGGTTGTATGTTGCGAAGCCCCGCGTGAGAAATAAAACCCAAACAATACAAAGCAAACTAAAGAGAAGACAAAAAATACACAAATTTTCGGCTTTCGCCTTTGTCAAGTGAAAAAAACGAACAATAAAAGACTTCAACAGGAACGAAGTGAACTAGTTTACTTAGCTGCGAGTTCTTGCTTCGTTAGCAGCACCAAAGCACGTCCGTCCGCCAAAAGCATGGAAGCAGGAAGTGACGCAATTGGTTAGTAACCAAGATGAAGGCGCCATATGGTTTTAGTTTGCTTTGTATTGTTTGGGTTTTATTTCTCACGCGGGGCTTCGCAACATACAACCTTTTCTTTTTGCCCAATTTTGACATTCTTGGCTTCCGTAGATCATAATAAAATTCAGAGGAAAAAACATGCATTATTTTGTATTGATATGCTATGGGGTGAATATCCATTCAAACTGATATGATTCAACTTTAACCCTCATTTCACTCACGTTCGTTGTCATGTTGTAGTTGTTTTGGTAGTTGGTTGCTCATGAGTAAAATTTGCATTGTATTGTTTGTTTGGCACTGACATACAACAAGTCGCAATGGATGAAATAGTTAACACACTCCTAAAAATGAAGTCATTTTAGAGTATTTTTGTGTGCGAATACACAGTTGTTAAATCCTCTGGCAAGGGACTTGTCAAGCTTAGGAAGGTAAAGACGGACAAAGTATTTTTTTTATTTTATTTAACTCGCTAGAGACATACCCTTATTCACTATAACACAGAAGTTCAATCTTCCAAATGCCTTGCAAACTAATCCAGTGTCTTAAACCATAAGGTACATGAAATGTATATCATTCTACAAATAAGCTATCAAAGAATAATATTCACTAACAAGAAATGCTGTTAATGCAACATGCTATAGATCTAATTACTTTTTACAATGCACTACTTTTGTCTCAGTGTACTTACTCTGTCTGTCTACACAACTGTCAAAGCTATTTCACTAAAGCTTTCTGTCCAGTTCTACTTAAATAGCTGAAAAGATTTAACACATTTTATTTATGTAGTTGATACACACATATTGCTGCTTATAGATTCTAGAATGATTTGTAGGCCTGCACTGCCGTTTTTACACTCCCTCTTATATCTTTGCATTATTCCAAGATGATGATGATGATTCTGGTATTGATATTTCTCTTTATTTTCAAGAGTAAATAAGATGATTTCTTGTTCTTATTGTTATTATTGCATATTACTGGCTAGCATTCTGTAACGTTTCAAGTGGATCTGGACAGTGGAGTTCATCAGGCGAAAAAATTTAGTGCCTATTTAGTTTTATTTGAAGTGGATGACGGAATTGCACATCTGTCAGTTAGGTTATTAATATGTTTTTATTATTTTTTTTCTGTGTGTTGTTTTCCAGCCTCTTCTCTCTGCATCATTGTAACAAAAAATACAATGCATGTTTTACTCATGGCCAACCAATTATCAAAATATAATAATAATAATAATAACAAACACGAGTGAAATCAATGCCGAAATCTAATCATATATCAGTGTGAATGGATATTCAACCCTTTTGTATATCAATGCATTTTAATGCATGTTTGTTCCCTCTGAAATGTATCATGATTAACAGGAGTCAAGAATGTATGTATGGTACACCAATTTAAACTAAGGCTGAAATAAACTGTTATTACTATTTCCTCTAAATTGTATTATGATTTATGGGTGTCAAGAATGTGTTCATGTATGAATTAATATGATATCTGATGACAGTGATAAAGAAAAGGCTGTGGTCTTGACTTTAAAAAAAAAAAAAGTGGGGGGTATAATCTGGACTGGGGGGGTATAGCCTGGCCTAGCCCAAAGTAACCCCGGGTATAGTCTGGGCGGGGGGTATATTTTGGCCTGTTACACCGGCACCGTCGTCAGTGGTAGCATTATTCTGCTACGTAATATTCTGATTTAGATAAACGGCCAGCTTTTACACTTCATTTCCTTCTTGTAAATTATTACTTAACCCCCTTCAGCAACTATTTAACAATGCAATAAATTAAAGTTGCCACATTTTGTACAAAATAATTTTCTCCAAATAGAGTGGCCCATTCTTTTGCTTCGGGCACTAGATTTCAGGATTGCTGTACTATCACTGTGTTTGATTGTTGTGTGCTGCATGAGGTTTATCTGTGTCATCAATGGAATGGCAGTGAGAAAGAAACAGATTTGAGCCCTATCAACTTACACATCACATGTAACAGTTCTCTGGGAAAGTGTCTTCACTCTTCTCCCTCTCCTGACTGTGTGCAGACACTCAAGACAACCGCCGTTTCCTTTACTGGAACACGATACCAGCTATTTCCCCCATTTCATGTTTGAATTTCTGCCAATTGCCATGCAAAACCAAATCTTGCCTGATGAGCTCCTTTCTTTTGATTGTGTCAGCACTGCAGTTTTCTTTCACAAATTTTATTTCAAGTAGGTTATACTTTATATTGTGGATTCGTGATATAACAGAGGTAAAACTTTACTTGCTTCTCTTCTCAGTCTAAATTTCAAAATTTCTTGTTCTTTATCCATATAAAAAACTACAAAGTCTATGATAGAAAACATTTTATTACGACCAGGCATTGAAAACTGCAAGAAGCTTTCCTCAAGCATAGCAAAACTCAGATGGCAAGTAGAGTACTTTTTGTGTGTGTATGAAAGGCATCACTTCCGACCGAACGGAATCAGCACAAAAAAATTTGCGCGCGCGTGCTGAGATGGTTGGACAGGCCAGAATCATTAAGAAAATTCATCAAGTTTTGAATACATGGTGAGGTGACAGCACAGTACTGGTAATTTATGTCACAGCCACCCTAATTTGGCTAAATCAAGCAAGATGATCGTTGGGGCTCAAATTAAAGAGTTTGTGATTTTTGCCATTTCAGTGTTTTCTTATGTTTACTATCTTTTTCTTTAACCCAGCCATTCGTTTACACCACACTTGGTTCACACATTACTCCACTGATTCTGTGCCATCACCTCATACATAGATAGACACATCTGGATAGATGAACTGTCCGATCACACCACATTTCCACCCAAAAGAATACAAGATTGTCTAGATAAATTAGCTGGAAAATTTATTAACTTTTTCAAATGCATTTTTACAAAATAGGAAATTCTATGTTATCTTTCTTAGATTATAAACTGAATGCTTCAATTTCCCGTCTCATGGATCATACAGGAGATCTTGTTGATAAAACTGTTCAGCCCAGTGAGCAGAAAGCAAATATAAGTTTAAAAAAAATACTATTTACATGAACATGAAACTATGCATCAGCGGTTCCTCAGTATGTCAAATGTTAAGGGCCCACACATGTATGAGCCTAGCCACAGGCATGGCACCGGTTTTGCAAAACCGTCAAAAAAACTTTTGTGTGGAGGCGATTGCATGGGGCCCCGCCCGGGATGCGGCTTGGGTCCAGAAATTTATGAATTGTCAAATCTTTTTCCCCCCCAGCCTGGGTCTGAAGGACTGGCGAAATAAAATAAAAATGGAAAATAATCACTGATTTTTTTGCAATTTTGACATCAAATTATTTATGAGTGTCGAATTTACCATAGATTTGATACCAAACACCATATGTGCTCAACGGTTTTCAATAAGAAATTTCCAATATAAATTACTTTACGTGCCTCCATTTCCAAGTATAATTCTTGTATGACCCTATTAAGGTTTGAAACGGAGGGCGGAGAACATGTTTTGTTTTGTTTGTTTGCTTGGATTTCATCACAGGCAGTTCACTCCATTGATTGAAACGATTATATCGATTAGATTTAAGCGCCAGTTAAGGATAGCAAAGCTTTTAATAGAAAATGCAGAAAGTACCTGAGTTAATAGGACAGTGCAAGAAGTACAGTATACTTTGAGATATTGACATCATACAGAAAAGTATAGTAAAAGTACACTTATAGTTACATGTACTCTACAAAAGATTGTTGAAAAAAAATGGTGGAGATATTATAGTATCTTCTGTGGACAAGGACCTTTTAAGGAAGACGATGCATGGTTTAACTTAGTAAAACAATTTTGTTAGCAGAATGTATTACTTCGGCCAACCTAGTAGATTTTAGATCAGTGGGTATTACTACAATATAGTGCATAACGTAATGTAATGTAACGATTAGTTTGTTTAATGTTCAAATCCACGAAAAATGATGGCACATGTAAATTGCTCTGCACGTCTCACGAATGATCAGGCTTAAATCTTGAGGTGATATGCATGTTGCAAATTATAGGTCTTCATATTTATGATCTCCCTATCGCAAGAAACCTCAAAGTGGCTGTCAACCGCACATGAAGGGGAAGGGCCTCATTATGTTCTCCTTTTTTATGAAAGGGGTTAAAAGAGTCAAAAGTCCCATGTGGGTCTCTTCATACATACGTAAATAGTTGTGAAAGTCACTAGGGTAGAGCCTCAACTCATTGAGTAAACTGGTATGGGTGAAAGTGTCTCAATCAAGAAGCCATTGTTTTGTCCAGTAAGTCCTTTTTTTTTTCACCCTCGATTTTCTTTTCTTCTTTATCGGAGAATAAACAATTCGTCCACAAAAACTCTTTTGATTTTTGGTTGCCATTCCGTTCATGAAAAACTAGTCTAGAATACTCAGTCGATAAGCTGAAGTAACTGAGCGGCTAGCCAGCGCAGGAATGATGTGAATGACGTCAAAAATATCCCCAGGTATGGCTGCAGTGTGTAGGTGAAAAAAAAAAGCCACCAACCAGGCTTGGGTTGAGGCACCGTGCCTGATTCTCATCCGGTGGCAATTGCGTATGTAGGGCCCTTTAAAAGAAGTGCGATGGAGAAATCTCAAAAGTTTTCGTATTTTTAATGAATACATGCATAATTCTAGTGTACAACATTTATCTCTTCACTGCCACATCAACAAATTTCAAAACATTCTTGAAGCGAAAGAACTAAAATGGGAATATGTGACACTTGCATGAACTTGTCTAAAACATCGTTGTTTTTGAAGTAATCCCCCCCCCCCCCCACAAGAAAAAAAAACGCCGACCGGCGCTGCACTGTGGCGATGACGTGCCTGCTCCAGTTGTAAATGGGCTACAATGACACAAAGGCAAAGTTCCCAAATGGGATTAAAGTAGTACACAAATACAAATACAAAATTTTATAATCCTGACTGATTGAATTATCACACATTCCAACAAAAAAATATAAACACTGAGCATTTACAACACAATTATTATCTGTCCGTGATCTAAATGGCATTTCTGGGTTAATAGAATACCAAACAATTACAAGATTTGGGGAAAGATTATACTTTTTCAGTTGGTATAATCAATATTGTCCTCCTCAAAGACCTATACTATCTTGATTAGTATCCTTTATTTTTGTTTTCTTCAATTCAATAATCAACAATACATATAAGATAAGATAAGATAAGATAAATTTTATTCGTCCTTGTACAAGGAAATTTGTTTTGATCATTGAATACATAACAATACAGTTACAGAAGCAGAAAGTATGATACATAGCACGCACACACACATATATACACACACACTGATAAATTAACTAAATTAACAAAATTAACAGTGCACACAATATGCTTCCCTAACTAAAACACACTGACCTGACACGCAGGACATAATTCAACTCTGCACAGATTACGATCAAGATGACGACATTATTGTAACATCCTAGTTGATGATGGAATAAACGATTTAAAGTAGCGCTCATTTTTAGTTTTCTTTGACAACAGCCTTAAACTTCTTACAGATCTTATATATTCCTTGTTCAGGGGGTGTTGGGGGTCATTTATAATAATATTGCAGTGGTGACACTGGTAAAGTAAAAGACTTGAAACTAACATGGACAAAAACCGAACAACACTTGTAAAATACATTAAATCTGGAATGAAGATAATGATTGATTGGGGATTCTGAGGAACAGCATCTGTTAATAGTTTAGGAAGGAATTAATGCCCCTGCTCTTGCCATTAAAAGATATGACAACAATCATAAAAATTTAAACAATCGGCATAACTCAGTCCAGTCCTGTGAAAAAACATTCACAACACTGCCTACTGAGGGCTAATGCATGCATTCCCACAGCTGATTGGTCTGTTCCTGGAACTTTTAATTCAAAAGCATACAGATTACATGACATGTTTGCAGCCAGTGAGCATGAACTGATGGGATACCACACAGTGGTAGTTTGTGACACTAAAAATAAGATAAAAAACTGTGGATCCTAAATTATCCAAGCCAGCCGTAAAAAGCCCTTTTTAGGGATACAAATACCCCAAAGAAGAAAGAAAGCCAATAAGACAGAAGAAAAAAGGCCAAGAACAACAATGTGAAAAGGAATTGTAATGTCCAGAGCTGCCAACCTCCCAAAAGAAAGACCTCATCTCTCACTAAACTTTTTAACTCCAATATTCCTCATTTTGCAGGGAAACAAAAACAGCGGAATTCATTGCCATGGTAATAAATTACTCTTAAGAAGTAATGATATGTATTCAAATGACTGCAAAATAAGTTAATTCCAAGCCCAAGTCTTTGACACAAAGAGAATCCATCCCAGTATCCAAACAAAAACTTATTCACATTTCACCGCTGGAGCCTGTGGTTTCCGAGGTTAAAGCTTAACTTTCCTATGCAACCCCACATTAAACTGATTCTGCGTGTGTGAACGAAAAATACAATCACTTCCCTCAAGGTACTGACTTCTGTACTCTTTTAAGTCTTGTTGGAAAAGAATTTTATGAAAATGATAATGCCTTTAACTGGCCACATGTTCATTTAATACATAAGGCACATAGGCATTAGCAAAGTGATACTAAGTACTGGTTAGTCAATAACCATTTTCCAAGGCTGAAAAGGCACATGTAGCTCAATTTGCTAGACAAACAATTCATGGCATAGTGATTTAACAATAGGTTTTGATTTGATGAGGTTCACTGGATCCAGCTTACCAATCAGTTCATTGCATATAAAGCCCTAAAATAAAACATAAGGGTTTCTATTGCAAACACTTTGGTATCTGTCAGAAAGGAATGGATATTCTCTATAAGATAACATACACCAGGTTCACTTTTCACTCTCAGCAGTATAACCCTCGGCCTGTGGGAGGCCCCTGTATAGGCCTCCCCGCACAACATGCTAGGCACATGAGGCCAATGTTGTATAGCAATGCTGTTCCTCGTGTTTTGTTTATTTGGTTGCTGCGCCTACCGTTTTTTCTGTTTTTCACACTAGTTTCGCATGTTTTGCTTGTTTATCTACCTTGTCACCCCTACTATGTCCAACAAAGTAGTATCATCCGATTAAATTTATTACAATGCAACTCTTCGTAACTATTCGTCACACTCCTGTAATACCAGTAGTACTGACGGTCTGAAGTTTGGATCGGGGAAAATCTTAGGGAAACTTTTGTCTTTGATGCTGGTTGTCGTCTACATGTGAAATGAGAAAAAAAGGGGCCATCTGCGTATTTGAGAAACCGTTCCATGTCTGTAATGGTGAATTCCGATGTAATACTTGGGCATGCTGCATAGGGGCATCTGTCAGTAGGTTTTTCATCAGGGAAAACTGGGAGAAAATGACCGACTTGGTCGTTGTCTTTATAGGATGTGGTAATTAGAGAGATATTGTGTTGCTTTGATTAAACGGCTTTTCAGTACCTGTATGTACTCTATGAGCTGGAAATCAAATCTCTTGCTCAAGGTGTGATAAAATTAACACCATAGTATGTGGAACCTTTACATAGTGGAGGAGAGAGAAGGCAATGCCATGATACATGTGGTTAGTAAATTAAGTGCCTGGCTTAAAAAATAATTAATTTGTTCATCTGAATGGCTCGACTTGGGGACAAAAAAAAAAAGGCGCACAGCTCCCGGGAAAAAGTTACATGTATTAAATGCAGAAAATTCTTGATTGAGGTCCTTCTAATTAACAATAGAACTTATTGCATCTCATCCCAAGTACTTTATCCAAATATCATATTATTGTTATTGTGTCCTAAAGTAAACACGATACACATGTTCAAAAGGGCCCGACCGCCAAGGTTATCGGCAACATGCGAATGATCGGCTGACTGGCAACTGGCTATTCCCGAACAGGGTGTTATGTAGAAGAGTTCACTCAACGCTGAATGAGGGTTGAATATCCTTACAATGTTGCTGTGTCACATCAGATATGATTCAATGTCATCCCAGCATAATACTTGTGAAAAACTTTCTCCATCTTTTACACAGAGCATCTAAAAGACAAGTTTCATATATATATATCAGAGATCTTTTAAGATTAGGCGAGTTCACACATGAGGATTTAAAATCAAACAGTTTCTGTAGAAAACTTAAAAAGAATATGATATAAATTTGGCCATTATTTAAATTAACCTCTGAGCATTAAGATATGAACAAAGAAGGGCTCAACATCAGTCAAGTAGTGCTATACACATTAATAAAATACTCTGTCAGGGAATGATAAATTGCAAACAAGAAAACAGAAAAATGCATCAAATAAATTTGTTCCTAAAAAGGTTATAAAAGTAAAATCAATAAGAAGCCTTCCTGTATCACAGCCTCAACTTGCACTCTACGATACTCCTGTAGGTATCTGGCGTGAGTGGCTCATATTGTCTGGTACTAGGGTTCAAGAAGTAAATTCTGTCTTTAATGTTACTGATGTCAAACCCTTCATCCCTCAGTTTGGTCTTCTTCAACTTAAAGGTACCTGAAATAGTTAAATAAAAATTTTGTACAGTTCAACAGGTGATAATCAACTGACTTCTCAAATAAGCACTGTGGTATTTAGTAGCTCCTTGTAAATATTTCCTACAAAATCTGCAAAGCAAATCTGCATTATGATACTGAAATATACTATAGAACAATTATGCATATGCTTCACCAGACAGAAAAGAATACTTACATCAGCCGTGAGTGTGCAGACATACTGCACAGAGAATCTCACAACATGTGAGGGAAAGCAAAGTGTTAAGTTTCTGTTATTAGCAGTCATGTTCAATTTGTGCCAGTGCGGTGATATAAAATAACAGGGAAATACTATTCAATCACTATGATTAACAAAGACAGTGTAACATGAAAGTCCTATTTATTATATAAGTATAATGGTAATTTAACTAGCAGATCAAATTTCAAAATGAGTTTCAGAAGCTTTGATTGTTTTATAAAAGTGCTTTCACAACTGTTATATCTATAAATAATCACATTAATATGTAAAAATATATGTACTACCAGATATGTTTTATGATCACAAGCTACCACATGACACAAATTGTAATGTCTGTTAAAATCATTTATGGCTGATCAGGCAAAGGGATTTATTTAACTAACTTCCACATTATTGTTTGTTTGTTGTTTTTTTTGTCTTTTTTTGAGGCTTGATTTCGCCACAGCCTTTTCACAAATTTTGGATTCAAAATGGAATCTAGACACCAGATCTTTGCTGATCTGCCTTCACTGAGAACATGAAGACTGCTTAATCCATGCCCCTGAGCTCCTATGATCTTACTAATGGAAAAAAAGACAATCAACCACAGAAAACTGGATTTTGCTCACCCATGTAACATTTTAAACGAAATTGTTTACACAGTAAATGCCATATGGCTGAAAACGTAAAAAAAAATCAGAGAATGATCAGTATATTAAATGCTCTCCTTGAAGTATTTGGTAAATAAAGATTTGGAACCCCATGCCTTTGGCAAAACCACTATATCCTCCGCTGACTGTGCCATGCAAAGGTAAATCAAAGTATAATGCTAAAATCAGATAATATACAGTATTTTATACTGTTGAATAAGACTCACCAGTAATGTCAGCCTCTTTGATGAACCTCAAAAAGATTGGCCTTGCATAGGCAGGTAGAGACCTGGCCAGGGAAGTGCCTAACTCTCCCACATTTACAGAGTCATTTTCATCCACAATGGCAGCCATACCAGCACGCCCTTCGTTACCTGAAAATTAGTCAAGAATGTATATTATATCAATGAAAAGTGAACTGTTTGACAGCTAATGAAGTCTGGTGTAATGATGATGTGAAATTGTACCCCACTGGCTGATACAAAAAAATGTTACTGACTTCTACTTCATCAGTATAAAAACAATTTAATATAAACAGTTCAGCATCTCTTTCTTGTGGCTCTTTACAACACAGTGGGATTACATTAGAGATAAAGTTTGAGTCCAGTGAGTTTTGAGTGCCCAAAACAAACATGCTAGGGGAAGTTGGTCAGATAAGAAGTGAAGGAGGCACGAGAGAAGCTAAAGGGAAAAGAAAAAGATTTGAATGAAGTACAGGAGAAAATGTAAAAATGATGATAAAACAACAAGAAAGGAAAGAAAGAAAAAAAAAAAGAATGAAGTTTAGGAAGTCCAAGAAGGAAAATGGGAAACAGCAGGACAGTAAATCAGGCAGTAATGAATATTGCTCCTAACTATACTCTACATTAGTTTAAATGGACCAAAGCTACTATCAACAAGAATTTCACAGTGAACTTGATCAAACTATGGATAATTGTATGTTTAAATGCTTGAACATTTGACTCACCTGGAATCTCTACTCCATAAACCGCAGCATCATTAAGTCTGACAGCATTGCTGATGACAGCTTCCACTTCATTAGTACTGACATTCTCCCCACGCCACCTAAATGTGTCGCCAGTGCGGTCTCTGAAGTACATGTAGCCCAGTTCATCCATCACTAATATATCTCCTGTGCAAAAAAAAGTCACGAAAGAATAGTATGCATGCAGCAGCAAATCACACAGATAAATATTAATCATGAATACATACATCCGTGTGGCGGTAATTGTGTCTTATATGACAATAGCAACTTCAAAACCCTGTAATTCTTCTAAAAATTGTTTCTTCCACTTGCACTTTGATTTGTTTTCCTAAAATTCATTTCACAACAGACCTACAAAAACATCAATTCCATTAAATGTTCTGACCACTACCCATATCAATGGTGATTATATCATGTAACTTCAGATCACAAAAAAATATGACTGGGACTGCTTGCCACCACGCAGGTTAAATCCAAATCATAACATATCAATGGCCACGAAATATTCAAACAGCATATCTGGCCGCAGTTAGGAAATAAAATTTCGATCTTAGCAGTCTAGCCATAAATGAGTGATTGGGCTTACACGACACAATCTATGACCACTGAACAAAAAGTGTTCATTGCTACACAACTTAAAATAAAAACCTGCCTGTTGAAAATGCCTGGTCTCCCTTCGTGAAGACGTCATTGATGATCTTCTTGTTTGTAGCTTTGCCATCGACATAACCATCAAACTCACGGACTGGGTTGCCTTTAACAATTTTGCCAACCAGTTCTCCAGGTTCACCTACGATTAAAAAAATCCTATAAAAAAAAAGATCAGGGAACATACCACAAATATTAATGTGCAATGCGACTTTGAGTTTAATGTGACACTCCCCCCACACTTCGGGTTCGAAAATGTGGGTTAAATTGTTCCCCTCATGAGTAATATGACCCCTAAATTTGCCAGACCTCAGCTGATCTAACATTTACGATAGAGCTGGAGAAAGCAAATTACACACATCTCACTTGGTTTCTAAACCAGTCAGGTCAGCCCATCCTATTTCAATATGATACTGTATGGTGATCACAAAGTAGCATTAGTCCCGATAGGCCATCAGTTTCATCAGCAAATGTCTGTTTACAACCCTTTTTTCCAACAATACGAAAACCTGAAGTTTTCCAAACACATGCTGGCACCTCCAGTGGACACCTGACCCAGACAGGTAGACAGTCTCTGTCCTTTCTTAGCACCCCAAACTGGCCACATTCACGCCTGGTACCCTCAGACTCGAGGTACTATGTCTGAGTGACATCTGACCAAAGTAAGTAGTCTGATACCTCCTACAGTAGCCTTCCCCCTCCCCTTCAATGCCCAATACATGTGCTCCTGCCTGTCACACTATATCAGTGGGGCTATGTAAATGGATTTTGGTGATATTTATCAGATGAGAAATTAGACATGGTAAAGAGAAATAAGAATGTCAATGTCCTACATATATATTCCATCCTTTGATTGGGCAGTATTCTAAATAAAACATATGGCAATTAGAATACCTTGGGTTCAACAGATCAATAATGCTGGTTGAATAAAATTTGTGACATTTTTATGCTCATGTATAATGCAACCTCCCCACCCCCACCCCTCAACTGGCCCAATGATTGAGGTGCAAAATTGCAAAATTTCTCGCATTGTACATGAACATTTACAGTGTATAAACCTCATGAGCTTGAGATGTCCTAGTCTGTTTGATATCTTTACAATTTCAATTGATAGAATGCAGTATGGTATGGACCAAAACAGTCATTTAATTCCAAAGGAGAAGACAAAACACACAAAAAAACACCAATGAAACGTGGCATCTATTGGTTCACTATCATCTAGGAACTTTTTTCATCTTTTCATTTTCAGATTTTCCACAAACCAGTCATTAATTGTACTGTCCCTTCAAGCAAAAACTCATCTCCTTTTTTTACTGTTGGTGTAGGAATTCTATTTGTCTGTTTGAATTTTTGTTTACTGTTTTGAAAATTTGTAAATGTCTTGTATTAAACAAAATGTCTCATTAACAGAAAGAAAAAAACAAGGCTGCCCCCTGATATAAAATTGCTGATGCAGAAAGAAATATTTTCTTCAGAGTATGATTTCATGTGAAAGATAATTTCACAGAAAAGTCCTAAGAAAAAGTGGCACTAAAACATTCAGAAATATTGATCTTATTTCTGGAATCTATCAAAGATTTCATCTGGAGCTTCATTTATCTAAACAATGCTTCGCATCCCAGTGTTCAGGGATCACATAGCATTGTTATTTTCAAAATGTTCACATCCTCTGTCATGGCTTACCTGGCTCAGACATGACACAAACACCATTCTTATCTCTGACAATTTTATTGGTCTCGGGATCAACTTTCACTAAGGTGATTGGATAAAGAAATGGGGCTATCCGTGTACCAAAACCAACAGCTCCAATGCGATTTTCAAAGTTCACTGAAATGAACAAATAGGAGAACGAGAGTAGGCAGGTGCAGATGAAGATTTACATGTTAGTCAGACAACAAAAAATTTCTCACACGTCCAATTACTGTCAAACTTGGTTCAACTCTATATATTTATATATATATGCATAGTGTCAAGACTGAGAGTTTTAATTTGCATGAACATTCTACAAAGTCATTACTCACTTAATAAAGTTGTTTTACAATGTCCAGAAATATAACACAGAGTGACAAAACATTGCAGTCTTACAACTCCTCATCAAAAACATGACAAATCATAAATTTTCATCGCTTTGTATTTCTTCAAAGCAGGAAAGGAAAAGCTGATGATTATTCTGCAAAATTCAAAGTCTGAAGGCGCAAAAATTCATGCCTTTACCTATATAACAGTGCACACTTGTGACGCTAATATCTTTAAAAAATATCCTCAGAGACTGCAGGGCACTACAAAAATTATCAACAAGCTTCTCAAATTTAACGCTATGAGCCCTGTTCTCTGGTGACACACTACACTACCTATATCTCCATTCACAGGTGGTCAGGGTTTGAAGGGTTAATGATCATATTTACACACCAATGCAACATAACTTTTTATCACATACATGCACAATGAATTTTTATGACATGCACAAATCAGCTGTAACATCCAACAGCTTCATAATTATATGTGTAAAAGATATGAAATCAGGTTTTCCATCTTGACTTACTGTACAGTAATATGAAACAAATCACAAATTAACCCTTTTGGTGTCACAGTCCTAGAACACAGTGGCAGATTGTATTATCCGAAAATCACTCCTGAAACTCATGGAAAAGAAATTATAATGCACTCGTTCGTATTCGCATAATGCTCTATCATAAATCCAACCTACCCCCAATCGACCGCTATAGCGGTCTTTGAACACTATGGAGGTCTGTGACACTGAAAGGGTTAAGCACAAGAATGAAGGACAAAATACTATTCAACAGCTACGGTGATAAGGATTTTCACGACTTTTCTTTTTCCCTAGGAAAAACAAACTGAAGCAATAAAGAATTAGGATTTCCTCTGAACTAGAATTAAATCTCACAATATTCACTGTCACTGTCAGTCTGTTCCTGCATATTAACGCACATGGTTTCCTAATCTATTTTGCTTGTCCACTTTCTTTTTTTTTTTTCACTTCTAGTCTCTCACAGCACTTGCACTCACCTACGGCACAATTTCCTTCTGTGGCGCCATAAAATTCTCCAATCAACTTCACACCAAATCTATCCTGGAACTGTTTCCAGATCTGTGGCTTGATGCCATTACCAAACATGACACGCACAGAATGTTGGGTTTCCTCAGGTCGGATAGGCTGAGCCAGGAGGTAGCGACAGATCTCTCCAATGTATTGGGAAACCTTTAGGGTGATAGTGAGGTTTTATTACAAAAACTGTGGCAGGGATTACTTGGGTAAACACACACATTTACAGCATTACCTGTTCCAACTGCACCTTATTTTTTTGTCTGTTTCCTCAGTGCTTGTTTCTTTGCTGAAAGCTGGTGTTCAGGTCTATCCACATTTCATTTCTGAATCATTGTAACTTTTCTCTTTTGTTCCTTATGCTGGGCTTTGTTACAAAACCTGTTTTCCCTTTTTTTTTTGCTCTACTCTAACTGCATTAATTAAGGCAGACTTTTTCTACTTTAGACAAGACAGGTTACACTGTAATAATCCAAGTAAGTTTAACAACAGCAACTGAGGTTGTTTTTATTACACCAGCCATGATAGATTTTACCACAATAAACATGGCTGACTTTACATTAAAGGGACATCTAGTCACAGACAAACTACTTTATTGCTGTGGCAGAGGTTGCAAGTTCAAACTCCATCAAAGTCATTGAATTTCTTTTTTCTTTCACTCCCACTTTTCTGAGCACTAACTAGACATACACCTCTAAATGCCTCACCTTTTCTGGTTTATTGACAGATACTGACTCCATTGCAGATAAGTTTGGGTAATCCCAGTTTCTATCTCCCATAGTCCAAAGGTTATGCAGATAGAATAGTACTTGATGTGCAAGCATTATAACAGTACTGAACAGGTAAAATTTTAAGTGCATATAATTAATCAGCAAATTGCAATGAATTGTAGCAATGAGAACTTACAGTTGCTTTATACTTGACACAGTCCACCCAAAACTGACTAGCTGAAAATTTGTTGCGGATAGCCAAGGTGCTACCTCCTATGACTCCTTGACCTGCACCTAAAATCCCACCAGCTGTATGGTACAGGGGTAGAGCAATGTAATCAACATCTTCAGGGGTGATTTTGAAAAACAGCTGAATGCCATAGCCCATATAACAAAACCTGTAAAACAAAGTGCATAGGCCGTAATTGGAAAATATTCATAACTCACAGGACTGAAAATGGACTGAAACCACAAGACAGGCCTAACCCTGGCTGTGAACTTGCATATGTATCATATTTTTATGATTACATGATGATACATGATACAAAGACTGACGGCAGACTGAAATCTCGATAGAGCTGAGGTTATCCCTGAGAAGGACAACTGCTGCCTATGAATGAGATGTTGGTTAAAGTATACTTCATTCATAATCCAGTCTCTGGGACAGACTGACCAAGTCTAGATAAGTCAACTAAACAGGATAAAAAAAAATATTACATGTAAAAGGCTGGAAAGAGTAAACTGAAACGGATAGATTATGTTACATTTCTATTGCGCTCTATGGTAAGATTTTGCACATATGATGTGAAATGAGGCCCTCCTCTGTTTCCACCTTAAAAATAAAATTGTGCTATTCCAGAGAATGTAAATAATGAATATTCTTCCCATCTTGAAATCAGATCATGAGTAAATAAATTACCTACTGAAGCAATAAATGTTGGCAAGTCTGATTGGGATTATTTTTTCTAGTTCAAGACCTTCTGTATGCAATATAAGTCAATATTAATTTCACATAATATATTTGATGGAAACTATGGAACATACTCTGTCCATGTCATTCTAAAGATACATCACATGAATAGGATTTAGATTTTAAGTTGAGAGTAAGATACTGAATTTATTGTAAGTTAACATCACCTCAAGCAGTAGCCAAGATCAGATTAGGTCAAAATCTCAAGATTCATCCATTCTCTCATATTAAATCCAATTGTTTAACACTAATTCATGGCTTCTTTACAGAGTTCACTCCCTTTGTTTACACTATCTGAGGTCCTTTGGTTTCTCAGGGGCCTTAGCCTAATGCTGCTGGCCCCCTTTGTTTACACTATCTGAGGTCCTTTGGTTTCTCAGGGGCCTTAGCCTAATGCTGCTGACCCCCTTTGTTTACACTATTTATCATTCACTGTGTGATTACTGCCTCTGTAGTTGGCTGAATGTGGATCTTTAAGGTACAATAATAATTAATAGCTGAATGTTTTTTTTGGTTTTTGTTCTTGTTTTCTATTTCATGACAAAACCAGTAGTTGTGGGTCCATACCTATAATTTTAACCCTCACCCTGTGCCATGTTTCGCAAGCGCTCATGCCACGCGCAAGCCGTATTTTCACATGTCGGGTCACTGACCTTTTTGAGACGTAACCACCCTCTTATTGTTCACTCTATCTCTTCTAAATCAAAGACATTGTGACATGGACATGTTAACCAGTGAACCACTGGTCGGAATCACAAAGACTAAGCTTTCAAAGGCTCTCCCCACACTTTCAAAAGATGTAACATCGACATGCGAACTGTTGCTCAACAAATTTGCAATATTATCTCATTATCTCACAAGCTGACCACTATCTGGAGTTGTCTGTATCTAAGAACCAATCAGAAACAAGCTCTGAAATAATCTTTGCCCCAAATGCCCACATTGGTTTATTAGTATGTGTCAATCAGGATGAAACCATTTGTGTAGGGCTTGGGATGGCGTGGCTAGTTATCATGCTTCGTTCTCACGAAAACTATAGCTGTCAGTTTGGAATCACAAGTCAGATCATTGGTTAGAGACTGACAGACTAAGGTTTTGCTGGTTAATTCATTATCAAGCGTGATAAGGCATAGCAGCGAATGTTTTCATACTGATCAATAAAAACCGAACCACGTGAACAGCGTCTGTGGTCATCGCATACCGGCAAGAGTCAGTGACCCCAGATAAGATTCTCCGTGAGTAAGGTCACTGACCGGGCAGCGGGCTTGACAGGTAGCGCGCGGGGTGAGAGTTAATAACGGTAATTGTGCCATGTCTCTAAACAAAACACTTTCATATTATAGCAAAAGTCTATAATCTGTACTGCATTCAAAATTGTATAATACAGTCGAGCACGGAAAACTCAAATTCTTTGGGATGGCTTCATCTAGTTCGAGTTTACCGAATTTCGAGGAATACATGAAGCATTAATCCAGAGGTATTACTGCTGTATATTCAAGGAAAATAATACAACTGACAATATGTACCACGAATTACTTGTACTTCCCCTAATCCCCCCCCCCGGTGGTCAGTTGAAAGAGAAGCAAGTATTAAACTGGCGCATGTGGTGACAGCGGCATGCGACTTTGTGCCCGAACGTTTGTTTTTTTTTCTCTCCTGGAAGTGCTTCGGTAAGGCAAGTCAAGACCAACAGCGATAAAATAAACTAAAATGTGAACACAACTCCCCATTTTTCTCTGTTCGGCTGTATTCCCGTTTGTACGGCAACGCTTCCTTTCTTTTTTTCCTATTTACGGTATGACTATGAGCGCTGCGGGACCATAGATGTACCACATGACCATGTATGCGCGGGACAAACCAAAAAAAAAAAAAGGTTATTTCCTGCCCGAATCGGTCATCTCAGGTATTTTAGTCCCTCTTTTATCGGGGGGAGGGGCGACTATACACACTATCCTGCCACCACTAGGTTACGCTATGGCTAACCGAATGATGTTCTGGCGTTCGTTTTTTTTTTTCTTTTCTACTTCTAGGCTACGGGATGCTTGGATCACACTCATAGCAGGAAAACTGGTTCGATGAATCCGTGTCACAGTTCGAGATTCGCGTGAAATAACGACTAAGAATATTGAGAAATAAATTCGGGACCTAGATCTCTGTTCATGGGATCCGTGATTTTGACTTAGGTGTGTTCGAGTTTCGCGTGCTTGACTGTATTACTCTTTTAGCTCATTATAAGATCTAATTTCAAACCCTCACAGTCTAATGAAAAAGAGGATAAAATGAGGATCTGTTTTGTACCACTAACCTGGTATGAGAGACCACAGCCGCTTTAGGTAATCCAGTTGTTCCAGAGGTGTAAATATAAAACAGTCGATCTGGAGATAGAACAGTTCATCCGTAATCTGGATTTGTCACAAAGGATACAATAAAAGACATCCACTTGTCATCCTCTGGTGGAACACAAAATAAATGTGTGAAACTTTCAATGCGAAGGTGATGGACAACAGATTAGCTATCAAATTTTTTTTTCCATTTTGTCCATCACTGGAGAACAAAGAACGGCTTTTTTCTTTCCCAATGAAAATAGGCAAGAATGAAGCAAAATGTGTGAAAGCCTATCAGTACTAAAGTCACTTCGGTGACAGAAAATGTGAGTGTCTCCTACTGTTAAACTGATGCTTCCATTGGGTTCTTATGCATCAAGAGGTCTTGAAATGGTTGAGTTAAACTCAATTTGTATGAAGGAGTAAGAGTGTAGGTAACTGGGCTGGGCAAAGTTTCAGTGCTATAATGGCTATATTGTGGTGGACTAGGTTGGGGAAGTTTGAGTCTGAAGAAAGCACACTGACACAATAACATTCACAATCATAATGTGCTAGGGAAAAACAACACAACATCCAGGGTATAAGTGAATGACAGAACAAAGGAGACCCTACTAGATGCCCCCATCAACCATCTGCCTAGATTGGGGAAAAGAGATAAAAGAATAAATGAATGAATGAATGAATGGATGGATGGATGGATGGATGAATGAATGAATGAATGAATGAATGAATGAATGCTTCTCAATTCATTTTATTAGGTCATCCTTACCCCCTTTATTTCTCTTCTCTTTTTTTTTTTTGTTGCATTGCCAGACATATCAGACATCTGGTCCTCACTGTCTTTTTCAACATGACTGACAGTGGGTAAAGCAGAACTTCAACAAGGGAGAATCAAACCACTATGGAAAAGAGATCAAATATACAAAGGGCAAAGAGGTGAGAAAAAAAAAGAAAAAAAGCTTCCCAGGGGACAGAAGAACATCCAGATGCAAACAGAGATAATGAACTGAATCATCTCTTACCTGAGCACTTGACTTCAGTGGCTGGAGGATCATAACTTGGACTGCTTGCCACTCCTTGATCAAAACTGTAGGCTGGAAAATCAGGAGTCTCCCTTGCATTGAGTGTGTAACACACCAAGGTGTTTGGAAGACTTGATAGAACATCTTTCAAGGCTAAATTTTAAACAACAAATGAGTGATTTAATGAAAGGTGTACACAGGCTATAAAGACCTACTTCCAAAATAATTTTAGGTGACACTGCTTTGAATATGAAAAAGGAGATATTTCTCTGTGTTGTTTCTTCGGGTAGAGCCTTGACCTATTGTTCCTAGAAGTGCCATATATGCAGGGAGAGATTAGATAGACTAGATATGTGCCTTGACTTCCTGTCTGTCTTCAGTACAATACCTACTATCTTCCTCTGGCTCACAGAATAGACATATAATATAATCTTAACAATATCAGATACAGATCCCCCTGGAATTTTGCCATGTATCCATCCACAAAATATTTTAGTATTTGTATGTTTGTTTCTTCCCACTTTTTCATAAAATAGACTGGACACACTTACAAACAATGTTACAAAATTCAACATAATGAATTGTAAGACATCCAATGGATTCCCAGAGCATAGCAAGAAAACCATTGCACTATTATTGTAACTAGTTGGCCTTTTGACTCAAAGAATACCCCTAAAGTAGATTTGCAACCTGCAGTATGTAAGGATAGAAAAAGAATGAAATTTGTAATCATACTTTTTTGATTCTACTAAAAAAAAAAGGCAAAACTATTATAGTTGAAATTCGTCCAAAATGGATGTGTCCATACTTAATTGTTAAAACTAAGGCAAAGCATGAAATTTTATAATTTTTTATCATGAAGTCATGAAGAATTTTAGGTGCTAATGTGCTCACTCTCCAGCTTCCCAATGGTATGATTAGCCAGGTTCAATATTGAATGGAACAAGGAACTGATCTGAACCCCTCTGTAGGTTATGCTAGATGTGGTGAAACATTGTCTCAAATGTAACATACCATCTGTCAAATTCCCTGCAACAATAACAGCCTTGGCATTGGCAGCCTGCAGAATAATATATGACAACATTGCTCTATGATTGAATGTTTAATTCACAAGAATTAACATTTTAACAGTTTCTGGTAATAATTTTATATTAGATTCCACGTACATGTAAATAGTAAACTCAGTTTTATTTTCCAGGTTTATTAGGCTATGACATGGGTTAATCTGTGTAACTAAGCCAAACGTGTACTACTATGATAAAAAAAAATAACAAGACCAGTCTTTCTGTGAGGGCACCTAATTAATGAAGGCTTAGTTTAATGACTTCTGGAAACACTGACTGTTTGTCACGAAAATTTGACGACATATCTTACTTTAACCCTTTCAGTACTGAAACATTGCTGTTGTCTCTTTACTGCTGCATCAATCACAGGTTTTGTTCCTCCATTACTAGCTTTTAAATATAGATCAATCGCCTGATTAAGATTCATATTTACCACTGAAAATAGCTGAAATTCATGAATCTTAATATAAACTAGACTTGGGAAAATCTAGCTTTCACAACTTCAGTATTCAAAGAGTTTTAAACCATTTTCATTTGATAACTGATTTTGTTAGCCTTCTCGTGCTGACATGACATAAATTTGTCTAATATGCTACGCAATATTTTCTGACTTGCTTGACATTCAAGAGTTTTATTGCCTTTTCTCCAAGAATTTTGCAGAATCATGGATACTTCTAAAGAACAATGTGTGTGTGTGCATCAAATTTGTGACACAAACTCAGGAAAACTGCAAATGAGACTTTGATGTGCTGAAGACTGCTTTTAGGTCAGATCCAAAATTTGGCAAAAGAAAAAGTTGTTCGTAGCAAAGCCTTACTTAAGAAATAATATCCAAACGATACTGCTTTTCATTGTATCGTTTGGGTATTATTTCTTACGTGAGGCTTTGCTACACACAACTTTTTCTTTCTGCGGGGGCGTCCAGCAAAAGTTATAACTTATCGAAATGTGGAGAAAGTCAGTGTAGGTATTCATGAAGATCATAAGCAGGCAAGTATCTTTGGCTTTTTGCATTGGTCTTGCCAGCACATTCTTACTGAGAAATTCGAAATGAAGAGAAGGCTCTCACAAAGTTTGTTCCCCATTTATTATCAGATGAAAAAAAAACAGAATCACACGGGGGAGTGCCAAGAATTAATGATGTTGCTGCTGATAGACACTTTTTCAAAAAGATTGTAACAGGTGACGAAACTTGGGTTTTCGCCTTAGACTCAGAAACCAAGCAGCAGTCTTCTGAATGGAAAGGTTCTCACTCCCCATGACCAAAGAAGCCACAAGAAATATATGCTCGTCGTTTTCTTTGATGACAAGGTATCACCATGAAAGAGTATGCAAAGGGTGAAAATGTGAACCAGGGATGTATCCCAAGTTTTAAGGAGAGAAAGAGTGCGTCGAAAGTGACCGGAGCTATGGGCATCAGGGGATGGTTACTCCAGAAGGATGATGAAACCTGGCTCCACATGTGCTGCAATGGTTGCTTCAAACAGAATGACATTTATAACACATCCCCCTTATCCCCCTGACTTGGCATCCTGTGGCTATTTCTTGTACTCAAAATTAAAATGTCACTGAAAGGGCAGTGCTTCCACAACTACAACACTGACAGTGAGGAGATTCAAGAAGCATTTTCAAGGGCCCTTGACAGCATCTCAAAAGATGAAATCCAGTGGTGTTTCCAAAGTCTTCACACCCGCTGGAATCGATGTTAATGCAAGAGGGGAGTACTTCAAAGGATTTGATGAGGAATGATATGTATGTTGAATCATTTTTGAAAAATCACACCAGTCTCATTACTTTTTTATCATAGCAATAGAATGGGATCCATATAAACCCCCTTAATAAAACACCCTGACGACTAAGCCCCTAATCAGGTCATAAGTATTGTAAAAAAGAATAAAAATTAATATTACAAAATATAAATGTTCTTATAATTTGTCCGAGGAGGTTTGTCAAGTGAGTTTTCTCCTAAACCTAACTAACCTCAGATGAAAATAAGCCAAGCCCTGTGAAATTTATTCATCACTGCAGACTGCATAGCTATGTTTTCTCAAGTTGAGGTAGTCACTGTCTCCTGGATATTGAAGTTTCTCATTTCTTTCCTCATAGTCATTCCCTGTCATTTGCTGACACTCTTTCTGTCCTCCTCTCCCTCGGTCTCTCAGTGTCAGTGAAACTTCTCATGCTTGTGCTAAAATTGTCTCCTTTCATTGTTACTTTACCCCCATTTCCTCCACCTGTTTCATCTTTTCTCATGTTGTAATCTCTCGTTTTCCCCAAATACCTTTTTTCAAATGTAGCTTGTGGTAAAAGTTTAAATTTTAGCAACAACACATTTTCCTTAAAATTGCCCCCTTCCTCATACCAAGCAATGTGAAAAGATATCTTACAAATGATGTCAGGAAGCTTTCATCGATGAAAAATGTCCTTCATGAATTAACAAATATGTTATATAAGCTACTGAAAAACTCCATATTCTTTTACTCTTTTGTTTCCTTTTTTTTCTTTCATTCATTTTATCCTATATTAAAGCTGATTATTTAAACCTATAAACGCCACTTAAAAACAGACAAAATATTGGAGAAAATGAAAAATATGTCATGAGCAGATTAAATTTCACACACCTTGATGCAGTGACTTAATGACACATCCTTAAGATTAAAGTTGATCAAAGCAGCTACTACTCCAATTCTTGCCATACCCAGCCATATAGGAATGTATTCCAAACAGTTTTCTGTATACAGTGCAATGACATCTCCTTTCCTGTAGCCTGATTCATACAGAAAGTTGGCAACTTGATTGGTGTATTTCTGAGCCTCACTGAATGTCCAGCAGCTATCTTGGAACAAAAGGAAAGGCTTATTCAGGTATTTCTGCACATTTTCGTCAAAAAGTTTTGGGACTGTCTTGTTGTTTCGGAGGTTGCTTTTCACTCGCAAAGTCACCGTGACAAGTGTTTTCAATCCACTGAAATGAAATGAGCACAGTATAAATCATAAATGATGAAAGTAAGCTTCCAGAGTGCTCACATAAATGCACGTAATTGTCCAATACACACATTCCTGCATTCCTAAGGCATTATGAAGACAGAAAATCATAAGATAGAAAATTTTGGTCTTAGATTCGAAATTCAATAACTCACTGACAACTGCATTACAACCTTAGAATGCAATTCATCAGTGATATTCAGGGAGCTTTCCATTGATTATCAGAATTTCTTCCAAAGCAGATGACAAATGGAATGTAGTTTTTGACTTTCAAAGTAATGCTGATTCTTCGCATTGTCAAGAAAAAATCAGCATAGAATCCATTTTTCTGAATGCACTGAATTAGATTCACTCACACTTTTACATTAGGATTGCTTTGTAACACCAATTTCAAAGTTTAATTTCATTTCACATTTGCTGCATAGTTAAAATGTGGTCCCTAATAATGTAAGCTTGTGTAGCCCTGTCTGTGTACATTCTTGGTCTGCATTTTTCTGTTAATTCTCCTCTACTTTTATAACCACGTCATAGGACAATCAACTTCTTTTGTAAACGTATAGCGCAATACGAACTGAAGTTCCCGGCATTATTCCAAATAAACTTGCTCCTGCCCTCCATACTCCCGCTTCCTTTGTCTCTCTCTCAATTTCAGTCTCCCATGTGCATTTCTGCTCCACACACATTTTCCAATCAAAGTGCTTATTCGCAGATGGGGGTTTCTTGGTTTTGTGTCTACTACAGAAGAGTTTCTCCAGCCTATCGGAAGCGCAATGACTAGCACCTGCGGTTATCAGTAAGAGGCTATGGGTTTGATCCCATGCCAGAACTTTTTTCTTTTCTTTTAAACCTAGTACTGCTCATTATTAGGAATCATGTTTTTTTTTTTCTAAGGATTTTGCACAATTGATGTCATGGGGAAAATGATCCTTACTAGTGTGCTCCAGATTACTTCTTTTATTTATTCCTGTTCCTTGAATGGGACATTTGCTAGTTAATTAGAAATAAAATATAAATCAAATTTTATGCATCATGTAAGTCAAATGATTTCTTTCAATCAATGTGAACTGAAAATTTCATCTCTCTCTACGATAACTTAGATCTATCCTGTATTTACTGAAAATGTATTTTGGGGCTATTTGTCATGTTTTGTTTTATTACTTTTTTGTTTGCATGGAAGTTTAGATCATTTTTATTTGCTCTGAAATTTAACACAAGACAAAATTGCCTAATCTTATCTATATAATAAAGCTACAACAAAACCCCTAATAGCCCTATGGACTCGGAAACTACACAACGCACCGACCTGAAATTTGGCACAAAGAATTATGGGATAGCGAACATTGTTCCTATCGCTATACACAAACAAAACCGTTTGCTATTTCTGAGTTAATCGGTAAATGCGTTTATAATTAAAGACTAAATTCACGAGAGTGTTTGATCCGAAATTTACGATCAATAAGGTATTGATGTATGTTTCTAATAGCCCACTTCCGCCTACACATGACGCCTTATCACTTCCTGCGATGTGTTAGCTAAGAAACAAACTAACCCGTGTGCAAATCATTGCCATTTGACGGATGCTGACGGGATGTCAACGCGCAAAGGGGGAGCAGTAAAACATATCTAAAAACAAACAAACAAACAAACATAAATAAAATAAAGCTAAAGGAACAGGCAAAATGAAGCAGGTCCATAATAATCACCCAGAACTGAAACTAATAAATCGATTTATCCCCGGGCAGGGCCGGGGACCTCAGCTTGTTATAAAGAAAATTAGCGGCAGGCATACAATATATTGTGGTGCAATTTTGACTATTATTTTTGCTCAAGGCTACAGCCTATGTAACAGTCTCAAAAATTAATACAACATTAATTTTTTCAAGTACCAACTAATCTAACCTAATCGCTTAAAGTGTATCGGCCTGTTGTATTTATTCAAAGTTCAGGCAACTGTTTAAAAACGTTGTAAAAATGTAAAATACAATGTTCAATGTCTTTTAGTACCCCCTTTGTCAAGCTCACCACACGGGGAAACTGTTTGACAAACGTTCAGTTAGCATATTGTGCCTTGCCGGCCATGAGTTCTAAAAAGTAAGACAATGGAATATTATGGGAAATTGTCCAGATCGGAGAGAGGGAGAGAGAAAGGTGGGAACACCTGTTTATCCCCGGTAATGCCGGATACCTAATCTAGTATCATCTAAAAAAAAGAAAAATTTCCTTTTCACAATTTTATACTTGCAGCAAAAATCAGTAGGGGGAAAAGCAGAAAAAAAAATGCAGCCGAAAAAAAACTGCTCTTGTGGGCCGGGGATTCGAACCCCCCTTACCGAATCGGCATGCGGGTTTACTTGTGTTATAGCATGCCATCGGGGAACCTGAGTAAAAGTGTTACTGTGGAGAGTTTCTCTAATGCTAACAAGGACACGATAACCGATAAGTATCGCCAAATAAAAAGACAACCTGGTGCATTATTACCGTCAGAAACAAGCTAGAATTGATATATTTAATATAGATCTATATTATATAGGAGCTCTTCCTAAATAAAAATTACAAAACCAAAAATCCATCTGTGAATAAGATTTTGATCTTCTTCTTCTTCTCATGGAGTTGATTCGTCTATTTACTAAGACGATTTCTCAACTGCACCATGTGCGACTCGACGCCACTGCTCTGAGGCTAAAACAGCATATATATTAAGACCATTTAAAATATATCGTTGTGTAAATTCTTTTGTTATATACATATCTCTGGTTAAAAATATCTCTTGGCACCAAGATTGTGCACAAAAATAGACCCGCACTTTAAATACAGTGGTAGCTGCAACGGATAATTATGTTCTTCAATTCATTGCCAAAAGCCGTTGCAGACGATAGTTTTTGGACTTCTGCCAGGTTGTTCCACATCCTGATGACACTAGGGTAAAAAGAGTAAAGATGGCTGTTAATCCGTGAGCTTGGGATGTTATATTTTATGTTATTCTTTCTGTTGCCTCTGGTGTTAATGGTGAGGTGGTTCAGTGGGATATCGGTATTTCCTTCCCTGCCCTTATAAAATAGTTTTACTTTGTTTTTTGCTCTTCTTTCTTCTAGTGGTGTCCACTCGAGGTCTCTCATCATTTTATTGACACTACTACTTCTAGCATACTCATTTGTCACAAAGCGAGCAGCTCTCCTCTGGACCCTTTCCAGTTGTTCTATATTTATTCGACAGTGGGGGTCCCAGACACTGCAGCCATACTCTAGGGAGGGCCTCACGAAGGTGTTATAGCATTTTTCTTTTACTTTCCTATCACAGTTAGAGATGTTCCTTTTCAGAAATGCTAGTATACCGTTTGCTTTGTTACATGTGCTATTAATATGTTGGTTCCATGTAAATTGTAAGTTATCTGTCCAATGTAACTCCTAAATATTTAGCCTCATCTGTTTCACTCAATTTCTCGCCATGTATAAAGTAGTCTAAAGTAGTCGCACACGTCCGCGAATAAGCGTAGCCTTTTCCAATTGAGGAAAAGTGCACTAAATTGAATGCTCTTAAAACTAAAAGGCAGTAAGCATAAATAAAATAATTAATATGCAAGTAAATAATATTGCTTAATTCACTGGCAATTCTCCCATTACTGACCTAAAATGCATCACACTAACCAGCCTCAGTTTTGGTGTTGCTGCTTATTTTTTTTTTTTTTTTAGGGAGGTCGGGGTTGTCTTAAAATTTTATGTAGAGTCTATATGTAGATCTAGATCTATATATATACTTCTATCCTGAAAAAAAAACAAAAAAACAGTTGATTCTAATCTAAAGCCAAAAAGTTTATGGGTGACTATCTCAATTTTCCTGTAACTACTTACAAACCAAACTGCTAGAGCATAAGGGCACATCATTCGTACGCATTGCACTGCCCTGTAATGAAGGGACATTAGGTTTAAGATCCTACTTACAAAATATCCCTTGGTGCGGTCAACCACACTATCCTCATGAACTTCCAACCACCAGTTGCGAGATAAATGGCAAATAGGCCTGCCAGAGTTAATGCTATTCCGGTGTTTAAGGCAAACATCATAACAAGTCCCAGACCAGCAAAAGCCAATGTTTTGACCAACATTGCAGGACTCCAGCGGTGGACAATGATTGACCTGACTGTCCTTACGCAAATCTTTATTATCTTTGCTATCCTAAACTCCGCTGACTGCAGCTCAATACGCATCCGAAATGACTGACACTGACAGAGCTTGTCAAGCGACAGCGACTGCAGAGAATATCCGAACAAGCAACAGGTGAAACAATAACAACGATAATCCTTTCTACAATGGCAAATCAATGAAAAGTGGGCCGTGGACCTGGAATGCGCTTGGCTTGACAGCGAAGACGTACTTGTTTCGCCACCAAGCCAGCCGTGAGCGCAGTTGACAAATAGGGACTTAAGTAGGTCGCTGTGTAAAAAACAGCTGCTCAACATCAGCGCATTAACATCCGTTTCTGATAGGCCTAATTGTAACTTTTGTTGGCACTTGTAGATAATAATGTCGTGCAGTCATGTGAAGGTGTAGAATGCATCGGAGTTACCACTTCTTGGTCTATGGTATCCTTCGTACTTATCACCTTTCGAAGAATATGAGACCTAATGTCCATGGTCAGCGTGTCGCGCTGAGGCGCCTTACCTTTTTTTATGAGTATTTAATATAGCAAACATAACTCAACATTTAGGATTTTCGCCCGTTATTGTAATTTTAGATTTAAGTATGGGAATGCAGACTATTTTAATGAAAATGCTACATAAAATTAATTAATTCTGTGTCCCCTCGGTGCTTAGCAACTGACAACAAACGCGCTTCCGGGTTGATCTAGATCTAGACTAGTCACAAAAAGGAGTTTGGGGAGAGGGAGGTCAGCTGTGGTTGGAAATCTCTCACTTTATACAAAATGGGACCATTAATAATGTCGGATGTCTACATAAGCCCCCACATCGAGCAGCGGCTTGTGGCGGCGGCAGGTGCAGGGGATATTTCAACAGTCAGAAAGCTGCTAAGAAAGAAAATACCGACTAGTGTAATGAATGAATACGGTAGAACTGCGCTGAGTGTTGCAAGTTTAGGTATTAATATTATTTGTATTACCCATGTAAACTTCACAGTTTTAGTGGTTTTATAAATTAATAACTGAACAATATTATCTGTATCATTATCATGCCAGTTGGCCCTGTTGAAAATGTATTGTAGGTCTAGCCTACATTGTGATACTTGTAGTTGTAATTACTTTGTAATAGTAAAACCGAAAGTTTAATTTTTGTGAAATTCAAGGACTTAGTATTATTTCTGTAATATTTCTTTAATGAAAATGGTATGAAATGTACTGAACTATATAAATTAAAACACTCATTTTTCATGCAAGAGCAATGAATTTCATCCCACGGCCTGAACGCACACTACTTTTTGTATGGGTATGGCCATGGAATGTAGTGACAATGTATGGTATAAGACCACTAGTTAATCTGCCCAATGTATGTCACGTAGAAAATGTATTCTGCATTAAAACCACTAGTTAATCTGCCAAATATATGATACATCGAATTTTACTCTGCATTAAGATTAAAACCACTAGTTAATCTGCCATGTGCATGTCACATTGAATTGAATTCTGCATTTAAGATTAAAACCACTAGCTAGTCTGCCAAATGTATGTCACATCATATTGTACTCTGCATTTAAGAGCTTTTAAGTGTTCATGCAGAATAACATTCAAACTGAAGGTTTATGGATGAACTTTACATTCTTTTTCAGGAGGTCATTCAGAAATAGTCAGAATTTTGTTGGAAGCCAGTGCTGATCCTAACCAGAGATTTGGCTCCAATGTGACTGCTCTTCATGCAGCAGCTAGAAGTGAGGGTTTGGATTGTAATGCAATATATTTGTGTAAGAAAAATAAATCATGCTGTATCAAAGTATTGTTTTTAGTACCTCACTGTGATGCATTATCAATTGTGCCCTTAAGCCGAGGCCCTCGAGGAAAAAGTTTTTGACTGCATTATTGACATTAATTTATTCTCTTTCTCATTAATTTAGATGGCATATATTTCTGTGGAATTTAGAGTAGTCAAGAAAATTATCAGTATCAGTAAAATTATTTGTATTTCTTAAAATTCTAATGTGACAGATGAATGTGAGCCTATTTTTTTTTGTGAGTTGGCCCATTTATTCTTTCCAGATGAAATTTCTACTCTCTCTGAGGTATGTTTTGTAAGAATACATGTAGTTATCTTTATTTTTTAATTAAGATTTAACCAAGACAAAATGATGAAAAAAAAAAAATAAATAAATAAAAACATAAGCAGATCAGCACATCCCTCCGCAGATCACCATACTGAAACAATCAAACATCTGGTGCTAGGAGGTGCTCAGCTTGATGCTAAGAATTGCAATGACATCGTACCTATTGAGCTCTGCCGTTTTAATTCTGATGCATGGGAAGTGTTAGACCAAGCAAGAAAAGGAGACATACCAGAAATTGAGGAAGAGTCAGAGGTTCCAGAAATACCAGATCATGCATTACCTGATGGTGCCACAAAAAAGAAAAAGTCAGGAAAGAAAGGAAAGAAGGGCAAAGGCAAGAAAGGAAAGAAAGGAAAAGGAGAAGGAAAGAAGAAAGGAGGAAAAAAGAAAGGAAAAAAGAAAAAGAAATAAAATTACTATGTTTATCTGTGGTGAATGTATTTCTTGTCTATCTCTCGAATCATTATCTGACTCACACATAAATGACACTGGAAAATTACACCAAATACAAATAACTTTGTTCATGTTTATTTATGAACCAATAGACTGAAATCAAATACCATGCACCACACATATATCCACCTTAATACTTCGAATGAAAGCTTGACAATATGATAATGAGAAAATACATATGAGTGGGCAAACATTTTGCCGAAATAGTGTTCTTACATGCTGTGTCCTTTTCTTTCCAAGTGGTGTATCTCAAGCCTTACTATAGTAACTGGGGTCAAATACTTTCTTCCTAGCTCAACCAATTTATTTTAGAAGCTAATTAAATATTGAATAATTCGAGTTAGCATGCTTCACAATCATGTTTCTGTGACTGATGCCTTATTTTATGGTCATACTCCCTACAATATAAACCCTCAACTTTAAAAAGAACAATGAATCTAGTTCATAAATGATAGAAAATCTAAAAGCCATTTAAAAGTTATTTCTGAATCAGATTAACTGTCATTCAAATCCTGCGACAGGCTAAAGTTCACAATCATTACAATTTCATACAAACAAAGCCTTTACATTTATCCATCATGAAAACAGACATCCAAAACACATAACAACATTTCTCATCATATTCATGAATTCCAAGGGATGACAGTAACAAAAAAAAGTCTCGTATGCAAATTAATCTCGTCGAAGAGGAAATTTCTCTGACTTGATGCCGTCTTTTGTGATGATTGAAATGGTGATATTGTCACCAGTGTAGATATCACGTTCTGCAGCTGAGGTAAATACATCCTTCACCATTGCAACGCATTTCTTGACAGGCATGGGCTGAACAGTGTAACCTTGCTGGTTTTTACCACCAATCTGGAAAAAAAAAAAAAAGTAAGGAGGACTGCCACTGGTAATATTGACACAATGCAAACATGGAAATAAGCACACGTAATTTATGGAAATAAACAGATGTCATTCAACATCATCACCTTTAGTACTTGCTTTACACAGTACTCAGATAATTGTGATTTTCCTTCCAACTGTAGTA
Source organism: Onchidella celtica (assembly GCA_963931925.1). Classification (NCBI taxonomy): domain Eukaryota; kingdom Metazoa; phylum Mollusca; class Gastropoda; order Systellommatophora; family Onchidiidae; genus Onchidella; species Onchidella celtica. Next base: position 9,225,832 of record OZ007577.1, read on the forward strand.
CCAGAGCTGCCAACCTGCAACTCACGGAATTAATATTCAGAATGTCAAAAATTAGTATTTTCTGAAAAAACAGAAATCTTAACCCATGGTGAACTGGAAACGTAATTCAGGAGGAAAGTTGCTTGCCGCATGTGGAATCCTGTGTGTAGTAAAAGCAAAAGGTAAGACATGATGTGTGCTAACTCACTGATGCCCGGGATTTTTACCCTAGCTATTCCCTGGTACCCAGCGTTTCAAGGGTACTTAAAAAAAAATATTTAAAAAAAACTATTTAAGCTGCAGTGTTGCAATCTGACATGTATATAAATATTATAATAAGATTTATAATGTAACAAACAGAATTGAGTTATCTTTCATAGTTTTGAGTTGTGAATGTGTGACTCTTCTTCCGAGTCAGAAGAACTAAAATACAGGGCTGTAGAGGGTCCAGGCTGGTGTTTAGGTCTACATGTAGCCGTTACACTGTCTGGTTTACTACCCTGAGAGGCTACTGCATCATTAGAAGGCCGTGTAGAGCTAGATCTACACATTTTTTGCACTTTTGTACTCGAAGTTGGAACGACCGTAGGATTTTGAGCAGGGGGGGGGGGGGGGGTAGCAGTACAAAAACGATCATAACATCGTTAGTTTTCATGCTAGAGAGCTCATCCGGGTACTCAGTGAAAGGGAAATGACTCTAGAATTCACCCGTGCCACAGTGATCGCACTATTACATTACCCTTATGAGCTATTCATGGTTAAGAGTAAAATCGCACATATGCGGTGTCGGGCAGCTGCCGTCGCAGTGAGAAAATCGCACCCGTGCGATGACGGGCATCGGTGAGCTAAAATGATAAAATACAATAAAAGTATAATGACAGTGTATGTACCATATACACGGCCTACACTGCAGACCAAACCACACACCAAAAAAGAACAGTTGTTAAACAAAAACAAAAGAAGTTTGCAAAACATAACTCAAAGATCTAGATTCTAATCTACTTGACCTGCATCGAGTAGATCTAGCCTATGATCCTTCTTACATGAGCAAACTATTTCCAAGTAGATGAGAAGGGGGAAACTGTCCTTGATAAATTCTATTGGTAATGGAAAAGAAGTCTTTACATTTATTGCAAGTTGTTAAAACCCATTCCTAAGAGGATGGTGGGGAAAGGAAAAGACCTTGTTGCTACAGACCTAACCTGCTCCCATGTGGATGAGGAAGGTGGAAAAGTCCTTGACAAAATCTAGAAATCTGTTAGTATTAATACGTGTCTGGACTTCACACAAGCAGTTATGACCAGTTCCAAGTGGATAAGCAAAAGCAGAAGTTCTTGATAGAATGGAGTTGATCTGGTCAAGACTAGATGCAGAGTCTTCACATTCATATCAGCTGATGCATGTCAATCTATCTTGATAGGTCTAACCAATTCCTAAGCAAATGACAAAGAGGAAAAATCCCCGACAGAGTTATAAGGGACAGAGTTCCTTATTATTAAAAAAAAGATGCCCCGTAGGCTTGTATTTGGTAACGAGAAGATAAGGAAAAGAACAATAATGCGTCTATTGCATCTTCATGGGAACAACTGGTTTCAATATGGCCGCTGTTCTATTTCATTCTCCTCGGTGTCTTTTTGTTTTGCAGTTTTCACCTCGGCACCATTCGCCTAACCGCTCTTCGGAGAGCGGTTCCATCATCAATTCAACAAAAAGGCAAACACAAAATCACATATGCAAATGCATATGTAAATAATTTTTAAAAAAATAAATAAACGATATATGAAATGTTCCGATGAAAACTGATACCTTGGACTAGACTCAATACTACCAGAAACGATCTCGAAGCAGAACCATTCCGGAAGTTCAATTTATTTTAATTTTTACATAGAAATGAGTGCAGATTCATCCTTAGTTGATACCGGTACCGGCGAAGAACAGTTGATGCCATACTAATTGTAAGGGCTGCTTTGCTCGGGAACGTCGGCGTGCATCGGGAGAAATATGGTATCCAAGAATTTATATATCCAAATTCATACCCTTGCTTCAAAATCGTACTCCCGCATTTTCGGCCAAAATTCATATTTTAATACAAAAAATTATACGAGTTGGCAGCTCTATAGTACCTGAGTTCCAATATTTTAATAAGCAATATACATTATTCCAGGATGGAGTACATCACATACTAAAAAGTTAAGCTTTTGTTAAATAATTTGGAAAATAAACATTTTGAAAATCAGAACTGATGAAACTAAATAATTTGGAAAATAAACATTTTGAAAATCAGAACTGATGAAACTGAGGGTTTCACTTCCCAAAAACTTTTTACTGAGATGTTTTCATCATGTAGGCCCAGTTTCTAGGCTGATAAGGCATTTGAACTTAATTTTCAAGACAGCTTTGATACAGAAGAGAACAGTTCACTACCATAATAGTTTTAAAAAGAAAGGCCAAAACTAAAGACATTCTATGTGCAATTTACCACAGGTTGGATTGACAGCTTGTGACCTGTCATTTGCAACTTTTTTTTCACACTATTTTGTATTTATATGCACCAAACACGACGGACATTTGAGACTTTATTAATTTTTGTTATAAGATTCACATTGGTCATTCCATTTCTTTTAAACTAGTAGCTGTTATGGACCAACTGAAACCTTGTTTTTCTATAATTGCCCCAGTAGGGTAACACATGTACCCCTGACTTGTGGTGACACATAAATTGCTTTTTTTCTCTATACAAGCTGCAGAACCCAGAGCTGCCTAGGATGAACCCTCTTATCCAATTAAAAGTGTCTTTTCTTCAATCAATATTTATAGGTTAAAAAATAATTTAAATCGGGGCAGAATTACTACCTGATTGTCCAGAAGTGGTTGCAACATGGCTGAGGCAGATCCTTTAGCTCTGAAGATTTCTCTTTCATATGAGCCCACTGGGTCAAAGCTGTATACACAGCCCTTACCTGACCAAACAAAAAACAAAGACATTGCTGAAATAACATAATTACCATAATTTTCATTACAAGAAGAACTTGCTACCATCTCAGCATGAAATTCATGAGCACAAAAAATCCAGTTATTTCAGATTCCTGCCTCATCTAATCTATCTACAACAAGCTAGAGAAGAAAAGTGCGATTCTTAGACTTAAGTGCCAGTTATAATCTCAGTGTCCTGAGAAATGTTCCAGTGAAAAATGTTTTCATGGTAATACTACTGGTGGCTTAAAAACTAAACCTGTCATAATGTGTCTTTAATATTAATATTACCAGTATCTCTTCAATGCCTAAATACTGAAACTGTTATATGCTTCTCTTTAAAATAGCATACGAACATTAGGACATGGGTGCCAGCTTTTAAACAATGTGTTTCCAGCAAACCCACTTCCCAATTTTTTGTATTCCTGCAAGGTCTTCGGTGTACACGGAAACACCGCGGTCGACCCCCAAAGAGGAGCTAACACAACATGAAAAGCCACTAAAACCCTGTTTGTGCTTTTAAAACATTGTTTTATACTAATATTTTTTGTTTATTTAGATCTAATATTTAATAATCTTCCCGGCGAGATTCCGGCAGAGCGCGTTTGGGACAAACGAAATTCCGGATTGCCGGAAAAATCCGGCGATCTGGCACCCATGCATTAGGATAAGTTTCCCTCCTCATAAACAGCTGATGAAGAGGTGTCCAGAAAATATTTAATGTGTCTGACTGATTGGTTGACATTAAAGTGTGTCAACTGCAAAATCACAGGTAACTCTGCAACTTCTATGATCTGTAACACAGGGTGCAATACAGAAACCTTGGGTTACTTTCTTAGTTATGCTACCTTACACATTACTGTTGACATCACTGACAGGCACTAACCTACCTGACAACCTGCACAATTAATAACTGCATTTTCTCCTCACTCTTTGACTGAACATTGAATTTTACATCATTAACTGCATACTTTAACGGATATATCTCTGCCAAGTACCTTCTTCATCCAGCCCTGCTACAAGGTTATGTGTGTAATAGGGAAAAAAGCGACGATAGTAAAGTATTGTGGAAAGCATGGCAGCCACTGATGGTGTAGGCATGGGTTTGTTATGTTCCTTCTCAAAGATCTGTGGAGTAATTGAAGCATGGCCATTATATTAGACATTACATAATATGCACTTACTTCCTCCAAATCATGGTTGCTTAGGAAATTCAACAGTGTCTATCCACTCTCAGTGGTGCTATGCCCTTTGCCTTGTCTAAGATGTGAAATAACTTTTGTTCTGTCTAATAGGACCACAGTCAGGTATAAGTTACCTGTTTACCAAGTTCTGATTGTACTGACAGTTACAAAAAGTGTCAAAGTTTATAAAAATAGCCAATATTAAGCCATAAATATCATCTTAAATTCAGCACACTGATGAAAAGCAACACAGTTAAATTCTATTCAATGATTGAGCTGAGAAAATCAGAAAATTATCACCAAGTTCTTACCTCAGACACCGCATTTTATTTTAGTTTTTGAGGTTTATATTCGGACTCTTTCGGAGTCCCCGTATAAGAAATTTGTAGGCTACTCGGACTCGGACTTTTTATGCACAAGCATTCCAGCTTCTGGGTGCATCACGCAGTCGTCATTTACTTCCATTATATTATGAATGACATGTTTGCCTGTATTGTCTACTTTTTCAATTTTACACCATTTACAGTATACAGTGTTAAACCTGCACAACCACACAGCTAGACACTTATGACTTATGTAAAAACTGACCTGAAGCCTTGCTCCTAAGATCTTTGTTAACGTCAGTACATCTCCGTGAAATCCACAACATCCTAATACGGTATTGTTTGACCTGCAGAATTACAGATACACGATTTTAAAATTTTCCACAATTCTTGGCAAAATTTCACTACATCCTTGATAAAATTTAAGTAAACTTCTTAATAAATAGTTACTATACTATGCTTTTACCTTACAGCACAGATTTTGATTTATTATGTTTATGGTAATTGACTTCGTTAAGAAATGTAATATTACATCATTACCTTTCCAATTCCATCATTCCCTCGCAGGAATTTCTTTTCCCATTTGTTTTTTATCAACACATTTCATAACTCTACCAAATAGAGGGCATAGTTAAAAGATGAGATCATAATCAGTAAATACGTAGAGCCAGAATTGAATTTTGCTCTTTTTTTTCAAATGCTTTCAAATTTCCACAGCCCAGTGAAGGGGTAAAAGATGAGATATGGGAAAACTTAATTTCTATGATTTGTTACGTTAAAATAATCTACAAACAATATTTACAACCAATATTAAATGGCACAAATTTTCATTTTCTGATTGTGTGGAATAATAACAGGCATGAAATGATGAATTGACAAACAACAGTTGGAATGCTATGAATTTAATAACTGCACACTGCAGTTTCTTTTGCTTATTCTGTCATATTTTCTTTCAACATTATCATAAAAATAAAGCTTCTACGACACACACACACAAAAAAATGTTCCATAAAGACTTGTCTAACATACTATTAACTCACAATGTGTAGGTTTTTGGACTTTCCCTGGAGTGAATGGAGAAGCCTTGGCTAAGCCTGGTGTCAGTAGCAATAAGTGCATAATCTTCACCAGCAATGGCCAAGATCGTTCTGAAATTTTTATGTAAATTGGACAAGCTTATTTGCATGAAAAGAAATCGAGCACTTCCATGATTCACAAGACACAGAATTCTCACTTTTAGAGTTTTCAGACCAGAAATGAAGAAAAAGGCACAGAGAGCGAAGCACTTTGGTAATCAATGTCAAATCCAAGGAAAAAATGATACATGAAAGAACACACTCACAAATCTACGGTGCTCATCAGTACAGCCCCCTTAATTTGGAGTCGTTGGGCAATGGATTTGACTTTGAATTAATATCAGAGCACAAAAATTACCACTGACTGTAAAAAGAAGAAATAATCACTGATGTTCTGTTTGTCCAGTTAATAATATTTGTTGAAGACCACCAACACCCCCCCCCCCCCCTTGAAAAAATTTAAGCAGATCTCATGAAATGCAGGTGCGGGTGTATACATATAGTGCATACATGTATGCTTGAAAAGAAAAAGGAGGACAGGAGGGAGCCTTCAAAAGGGCATTCTAAAAAAAAAAATTCAGGAGGAGTTCCATTTGTCACACTAAAGAGTAAAAGGATATTACAAGGATGTGACTTTAAAAGCAGACCTGTCATCCCCCAAATGTTTTTTTCCTTGTTTTTTGTGACAAACACTGGTATTTTTGCTTCTTTTCTGGAAAAAATGCTTATTTATTCCATGACCGGAAACAACATAGATCTAGATCTAGGCCTAATAATAGCACAATTATACAGTGCAGAAGTGAATAAATTTAAATTGATAAAAAGAGCTCTGATTACATTGTCTTGCAAATGCTTTTCCTCTTTCTTTGCTGATTCTGTCATAGATACCTCGCGATTTTTCATTAATTTATCCATTGCCCTTGTCTGAGCACTGGAACTAGTCTTCATTTCTTCAAGCTTGGTCGTGCTTTGCCCCACTTTGTGATCATGTCTCTTTATATCTCGTGAACCTGATATTCCAATATAAAAGACACTATTTCAATAATACAGTGTGCATAATATTGAGAATCGCTCTCTCTTCATGTGTATTCCTTGACGGATGGGAACATCATAAGAGTTGAGGAAGACTTGCTTTGTTTTGCACTCCTGCCCTGATTTCATTCACCACGTCACAAAGTACAAAACAAACCTCAACCAAATCCAATATTATTACACTTTAAATCCGTGTACGAAAGTACGGTCCAAAACACAAATGATATTCCATTTTATTAAATCTAAACACAGATCTGAATTTAGTCTAGGCCTAGTCCAAGCGTGCCTCTTGCGCCGCAGTTCTTTTTGACTAAAGAAAGTTGTGTTACTCATATGGTAGGCAACTCCTTCCTTGAGGTCTGTCTGATGGGATCCAGTGTCCACAGGTTGTATAATCCTCTATTAAAATCTGGTAATCGTTACCACCAGAGGTAACAAACTTGTACCTTGTAATGTATTGTGTATACCTTGTAATTTGTGGTCATTGTGGATGAGCTCAGTAAAGAAGTTCTTTGAAAGGTTTCGTACATCCCAACCATCTAGTCAGTCTCTAACCCGGTCCTTATCCCTAGCACTACCCCTTTCAACCAGAAAACAAAAGGAAACAGATCTACATACACAATATATAAAGGACTGTAAGAGTTCAATGCAATAAGGGAACAGATGCCGAGATGCGGTTTTAAAATAAGCATGAATTTTGATACTGTTTTCCTTGGATACTAACCCGCCGTTGAAATCATATGGGCTGAAATACACTTGGTGGGGAGCCTTGTAATCTGCTAGAGGTCCACCAAGGTCCTGATGAGCCATCACATTTGGAAAGGCCATTATTTTTCAGCAACGGCACAGACAGATATCTCCAAACAGAAAGTAAGTTCCAACTGATGGATGACTTGCATGAAGATAGGAATAAACAAACCGGAAGTAAACGAAAAAAGGCGTATACTCTCAAAGATATATTTTATTAGCAATATCATTACAAATTAACAAAACCACAAATCTATTTACAGCTAGGCCTACATGATTTCATATCTTAAAATGAAGCCATATTTTATAAAAGGGGGGCTTATGCAGTGGTTGTAAAATGAAATTAAATCTACATGATAAGCATGAGAGTTTGAGGATTTTTGCGGCAATTTTCGTAAATCAAAAACGCCGGTCATCCTACTTCGTTTCTGTATTTGTTCATATATATAATATTTAATAATCTATAGCTTGCCCTTAGACTGGAGGTAAATTCTGGTGGTCTGCGTCCAGTAATTTTAATATCTCACCTATGTAAAGTGTCCATTTTTTTTGCAGTTTTTCCCGTCACATTAATTAAACAAACATTGTAACCAAACTTGGAATTACATTATACAGGAACCCACTTACGCGATGGGACATAGCTCTTAGCGGGCACATGGGTACAAATTTATGTCACTGCACAGAAACAAGAAGGAAAAAAGGCTTAGTTGTGGGCAAAAAAAAAAAAGGGGGGGGGGCGGGCGCACTTTTCACGTTAGGTTAATTTTCTTATTAACTATCCACCAGCGAGATCTACCTCCCCCCCCCCCCCTCCCTTGCCTCAGTGCAACTTTGAACTATGCTTCAATCTCTTGCTTTTACTATAGGCAGCAGTTTGACACATTTTATTATTTTATTGTTACAGTGTGTTGCGCTTTGTTCTCGTAAGTGGGGTCCATATACGGGCCCACAATCCAGTCATTCACCAGCTTGGCCTGCCCTTCAACACGTCAATGGTGCCTGCCCGCAGCCGTCGTCAGGAACATAATAAACAGAAGTGCAAGTGATTTTTGCAATTTTTTTTAAATTTCCATATATAATATATATTTTATGTTTCATAAAATGATCCTATGTTTGCATGCTCTGACAGTGACATATATACCACCATACCTGCAAGAAAGTAGCCCTTTCTAGAATTTATTGTGTACACACCACAATTCCTAAAATACAGACAACAAGAATTTACACACACACAAACACACGCTCACCTCAAGACAAATTTAAGACAAAAACAAAACAGGGATGGGGTGGGGAGAGAAATGGAGGAAACTGCGATTTCGGATTTCGTTATTTTACGGCAATTATAGTTCAGTAAAGAAACATGGCCGCCCCCTTGAACGAAGAGATTCAACGTCTAGTGTTTTATAATCTTCGCCCTGTAGTTTTCCATGGTTACACTTTCCCTTTTGTGTTTATCTATGCGGCATGGGCATATATTTGGACATCTGTATATGGCACTGAAGATTATTTTGAAGGTGGTCTGATTGCTTTTGCTGGCATCGGCCTGTTGCAAATTTTAACAGCCTTGTTTTGCCTGTGGTCGGTACACGTCAGGTGTGCTCTGACGTGCTCAAACGTACGTAACAGCATCCCCTGTGTCTTCTGTCAGAATTCTGAATAAGAGATATACCTGAATGGTTTTAAAACCACATAACATTGTTAATTCAGTAATTTATCTTTCTGTTACCATTGGAACAACTAACTAGATCTAGATCTAGATCTAGGCTTAGCCTTTATTACTCTTGGTGTTGAATTTATATTAGATCTAGATCTATATATATAGAAGCCTAGATCTAACTGTTGGCTTTTGAGAAAGCACATTGTGGGTTTCGAAATTCATTTACACCATATAATATTAGTTTAAGACAAACACAGTTGACACCATAGGGTTCCGACACTCTTCGGACTAGGTCATGTATAGATCTAGAGTCTAGGTCTACCTACGAAAAAGCAATAATAAATTTTGTGCAGGTACTGGTTGATAGATCCAAGGGCTTTTAAAAGTAAAACCCATCCAGGTTCATGTGCTGGAATGCCACCAGTGATTTACAGCCCTCATGTGGTGGTTTGTGTGCCGGAAGTATATCCGTTTGATCCCCATACCCCAAGAAGAACAAAAACAATACATAGCTACCCCGGCGGCTTTCCCTGATATGTCAATCTGACTACTGCCCAGACGAACATCGGCCTACGGCCTCGATGATACAAACTGACTAGACCCTCACGTCGTTACACATCAGTCTGACAATTGATGCCTAGGCACTTGTCGAGCTAGGGAACGCATTCGGAAGTCCTCCCTATACAGCCTCTACAAACAAGATGGCGGACTAGGGATGGATTAAGTTGTCGCATCTGTCACGAGCAGAGTTAGGGTCTTGGGGATGTTACGACTGCACGAGAGGCAGCTAACTCACACTCGGACACAACCGCACAAGAAAAGTATTAAATAACTAGAGCGTATATATGTCAGGCCGGTCAGGCCATAGTTTACATAAATATTAATAACAAAACAAAAGACAATAGGGGTATATATTCAAACCAAAAAAACTCTAATTAATAACTTAACCAATGATATTCATGTAACTATGGAGGTACTGCAATCAATAGCAAATAGGTATATTATACGAAACTAGATATCAATTTAAAGTGACAGTTGAGTCGCCACTGGCCAGTCGCCAGGCAAACTCTCCATAAATCATATGGGCTTGAATGTTAGGAGAGCCCAGTACGTTCAAAGCCTACAGAAGCACTCTTCGGCTTGTAGGTAATTTAAGCAGTTGCCAAAAGACTATATTTTATGCACAATCACTATTCAATTCATCAACAATGTGTGTCACAAATCCCAGACTGGGAGATGTAATAAGTATGACAGGACAACAATCACGAACAACAAGTTTAACACTTAACAGAACAACCCATCAGACTCACACATTTATTAAACATAATTATACATATAATAGCGCAATTACATACATTATATTATTGAAATGCACTGCCGTCCAACGGCCTTATTCTCACACACACTCTCCCTCGGATCCACAATCCGGTAGTTACTCCTAAAGGCACTTCGGCCTCAGCCTCTCCCCTCAGGGTCTTAATAGCCCATTAATAAGTTACTGGCACCGCAGTCTCTCAATATCCCCTTCCTATTGTCATACACCTTAACACTCCCCTAGCACCTCAGCAGGGCAATAACACATTAGTATTTCCATAGCCATCAACATGGCAACAACATAGTATCAGTTCACTAGCCTATCAACATGGCAACAATATAGTATCTCATTCACTCTCATATCTACGTCCCTGTCCGTGGCCTGACTGCCACGACTTTATGTGCCTCTACTGTCCTGCACTGACAGCCTCGCTTCTGGCCTATGTGCGGCCTCCGGCCCTAGGCTGGCCTATCTCCTGTGCTCATCGAGGTGGCTCTGCGGCCCGTCCCCGACACCAGTCATAACTGGAAAGACTCTCACTAGTCTTCTCGACTGCTTCCCTTTATGTCCGCCCGATGGGCTTTTATTCACAGGTCCGATCCGTAGGACCTTCTAACTTGCAGTGATAGTTATACAGCGCTTTCGCCTCATTCAGACCCCGCCCCCACTACTCACAACAGCACGCTTAACTTGCTGTCTACTGTGAGCCTTTCTTACTCTACACCCGCTCTGTAGCAATCCCCTTAATTGCACTCACTCCACTCGTGACATCATCCCCCACCCCAAAAAAATTAATGCAATTAATTTCAAATCGCATCAAGATGACTGTCAACGAGTGAGCGTGAGCAATACCTACACTAAAAAAACTGACCTAGCAGTTCCCCTAGTATATAGAATACCGAAATCAGGGGAAAATATGGGGATCAATATGGTCTGAAATATGCATATATGTGTCACATCATGAATAGCTAACTAACCACCATACTTAATACAGAATCAAAAACCATTCACCCTATCAACCATTCTTCATATATTTATAATGTCAATATTTTAAAGTCGACTCATTCACACAGATCCTGTCAATGTTCCTGTCCTCCGATGTATAAGCTCCCGAAATCTTGCCCTAGGCTCGACTAAGGTAGTCGGCGATATGATTGCTGGTTCCTGGAATTGGTTGAATAACGAAGGTATACGGCTGCAAAGCCAATGCCCATCTAGACAAGCGTGGGCTGGACGAACGATTCTTCGACAAAAATGTCAGTGGCTTGTGGTCTGTCTGGATACAAAATTCTCGTCCCATGAGATAACGTCCTAGTTTCTGGACGGACCAGACAATGGCAAGACACTCATGCTCTATCACAGAATACTTTCTTTCTCTCTGCAATAACTTCCTACTGACATAACATACAGGATGGAGACATTCGTTCTTCTCCTGTAGAAGACAAGCGCCGACACCAGAGTCCGACGCATCCGTTCTGAGGATAAAATTAGATCGAAAATCGGGTAATATCAAAATGGGTGACGATGATAATGCTGTCACCAAATTATCAAATGATGTCTGACATTCAGACGTCCACTGGACCTTATCGGGTTGTCCCTTCTTAGTAAGGTCAGTAAGAGAGGATGACAAGGAGGAAAAATTTGGAATGAACTTTCTGTAATAATTTAAAATTCCCACTAAGCTTCTGACTTGTTTCTTTGTTTTAGGGATTTGCAACCCTACTAACTTGTCAATTTTTGTTTCTTCAGGTCTCTGAACACCTCTACCCACAATATGTCCTAAGAATATTATCTCTGGACATGCCAAATCCATCTTTGCGGGTTTAGCAGTTAACCCAAAATGACGTAATCGTTGAAAAATTACTGTTAGTGTCTGAATATGATCAGACCATGTCGACGTATGGCATGCTATATCATCAAAGAATGACACGACATTAGGTATGTCCTTCAACACTAATCTCATTAATCGTGCAAACGTCGCTGGCGCGTTTACCAACCCAAATGGCATGACCTTAAATTGGAATAATCCAATGGGCGTTTGGAACGCCGTGTATTGTTTAGACTCCTCAGTAAGCGGGATTTCCCAATACCCTTTCGTCAAATCTATCTTGGAAAACCACGTGGACCCGGCCAATGAAGCTATTAATTCCTCCTGAAACGGAATAGGCTCCCTATCGCCTACCGTAATAGTGTTCAATCTTCGAAAATCAATACAGAACCGCACCGATCCATCGAGTTTTTTCACGAGGACGATGGGTGATGAATACGGCGATGTTGATGGTTCTATCACATCTAACTTCAACATTGACTCAACTTCCTTTATGACTCTATCTCTCGAAGAAAACGGCAACGGATACGGTCTAAGAACTACTGGCTTATCCGAAGTCAACTTTATTTGGTGCTGGATCACCGTAGTGCGACCCGGCAAATCCGTAACAACATCCGGAAATGACGCTAACAGGGTCTCAAGTTCCCTACTCCTTGAACTGGCAAGGTCAGGGTTAATGTTAACGTCCCTGTAACCTTGTGTCGGAGTTAACTCCGGCAATTGAATTTGTAACTCCGGCAATTGAATTTGTAACTCTTCCTGCGCCTCGGTGTCGCTTACGTCACAGTCCAACTGGTCTACGACCCCCGTACAAGCGGTAGAGAAGACAGTCTCCTTTGGTCTTGTCTGTGCACACAGATACTGTGGTCTGTCATAAAATCTCTGTAGCATATTAACATGGAAAACCTTACTCGCTCCATCAATGTGGATAGCGTAATCTACCTTTGAAACAACTCGCTCAATAACATAAGGGCCTTTCCATGTCATCAATAACTTATTATGGTCCGTAGGTAACAACAGCAGAACCTTGTCTCCTGGCTTAAAAATTCTCAGTTTGGACCCTCTATCTTTATAGTCTTTTGCTCTTTTCGAAGCGATACCAGAAGCTTCTTGTGCTATAGTGCGCGCTGAAGATAGTCTTTCTCTTAAATCAACAAGGTACTGAAACCTTTTTAAACGGTTCCGAAACCGTGGGGATCTTTTGACGAGGAGCCTGGGGTGAACGACCCTTATGCGTCGTCTTTTGGCACGCACTGCACGTCTTACAATATAAACGTACATCTCTGTATACTGACGGCCAATAAAAGTTTTTCAGAACTCTTTCCTTGGTTCTAGTACTTCCCATATGACCCGCTAATGGAACATCATGGGCCAGACGCAATACTGTAGCAATTAACGACCGTGGCACCACGACCTGCTTTTGAACGGAAGCCACTGTGACGTACATACGGAACAGAATGCCCCCCTGGACAAAAAAAAAAGATGACCCGTTTTTATATTTCCTCGTTTTCTCGGTTCGCGCTTCCCCAAAACATGGGTTTAATGATGGGTCCTCCCTTTGTAATCTCGCCAAGCGCTCTGGCGTGATATCTAGGTTGACCGCTGGCGTAGCCAAAGGTCTAATCCTATCTTTATCCGCTACCCGTCGACGTGTTTCGACCGCGGCGCAAAAGTCAATACCTTTTGATTGCGACCATGCTTGCACGTTCTCATCGGAAGGGGAAACCACCCGTGATACATTCCCAATGATGAGCTGGGCGCCTGGAAAACAACCAACGACTGCTTCGACTTCCCCGCTAAGGAAAGGTGTATCTATCATTATTCTTGCCATGGGTAATTTCTCAATGGCCCCCGAAAATTGGATGCACGGGACAGTCTCACCTGTAAGCTGTGAATCCCGAATGCAGTCTCTATGCACTCCCACAACGGTAGATCCCGTATCTCGTAAAACCGAGACCGGTTCGTCCCCAACAAACCCCGGATAAACCCTAAGACCACCTCCTGTATGACATGAATTTATAACGGGGATCTTTCTCCCACAAGGTAAAATACCGGAAGATAATAACTTCTCACAACTGGGACACTTAGAATACTGTCCGCCTCCGTTGTCCGATGTAACACACGCAGCCGCATGATGAAATTTATTTGGGGAACATGGACTGGAGCTACTGTCCACGTTCGCGGCTATCCTACCTGCAGGGCAGTTCACGCTGATGTGATCTGCTCTTCCGCAGTTCCAACACTTCGCGGCCCTACACTCGCGCGAAAAGTGACCCACGCGTCCGCAAGTTCAACACTCCGCTCCCTGTGCTGCCCTAGGCCTGGGTCCCCGTGACCCCTCGCGACCGGAACTAGAGTCCCTATGCCGTCGGTCATCGGCAAAGGTCACAACTCGCCCCCGGCCATTACCGCGACCTAGCCCTCCTGCTCGGTCAAACTTACCGGATCCATATGCCGGTGATTGGTGATAGCCCCTATGCTGCCCCTGGCCTTGCCCACTATAGGCACCACGCTGACGCGACCTGTCCCTAAGTCCTGCCGGCGACCCCTCGACAACGGCGACGTACCCAGCATCTTGGACGTACGCCCTGGCGACTGGTTTGGACGGGTGCGCCGTACGGTATGCCTCCGCCAACTTAGACGCCTCCTGCACCGTCGCGGGTTCGTTCTCTTTCAGGAAAGCCACCAGATCTTTGTGGCACGACGCGTACAGCTGGTCACGGATCATTAAGTCTTTCAGTTTAGCAAAATCCGTGCCCACATGCGCCAAGTCTACCCAGTTCGCGAAATACTCCGTTAGTCTCGCGACGAAGGCAGCAAAGTCCTCCCTGGTATCTGCACGTGCCCGCCTAAACTGCTCCCGGAAGTATTCCTCGGTACGCGCAAATCGGCGAAGCAGCAAAGCCTTCAGCTTATCGTAGTCTTGCACGTCTTCGCGCTGTAGCTCTTTAAAGTAGGTTAACGCTCGCCCCTGCAATAGCGATGCCAGGTACGTGGCCCATAATTCCTTATTTTCCCCCCATTGCAATTGTGCGTTCAGTTCGAACCTGTAAAGGAAGGCGTCTATGTCGTCCTTCCGGTCGTCGAACGTAGGGAGCTTAATCCTAACACCACCTTTATTGTGTACCTGCCGCTCAACTGCTTCTGTTGGCGCATTCTTTTGGCTTTCCAACTCCGCGATTCTCATTCGCGTCTCTCTCTCCTGTTGGTTATCCCTAGCTTCTATCTCCCTTAACTTTATCTCCCTCTCCTGCTCCTGAGCCTTTAACTCCTTTAACTTAAACTCTCTTTCCTCTTCCTTATCCTTAGCCTCTCTCTCCTGTTCTCTCTGTCGCTCTTGAGCCTCTTTTTCTCGCTCTCTATCCTTAGCACGCTCATCGCGCAAATCCGCCTGCTGTTCTTTAATCCAGCCGCGTAACTCTTCTCCCTCCAGGCCAAGTTCCTTACCCAACTTCATTAGTTGTTGGAGTTCCGCCATTTCCCAGATTTATGGTTATGGTATCTATTATAAGACGACCAACCTGTCGGTATGATCACTAACGATACGACCAGAGACCTGAGATCACACCAGATATAACAATACCCAGCTGTCCCAAATACAATTCAGAAATTTACCTTTACAGCACAACTAATTCTATATCTATAAAATGTATAGCACTATTAATTATAAAAGAAAATAGAACGACAAGAATGAAGAAATACAGTAGAAGGACCACAAGTACGTCAAGGACAACGAACCAGACTAGGACAAAGCTTCTACAAAAAAAACACTATAATGGAAAAAAAATGCAACCTACTACGCCGATTACACAACACGGTACGAACAAGAACAGAGTCTGAAAAAAAGGAACGTATCTACAGATAGGGAGGAGAAGGACAAGAGAAACGTCTTCCTAAAACAACGAGGAAGATAGAACGCTACAATCTAAACAAAAATACAGGTCCCTACAGAACTGTTCGCTGTGATGAACGAAGTTCCAAGTTTCCCACACCTTTTAAAAAAGGATAAACTAAGTTCATCACAGCAAACCCGCGCCACCGCCCGTACAACCTATAACGACAACAAAAACAGCAAAAACAGGGAAAAAGACAGATTAAAGGAACAGCCCACAATCCAGGGCACAAAAATTTTGACTTTTACTTAACTTTGACCCTAGATTTCAATTTCTCCCCTTCCTCGGAGCTCTGGCTGCTTGACCTCTACAGGCTGGCACGCACACTCTGCAGAAATTTAAGTACACATTAATACTTATTCATCAAAATACATGCATCAATACATATTATTATTCATAAACATACATAAATCATATCATCCTGAAATTTCCATTCATCCCACGAACAAAGACAACAGCATGAATTCCTAGCACAACAGAAAAACAACTAGATATAACGAATACACAATGTCAAAATGACCACAGGTAAACAGGACGAGCCCCCAATGTCACAACGGACGAGCCCCCAATGTCACAACGGACGAGCCCCCAATGTCACAAATCCCAGACTGGGAGATGTAATAAGTATGACAGGACAACAATCACGAACAACAAGTTTAACACTTAACAGAACAACCCATCAGACTCACACATTTATTAAACATAATTATACATATAATAGCGCAATTACATACATTATATTATTGAAATGCACTGCCGTCCAACGGCCTTATTCTCACACACACTCTCCCTCGGATCCACAATCCGGTAGTTACTCCTAAAGGCACTTCGGCCTCAGCCTCTCCCCTCAGGGTCTTAATAGCCCATTAATAAGTTACTGGCACCGCAGTCTCTCAATATCCCCTTCCTATTGTCATACACCTTAACACTCCCCTAGCACCTCAGCAGGGCAATAACACATTAGTATTTCCATAGCCATCAACATGGCAACAACATAGTATCAGTTCACTAGCCTATCAACATGGCAACAATATAGTATCTCATTCACTCTCATATCTACGTCCCTGTCCGTGGCCTGACTGCCACGACTTTATGTGCCTCTACTGTCCTGCACTGACAGCCTCGCTTCTGGCCTATGTGCGGCCTCCGGCCCTAGGCTGGCCTATCTCCTGTGCTCATCGAGGTGGCTCTGCGGCCCGTCCCCGACACCAGTCATAACTGGAAAGACTCTCACTAGTCTTCTCGACTGCTTCCCTTTATGTCCGCCCGATGGGCTTTTATTCACAGGTCCGATCCGTAGGACCTTCTAACTTGCAGTGATAGTTATACAGCGCTTTCGCCTCATTCAGACCCCGCCCCCACTACTCACAACAGCACGCTTAACTTGCTGTCTACTGTGAGCCTTTCTTACTCTACACCCGCTCTGTAGCAATCCCCTTAATTGCACTCACTCCACTCGTGACATCATCCCCCACCCCAAAAAAATTAATGCAATTAATTTCAAATCGCATCAAGATGACTGTCAACGAGTGAGCGTGAGCAATACCTACACTAAAAAAACTGACCTAGCAGTTCCCCTAGTATATAGAATACCGAAATCAGGGGAAAATATGGGGATCAATATGGTCTGAAATATGCATATATGTGTCACATCATGAATAGCTAACTAACCACCATACTTAATACAGAATCAAAAACCATTCACCCTATCAACCATTCTTCATATATTTATAATGTCAATATTTTAAAGTCGACTCATTCACACAGATCCTGTCAATGTTCCTGTCCTCCGATGTATAAGCTCCCGAAATCTTGCCCTAGGCTCGACTAAGGTAGTCGGCGATATGATTGCTGGTTCCTGGAATTGGTTGAATAACGAAGGTATAC
This sequence comes from Onchidella celtica, assembly GCA_963931925.1. Classification (NCBI taxonomy): domain Eukaryota; kingdom Metazoa; phylum Mollusca; class Gastropoda; order Systellommatophora; family Onchidiidae; genus Onchidella; species Onchidella celtica. The sequence goes on from OZ007577.1 coordinate 9,243,726, forward strand.
GGCTGCAAAGCCAATGCCCATCTAGACAAGCGTGGGCTGGACGAACGATTCTTCGACAAAAATGTCAGTGGCTTGTGGTCTGTCTGGATACAAAATTCTCGTCCCATGAGATAACGTCCTAGTTTCTGGACGGACCAGACAATGGCAAGACACTCATGCTCTATCACAGAATACTTTCTTTCTCTCTGCAATAACTTCCTACTGACATAACATACAGGATGGAGACATTCGTTCTTCTCCTGTAGAAGACAAGCGCCGACACCAGAGTCCGACGCATCCGTTCTGAGGATAAAATTAGATCGAAAATCGGGTAATATCAAAATGGGTGACGATGATAATGCTGTCACCAAATTATCAAATGATGTCTGACATTCAGACGTCCACTGGACCTTATCGGGTTGTCCCTTCTTAGTAAGGTCAGTAAGAGAGGATGACAAGGAGGAAAAATTTGGAATGAACTTTCTGTAATAATTTAAAATTCCCACTAAGCTTCTGACTTGTTTCTTTGTTTTAGGGATTTGCAACCCTACTAACTTGTCAATTTTTGTTTCTTCAGGTCTCTGAACACCTCTACCCACAATATGTCCTAAGAATATTATCTCTGGACATGCCAAATCCATCTTTGCGGGTTTAGCAGTTAACCCAAAATGACGTAATCGTTGAAAAATTACTGTTAGTGTCTGAATATGATCAGACCATGTCGACGTATGGCATGCTATATCATCAAAGAATGACACGACATTAGGTATGTCCTTCAACACTAATCTCATTAATCGTGCAAACGTCGCTGGCGCGTTTACCAACCCAAATGGCATGACCTTAAATTGGAATAATCCAATGGGCGTTTGGAACGCCGTGTATTGTTTAGACTCCTCAGTAAGCGGGATTTCCCAATACCCTTTCGTCAAATCTATCTTGGAAAACCACGTGGACCCGGCCAATGAAGCTATTAATTCCTCCTGAAACGGAATAGGCTCCCTATCGCCTACCGTAATAGTGTTCAATCTTCGAAAATCAATACAGAACCGCACCGATCCATCGAGTTTTTTCACGAGGACGATGGGTGATGAATACGGCGATGTTGATGGTTCTATCACATCTAACTTCAACATTGACTCAACTTCCTTTATGACTCTATCTCTCGAAGAAAACGGCAACGGATACGGTCTAAGAACTACTGGCTTATCCGAAGTCAACTTTATTTGGTGCTGGATCACCGTAGTGCGACCCGGCAAATCCGTAACAACATCCGGAAATGACGCTAACAGGGTCTCAAGTTCCCTACTCCTTGAACTGGCAAGGTCAGGGTTAATGTTAACGTCCCTGTAACCTTGTGTCGGAGTTAACTCCGGCAATTGAATTTGTAACTCCGGCAATTGAATTTGTAACTCTTCCTGCGCCTCGGTGTCGCTTACGTCACAGTCCAACTGGTCTACGACCCCCGTACAAGCGGTAGAGAAGACAGTCTCCTTTGGTCTTGTCTGTGCACACAGATACTGTGGTCTGTCATAAAATCTCTGTAGCATATTAACATGGAAAACCTTACTCGCTCCATCAATGTGGATAGCGTAATCTACCTTTGAAACAACTCGCTCAATAACATAAGGGCCTTTCCATGTCATCAATAACTTATTATGGTCCGTAGGTAACAACAGCAGAACCTTGTCTCCTGGCTTAAAAATTCTCAGTTTGGACCCTCTATCTTTATAGTCTTTTGCTCTTTTCGAAGCGATACCAGAAGCTTCTTGTGCTATAGTGCGCGCTGAAGATAGTCTTTCTCTTAAATCAACAAGGTACTGAAACCTTTTTAAACGGTTCCGAAACCGTGGGGATCTTTTGACGAGGAGCCTGGGGTGAACGACCCTTATGCGTCGTCTTTTGGCACGCACTGCACGTCTTACAATATAAACGTACATCTCTGTATACTGACGGCCAATAAAAGTTTTTCAGAACTCTTTCCTTGGTTCTAGTACTTCCCATATGACCCGCTAATGGAACATCATGGGCCAGACGCAATACTGTAGCAATTAACGACCGTGGCACCACGACCTGCTTTTGAACGGAAGCCACTGTGACGTACATACGGAACAGAATGCCCCCCTGGACAAAAAAAAAAGATGACCCGTTTTTATATTTCCTCGTTTTCTCGGTTCGCGCTTCCCCAAAACATGGGTTTAATGATGGGTCCTCCCTTTGTAATCTCGCCAAGCGCTCTGGCGTGATATCTAGGTTGACCGCTGGCGTAGCCAAAGGTCTAATCCTATCTTTATCCGCTACCCGTCGACGTGTTTCGACCGCGGCGCAAAAGTCAATACCTTTTGATTGCGACCATGCTTGCACGTTCTCATCGGAAGGGGAAACCACCCGTGATACATTCCCAATGATGAGCTGGGCGCCTGGAAAACAACCAACGACTGCTTCGACTTCCCCGCTAAGGAAAGGTGTATCTATCATTATTCTTGCCATGGGTAATTTCTCAATGGCCCCCGAAAATTGGATGCACGGGACAGTCTCACCTGTAAGCTGTGAATCCCGAATGCAGTCTCTATGCACTCCCACAACGGTAGATCCCGTATCTCGTAAAACCGAGACCGGTTCGTCCCCAACAAACCCCGGATAAACCCTAAGACCACCTCCTGTATGACATGAATTTATAACGGGGATCTTTCTCCCACAAGGTAAAATACCGGAAGATAATAACTTCTCACAACTGGGACACTTAGAATACTGTCCGCCTCCGTTGTCCGATGTAACACACGCAGCCGCATGATGAAATTTATTTGGGGAACATGGACTGGAGCTACTGTCCACGTTCGCGGCTATCCTACCTGCAGGGCAGTTCACGCTGATGTGATCTGCTCTTCCGCAGTTCCAACACTTCGCGGCCCTACACTCGCGCGAAAAGTGACCCACGCGTCCGCAAGTCCAACACTCCGCTCCCTGTGCTGCCCTAGGCCTGGGTCCCCGTGACCCCTCGCGACCGGAACTAGAGTCCCTATGCCGTCGGTCATCGGCAAAGGTCACAACTCGCCCCCGGCCATTACCGCGACCTAGCCCTCCTCGGTCAAACTTACCGGATCCATATGCCGGTGATTGGTGATAGCCCCTATGCTGCCCCTGGCCTTGCCCACTATAGGCACCACGCTGACGCGACCTGTCCCTAAGTCCTGCCGGCGACCCCTCGACAACGGCGACGTACCCAGCATCTTGGACGTACGCCCTGGCGACTGGTTTGGACGGGTGCGCCGTACGGTATGCCTCCGCCAACTTAGACGCCTCCTGCACCGTCGCGGGTTCGTTCTCTTTCAGGAAAGCCACCAGATCTTTGTGGCACGACGCGTACAGCTGGTCACGGATCATTAAGTCTTTCAGTTTAGCAAAATCCGTGCCCACATGCGCCAAGTCTACCCAGTTCGCGAAATACTCCGTTAGTCTCGCGACGAAGGCAGCAAAGTCCTCCCTGGTATCTGCACGTGCCCGCCTAAACTGCTCCCGGAAGTATTCCTCGGTACGCGCAAATCGGCGAAGCAGCAAAGCCTTCAGCTTATCGTAGTCTTGCACGTCTTCGCGCTGTAGCTCTTTAAAGTAGGTTAACGCTCGCCCCTGCAATAGCGATGCCAGGTACGTGGCCCATAATTCCTTATTTTCCCCCCATTGCAATTGTGCGTTCAGTTCGAACCTGTAAAGGAAGGCGTCTATGTCGTCCTTCCGGTCGTCGAACGTAGGGAGCTTAATCCTAACACCACCTTTATTGTGTACCTGCCGCTCAACTGCTTCTGTTGGCGCATTCTTTTGGCTTTCCAACTCCGCGATTCTCATTCGCGTCTCTCTCTCCTGTTGGTTATCCCTAGCTTCTATCTCCCTTAACTTTATCTCCCTCTCCTGCTCCTGAGCCTTTAACTCCTTTAACTTAAACTCTCTTTCCTCTTCCTTATCCTTAGCCTCTCTCTCCTGTTCTCTCTGTCGCTCTTGAGCCTCTTTTTCTCGCTCTCTATCCTTAGCACGCTCATCGCGCAAATCCGCCTGCTGTTCTTTAATCCAGCCGCGTAACTCTTCTCCCTCCAGGCCAAGTTCCTTACCCAACTTCATTAGTTGTTGGAGTTCCGCCATTTCCCAGATTTATGGTTATGGTATCTATTATAAGACGACCAACCTGTCGGTATGATCACTAACGATACGACCAGAGACCTGAGATCACACCAGATATAACAATACCCAGCTGTCCCAAATACAATTCAGAAATTTACCTTTACAGCACAACTAATTCTATATCTATAAAATGTATAGCACTATTAATTATAAAAGAAAATAGAACGACAAGAATGAAGAAATACAGTAGAAGGACCACAAGTACGTCAAGGACAACGAACCAGACTAGGACAAAGCTTCTACAAAAAAAACACTATAATGGAAAAAAAATGCAACCTACTACGCCGATTACACAACACGGTACGAACAAGAACAGAGTCTGAAAAAAAGGAACGTATCTACAGATAGGGAGGAGAAGGACAAGAGAAACGTCTTCCTAAAACAACGAGGAAGATAGAACGCTACAATCTAAACAAAAATACAGGTCCCTACAGAACTGTTCGCTGTGATGAACGAAGTTCCAAGTTTCCCACACCTTTTAAAAAAGGATAAACTAAGTTCATCACAGCAAACCCGCGCCACCGCCCGTACAACCTATAACGACAACAAAAACAGCAAAAACAGGGAAAAAGACAGATTAAAGGAACAGCCCACAATCCAGGGCACAAAAATTTTGACTTTTACTTAACTTTGACCCTAGATTTCAATTTCTCCCCTTCCTCGGAGCTCTGGCTGCTTGACCTCTACAGGCTGGCACGCACACTCTGCAGAAATTTAAGTACACATTAATACTTATTCATCAAAATACATGCATCAATACATATTATTATTCATAAACATACATAAATCATATCATCCTGAAATTTCCATTCATCCCACGAACAAAGACAACAGCATGAATTCCTAGCACAACAGAAAAACAACTAGATATAACGAATACACAATGTCAAAATGACCACAGGTAAACAGGACGAGCCCCCAATGTCACAACGGACGAGCCCCCAATGTCACAAATCCCAGACTGGGAGATGTAATAAGTATGACAGGACAACAATCACGAACAACAAGTTTAACACTTAACAGAACAACCCATCAGACTCACACATTTATTAAACATAATTATACATATAATAGCGCAATTACATACATTATATTATTGAAATGCACTGCCGTCCAACGGCCTTATTCTCACACACACTCTCCCTCGGATCCACAATCCGGTAGTTACTCCTAAAGGCACTTCGGCCTCAGCCTCTCCCCTCAGGGTCTTAATAGCCCATTAATAAGTTACTGGCACCGCAGTCTCTCAATATCCCCTTCCTATTGTCATACACCTTAACACTCCCCTAGCACCTCAGCAGGGCAATAACACATTAGTATTTCCATAGCCATCAACATGGCAACAACATAGTATCAGTTCACTAGCCTATCAACATGGCAACAATATAGTATCTCATTCACTCTCATATCTACGTCCCTGTCCGTGGCCTGACTGCCACGACTTTATGTGCCTCTACTGTCCTGCACTGACAGCCTCGCTTCTGGCCTATGTGCGGCCTCCGGCCCTAGGCTGGCCTATCTCCTGTGCTCATCGAGGTGGCTCTGCGGCCCGTCCCCGACACCAGTCATAACTGGAAAGACTCTCACTAGTCTTCTCGACTGCTTCCCTTTATGTCCGCCCGATGGGCTTTTATTCACAGGTCCGATCCGTAGGACCTTCTAACTTGCAGTGATAGTTATACAGCGCTTTCGCCTCATTCAGACCCCGCCCCCACTACTCACAACAGCACGCTTAACTTGCTGTCTACTGTGAGCCTTTCTTACTCTACACCCGCTCTGTAGCAATCCCCTTAATTGCACTCACTCCACTCGTGACAATGTGCAATATTATTCCAATCATACTATGGCAATAGATCTATGATACAGGACACTCGTGGTCGAGTGCCAGCTGGGGTTTCCTTAGTCTTCCTATGAGGCTGTAGTTCTCTCTCTATCTCCGATCTCTATTATGCTTGAACAAATAAGATATATTACCATTGGTCACGCCTACTGGTAGGCGCGAACATCAATATAGCGCAGCGTGGGCTTTCAAAGGTCAGCCCACTCAGACCTTTCTTTCTAGAGCTCAGTCAGTCCATTAGCAAGGACTTCTTGTCTTCAAAGCACACAGTTCAGGTACTGGCCAACCGGAGATACTTCACGACACGATGCTTCTGCTCGTCTGTATTCACCAAATCTGAACGTTACACGATGTTTTATACTATCTAACTACCCAGCGTGCTAGTCCGCTGGCCCAATTAGTTCAGCTATCTCATAGGTCGAAACCTCCCACCATTTTAATTGTAGTAATACGTCTGCACTATTCTACCAGCCAGTTAACGTGCAAAAACTTGTCTAGTCATACTTAACAATGTCAACTATCCCCACCTTGTTTCACCCCTACTCCATTACTTATTAATCACGAACATTAAAACCGACAAGCGTGTCTCTAACAGTTTAACTTTACATTTATTTACTCACCAACTATAATTCGCGAGGGCCGTTCAAGGCCACCAGCCAATTTCTCATGGCCCTGGTAAAACAACAACAACTCACTCTCTGCGTGAGTTTTAACAACATCTGAATCATGACAGCATCCAATTTTTGAACTTGTCTTGTTTCTTTTTCAGTAGCCGTACACTATTAATCAGAGTTACAAAGTTGTCAAAATTGACTAAAGAATCTATCTATACTAATCGATTATACATTCGATGTTGTGAAGTAATTTTAGGTATGGGGATCAAACGGATATATACTCCCTTGTGTGCCAGCATGGTGCCAACATACCGTACCCTTAGAAGACAAGGTTCTAAATCTAACTCCCTTCCGTCAACCTCTGAGAAATTGAGGATCGAAGTTGCATGTGACCGTAGCTTTTTGAGAAAAGAAGATTTTTTTCTTTTTCATAATACTTGCAAATTACTCGTCAAATCTCCTGTATACTTTGACACACAGGGGAGAAGGCCCAAGTAGGTGTGCACAGGGATTTAAATCTTCCGTCTTTTTCCGTCCAAAGCGCAGTTGCCGACACCACCCGAGGGGCGATTGCCAATCGTCCGCGCCATCCGCCAGTAGCACGAACACCTGCCGTTGTCCTCAAATCGGCCGGCAGTTCTTTAGAAATCTGGCAAACTTGAGTTTAAGGTCTAGTCGTGATCTTTTCGCACAGAAGATTTCTTTTGTTGTTGCCTTTCACTTCCGTTGGCCTTGTGGTGTTGCCTCACTGCCTGTAGCGATGTTTCACGGTTTTGGACACGGAATTTGGTGGTGGTGATGATGCTAAAAGTTAGTAAAAACAAAAGCTTTGCCAGCTCTAGATTGAGATTTAAATATTTTCTCTGTATAATTTATGATCTAGATCTATCACCAAGTGCTATATTGGCAGGTGGCGTGACTCTGAAGAAGGTCAGGTGGCAGTCGGCAAAGACTAGAGTAGATCTAGATCTAGTCTAGATCACCAAGTCGTGATCTGATCTAGATCTAAAGAAAATCGACACATGGGCTATGGGGATTTGGTATTAACTTTTCTTTTAAGAAACTCAGCCAAGACAGTTAAATGCATTGTCCTTCTTTTGTTTTGGTTAACTAGCCTACTCATCATCAGTCCCTCAATGAGACCATCATAAGTGTAATGGATCTAAAGTACAGCCCTTCTAAAACTAAGTGTGTCAGATTCTTTCTTCTTATTGTCTTTCCCATAATATAAAATAGATCTAATGTATAATTTAATTCAATTACCAATATCAGGCTTTGTTCTTTTAAAACGGTCGAGATTAATTACACTAGGCCTACATACTAATCATTTTTCTCTGCGCCTTCTGGGCATGCCGCACAATTTCCTTCCACACTGTCGCCGGCTGTTTACATCCCTGTGTGCAATGTGTAACTCAATTCAGCCAAAAAGGGAACTTTGTCATTATCTAAAGGGACAATACCAATATTGTATACTTCTTTCTGAACTGAAGGTCTTGTGTAATTTTATTTATTAGTAATATTAGCCCTTCCATTTGAACGAGAAGTCATATTTTTTGTAAGTACAGTTCCTGCAGCTTGGCAAACAGTCATAACTCATACACTTAAATTTGAAGGCCTGCAGTATAATTATGATATAAGCTCCTTAGGACGTGAAACAGGCCCTGTTATATAATGAATGAAGGACCTGGGAAACTGATAAAAGACATTAGAATCCTCCAAAGAATTCATGAAGCAATGAAATGAAATATAGAATAAATCATGCAGTTAGAAATAGGAGAAATAGATGTTAGAGAACCACGCATGGAGGAATTGATGGTCACATTTCAGTAAAACAAGTACATGTACAAAGAGTAGGCATAAATCAGTGTCGAAGTCACAAATACATTGTATTGGCAGTTGAGGCCTGTTGTGCTTTCACAGTGACAGTCTCACAAGAGATGAAAAGAACCATAGTTAATGAGTATTATGCATTTGTTCCTGTTATTCATAACACTGTCTCTCTGTCCTACAAAAGTAAAATAGACTTCTAGCTTAAAAAGCCTTTCCAACCTAAAGTGTAAATTTAAAGTTCAGTGTGAACACATTTGTCAGCCACCATACTGGATAGCTGAGTCGCACAGTTGTTTTTGCTAACGAAAACAGGATTAGTGGTGTATTTTTCCCAAGCTGACCTTCACAAACAATTAAGGAGGAATTGAAAAAAGCATATATATATATAATAATTTTCTTCTCTCAGATGGTAAGTAAAGGATCAAGAGATCAACTGTATGAGCCCCCCAGGAATATTTGCATAATGGCTAATATTAAACCCTTTGTTGCAGGAAGAAAAAATTCTTCAAAGTGATGAAAATAGAGAATGATTTTGTTCCATTGTCACTACATACGATTCTCTGAACTTCATTCAGGGAATTCTATGAAATATACCTAACATGATTATGTAGTTGTTTTCAGGTTTGTGGTTGTGATTTGCCATTCATTTAAAAAAAAAAAAATTGTGTTTAATAATATTCTTTCTCCTTGCAGGTCAAGGACCCTTACAAGGCAGAGTGGGTAAAAGTTGTGCCAACCCCAAATAATGGATCAACGGAGCTTGTTAAATTACATCAGAAAAGGGTGAGTGTGTTTTCGCAATGTGATGTAGGTTTCAGCATTACTTCTATGCAAAACAAGCTTGTGGCCATGCAGCACATGCTGTAGAGTTTCTGATCTTGAAAATCCTCATTTGTTTACACCACAAAAAAAACTTACAAAAACAAGTAGTGGCAGGAGCATTTCATCGTGGCGTAGTTTTGGCCCTTTTCTTGTTCAATGCTACAGCCTGAATGACATGACAGTTTCAAAAAATACAAAATAATGTCCTTAAGTGTCAACTACTTTAACCCAGTCTTCTATGTATTACCCATAACCTAATGTGTTTATTCAAGTTTAGGTAATGTAATCTTTTAAAAATGTTTGACATTGAAAAAATATAATAATTTTTTTTCTTCGCTCCCCCTGATAAGCTGGGGGTATGGGAGATTGTGTTTAACAGACATTGTTAAGTCTGGTCCCTGCCAACAGACAAGAGCGCATTTGAGATCAGTAGCAAGACTTGCATTATTATGGCAAGCTTTCCTGATCAGCAAAAACAAGAGAGGAAAGGGTGGAGGCACAGGTTTAGTTCTGGGCAATTCCGGATACCTCATCGTTGTGAAAGAAAATTATTTTAAGCAGCACTCACATAACTGGGGTCTGTAAATTAAGATAATATAATACATACATTTCATTCAGTCAGTTTAAAATACTGGGCATTCAAAAACTTAAGATGTCAAGATTGTATAGCAGTTGCTTATTTTTGTTGTAACACATTTCTTTGGGAGAAAAAATACACCACCTGAACAATGTGCTGTGTGTTGAAAGAGAATGTTGAAACTAATTAGTCCAATGGTATTCCAGTAAATTCTGAATAAATCACAGATAAGATATAGTGTATTAAATAGTTTTGGATTGATACTTATGTTTGCTATTCTTCTTTTTCCATACAGGATGATGAAGATAGCTCTCTGTGGTTCATGTTTCAAAAGACAAAGTACTCATATGATGCTGATGAACGGAAACAGTTTGTGCCAGTGTCATTTCCCATCGATCAGTCAATCCATTTTTACATGGAGTGCAAAGGCTATCAGGAGGATGCGGAAGTTACAGCGGCTGAGAAAAAATTTGGCAAAAACTCGTGAGTATGCACTGTGGTTAGATCATATTGCCCTATAGAAAAGAAGAAAGGCTAAAATTTCAAAAAAGCTTATTGTATTTTGGGAAGGAATGAGGATGGGGAACATTTGACTGTGTTTAGATGTTCATTAAGTTTTGCTGTTGATTACCAGTTTACTGTAGCACTGCCTGACCTCATATTTATATGCTTATATTCATAATGAGTTATTACCCCACTTTTATTCCAAGGGTGATAACAAACAGCAGTACTCAAGAACTGCAGATTTGTGTATTTCTGTGGTTTTTGCTATTCCCATGACACCCTCTGTGTCCTTATACCTTATAAGAGCAAATGCATAAAAGCACAATAAAATATACACTTTGTATGAATGTTGCTATAGGTCTGTACTGATCAGCCATATGACTCAGAAGGAAGTAGTGGTTTTCAGAGGCTTCCACTTTGAACTGCATAACAGAGGAAATTCAATTCACTCTGTAGAGCTTAATGTTTATTTAAAGTACTTGCATACATTTATAAATATAACATTCAAATTAAATCCTTTTTTACAGAAGCATGTGCAGATGCAAATGATTGCATAGAATCCGAAGAATTTGTTTTCTTCCACTACTGTTAGCATTAGGCGGCAGCAAGTGTTTTAAAAAAATAAAGTCCCTATCATGTGTACTACAATGCATGAAGTAACTGGAATTTTACGACATTGGGGGGAAATTACACTTGAGGAATAAGAACAGAAAAGAGTTCTGGATTGCATTTTCTGGTGGTCTTTGTTTTGAGGCTTGTTGCATCTGAAACTTACTGCAAATTTAATCTATCCAGCCTTCTTGGCATACATTCACAGAGACAGTTTTTTACATACAAATGCAGTTTCAGTTAATGGTGCTTTTGACCAGTGGGTAGTTGTTGCTTGTATTATGACCATATGTCAATCATTATTGTGAATGCAATTTATTTCAGAATGGTCATGGACATTCCAAAATTCATGGAGCTGTTCAAAGAAAGAGCGACAGCACCTTTCTTTGTTTTCCAGGTCAGTGAAATACATTTGCAAGATTCTGACATCAATTAATGATGACTTGAAGAACAGTGATATATTTGTAATATGTTTTTGCCAGGTAGTGATCGTAATAATGAATATATATATATATGAACTGCATGGGCATACAATTATTAAACCTGTCTGTGCTTATCAAAGTTTTGACAACGGGGTCATAGTTCAAGGCATGTCACAGTAATGTGTTTCTAGAATTTGATATTAAAATACTTATACTTATAAATATTTGTTTGTAACATATTCCAGGTTTTCTGTGTTGGCCTCTGGTGCCTGGATGAGTACTGGTACTACTCAGTGTTCACTTTGTTTATGCTGATAGCTTTTGAGGCCACTCTAGTCCAGCAACAGTTACGCAACATGGCAGAGATCAGGAAAATGGGCAACAAGCCTTACCTTATACAGGTGTGTGTAATATGGCCGTGAAATTGTCTCCACTGAACTGAAAAGTAATGTTATTTTATAATGGACAGAGTATGAATCAAAGCAACTGAAACCAGAATACAAAATTTATTTGAAATGATTAAGAAACTTGATGTATGCATGATCCACATTTCACCTGTATAAGAACACTGAGCACAGTACACTTACCGTTATTTGCTCCCAGCACCATAAACCAAATCTATAGAATATAGCATGTGGCATTTAAGAATATTACGGATTAAGTGTTTCCCTCAGACTTTCCACATAAAATAAATTTGGCATTAAATATGTGAGCGAACCTCACTAACCTCAACGGAAGTCGCATTTTTTCAGTTTTGAGTTATGAATATCACTGTAAAGTATGAAATTGTATCTTTAATCCGGTGTAAAAATTATTGCAGTGCTCCTTTTTTATCACAAAGTGATGGCTTTTTAAACACACACGCACACACCCCCGGCCAAAAACGGAAGTAACTTCCGAGAAAATCGCCATTAAAGATGGAAGAGCGATTTTCTTGGCGAGATGCGTGGGCTTACTCTCTCCCTAGCATCGGGTACTTGTAATTAACTTACGGCTTTGGAATTTTGCATTTCTATGCCAATATAAATGATACACGCTGTGTAAAAATTTTGTGACACTAGGTTTATTAATTTTGAAGTTGTTGAGAGTTCAATGAACCCCATTTTAGCAGTGATGTCAACGGCAAAATTAAAGGCATTAAAAGCAATATTTATCATATTTAAAGACTGATTTGAGACATGATATTTTCACAGATTGTAGAAAAATAGTTGAACTTCAAGTATCAAACAAAATACAAAAAATGGGATATTTGTGTTTCATCGCGAATTTCTCAGTTTGGTCCAGTGAGACTTCCGTTGAGGTTAGTGGGGTTCGCTCACATATATAGTGCAATGGTGCAGAAAAAGCCCGAACTGTCATAGCCTGAATTGATAATTTGCACAAAAGCAATACAGATATTCTTGTTCAGGGTGCTGGCTGGCTTTTTATTCACAGATAATGAAAGTTCTGCAAGATGAAGTGAGATTATTATTATAATTTTTCAGCCATTGTTTTGTTTATTTGTTATCTGTTATAGGTGTACCGGAATAGAAAATGGATGAAGATCATGACAGATGAACTCCTACCAGGGGACATTGTTTCTATAGGTGAGACAGACAACATTGATTGGCAAACTATTTGTGATAGAATTATTTTCAGTCTTAATGTTGCACCAGTGTTTGGTGGGTGTGGAATGCCATAATAGATTTGTATTTAAAGCAAAAATAACATATTCAGCAGTGTTGATGAGAGTACTCAGGTCAGAATTCCTTTACATAATTTATCCCAAATTGATATTGACAATACTGACAAAGTTTTGTATTTGGTCACAAAATCCAGCTTCATTTATGAAATGACTATATATCATGTGTTGGCTGAGATACAAGACTAAATCGTTTTGGGTTAAGATTATGTAGGCTCATGGTTAACAAAACAATTTGAAGCCATGTTTTTCTCATCATGTCAGTCACGCCTCCAATGGTGAGAAGCAGGCAGGACGTTTACTTAAGCATTTCATTTTTATGCCTTTTTTTCCTGTGCTCTTCTTTTTAAATATCCTTTGGAGGAAGATTTGTGTTCAGTACTGAATTTCCTTCTTCTGCTGAATCTTCATCACTGAAATGTGCAAGACACAAAGGTTTTTGTCGTTGCTATCAGTCACACACAAAAGCCACTGCGCCCACATATGTCTCATCCTTCAATTGTCTGCATTTCATTGACAAAAGGAGGTTTTGTCGTGGTTGTTTTTTTCTTATCTGAATTAGCATAAATCCTCTCATCTATACTTTCAGTAAGAGGCTGATTTTTCCTAAAGATAGCTCTGCCTAGAATTAATGAATAACAGTAACTTGAAGCTGTTTGTTTACATGGAAATGATTTCCTATCATTATAAAATGAATAATTATGTGAGAAATATGTAAATGTGTGAGAATTGTAAGTTTTGCTGTACAACAGCATCTGTTTGCACTTATGATTGACATATTCATATTCGACAATTAGATTTGAAACGTGACCTACTGAAAAGAGATGTTTTCTTATTTGTTGTTTCAGTACGGTCTCAGGATGAGAAAATTGTTCCATGTGATATGTTGTTGTTGAGAGGACCATGTATTGTGGATGAATCCATGTTGACAGGAGAATCTGTTCCAGTAATGAAGGTACCAATGTATATTACTTTGTGTAAACTTTTTTCAGTTTGATATCAAGTATGGATTTATTTTGTCTTTTTTGGCAGATTTTGAGCCTTTTTTTTGGTAAAAGTTTACATGCCAGGTCAGCACAGTGAGCCATTGTCATGACTTGGAAGACTTTCAGGCTGCCAACTAAAGATTGCATGAAAAACATCGCCAGAAATAGGTTAGACTCCACCCTTAGCTGGATTCAAGCTATTGGGCTACTGCACCAACACATGTCACATTGCGTTATAATTCATGTTCCATCAGCAGATCGAAAAATGGCTTTAATGAAGATAATGAAACATAATGGTGTCTTCTTGACTTTTGATCCATCCAGTTTATGTCATGCATTCCTGACAATAACATATTACGTATATTCTATGCTTTAAATGATTAATCATAACTCATGTTTCCTTTGCCATGGGATAAAGGTATGAGTGATGGGATATGTGAAATAAATGGATCTCATATTGCTCCTAATCAGTCTGAATTAGATAGAATTATATTATTCTTTTACTGTCTACCAAAGCCACATATTTTTAAAGACGTAGTGAATTTCGGCATGCAGCATACTTAACCCTCAAGCTGCAGGAGGCGTCAAAATGTGGCATCGACTTTCCAGGCGTTCACTCTGCACGGGCGTATCAATATGGCAAGGTCAAGCTGACCATGCAGCGCGGTAGCCATATTTTCACGCATCAGGTCATTATCCTCTTTGAGACGTAACTACCATCTTATTGCTTACCGTATCTTTTCTAAATCAAAGCATTGTGATAAGGACATGTTAACCAGCGAACCACTGGTCGGACTCACAAAGACTAAGCTTTCAAAGGCTCTCCCCACGCTATCAAAAGGTGTAACATCGGCATGCGAAGTGTTGCTCAACAAATCTCACAAGCTGACCATCATCTAGAGTTGTCTGGATCGGAGAACTGATCAGAAACAAACTCTGAAATAATCTTTGCCCCAAATGCCCACATTGGTTCATTTAGTATTTGTCAATCTGGATGAAACCCTTTGTTTAAGGCTGGGGAGGGAGGGGGGCATGGCCAGTTATCATGCTTGGTTCTCATGAATATTACAGCTGTCAGTTTGGTATCATAAGACAGATCATTGATTAGAGGCTTGCAGACAAAGGTTTTGCTGGTTAATTCATTATCAAATGTGATAAGGCATAGCAGCGAATGTTTTCAAACCAATCAAATACAAACCAAACCTGTGGACAGCTGTAGTGTCACTGTGTGGTCATCACACATCAGCAAGGATCAGTGTGACCCAGATAAGATTCCCCGTGAGTAAGGTCACTGACCAGACAGCAGGCTTTATGGGTAGCAAGCGGGGTGTGGGTTAATATATTGTGAAATGTCTGTATGGACTAGATCTTTACTTGTGGAGGACATCAGCAGTAAAGTTTTATTTGTTCTGTAAACTGGTTGGGCAGTTGACACAAGGAAAAGAAAGGAAAGACAGGAAGAATCTGTACAACTGTGAGAATGTAGGATCTGTAGAGGTTAATCAGTGGAAAGAGGGTGGCAGTTTAAAATTCCTGCTATTCTTGTGATGGTGGCTGGTTCATGTAATGCTAAAGGCAGATGTACCACACATCTACTTGGAATTTTTTTCGTCTTTCATGGCAGCCAGCATGTAATCAGCAGTTTTTTTTTTGTTTTTTTAAATTTAATCACCACAGGAACCAGTGGAAAACTTGGAACCAGATCATTACTTGAATATGGAAGAAGATGGCAAACTTCATGTTTTGTATGGTGGGACGAAAGTGGTCCAGCATACCCCACCCAGTAAAACAGGGCCTGGCATGAAAGGTAATGAAATCTGGCAGCTGTGTATAAGTTCCTAAATCAAAAAGTTTAGGTTTGTTCATGGACAGGGGGGGGGGAGAGAATTGCTGCAGATGAGAGTCGACCCAAAGACAGTTTTTAGTGATATGATTCAAAACAAATTGTACACTTTCAGAAATGTATTACTCAGTGAAATTAAAACATATGTACAAAGTTCCAATACATGTTTATAATTGAGTAATAATCTGTTTCTAAATATTCATGTTTAGATATAATCTAGTCACTGACATATAAATTTTTATACAATTTAATTACTTTTTATCCCCTTGTACAACTTGAACAGCAAAAAGGTTTTGTGCTTTATGCATTTGTTTTGCAAAGACAGTTTGAACTAGCGTCTCAAGTAATTTATAGTGAAATATTTCCATTACAAGTTTGAAAAGGTGTCCTCGCAGAATAAGACGAATAGTTTCCTTCTTTTTGCCATCCACAGCAAGTGACAATGGATGTATAGCCTATGTTTTGCGTCACAGCTTCAATACATCACAAGGGAAGCTACTCCGCACCATTTTGTTTGGAGTGAAAAGAGTAACAGCAAACAATCTGGAGACATTTTTCTTCATCATGTTCCTTCTGGTGTTTGCAATCATCGCTGCTTCGTATGTGTGGATAAAAGGTAAGGTTTCAGGCACCCAGCTTGCTTTTTGTTGAAAAATCACAATGGTATCATTATTTACAGTACTGGCTTGCTTTGACAATCCATCCATGATCTTCAGCATCATAGTTTGACACAATTAGACTAGACAGTGCGGCTTTGTATGTAAATGAGTCGTTGTATTTCACATCTGTATTTACTTTAAGGACCATTCTTTACTAACATGAGTTTGCATGTAGTCAGATTCCATTGCTGAGTGTTGAAAATAATCATAGTGTAAGACTTCATACATGAATTTGATTCTGTTTTACAGTGAGTCCTGATATTGAGTCATCAGAAAGGAAATCAGTATTTCATTATTTCCCTGTTTTGTGACAATAGGGTGTAGGCAGTCAGTTTAACAAATTGCTGTGTGATTGTTTATAAGATGACGATGAGAATTTCGAGAGAAAGTGTGAATTATGAATTTTTTTTTTGGAAAATGTTGACCTTGACAGATAAAGCTGTAACAGACTAACACTGAGAAGAATTAAATGTTATTAATGTTCCATCAACCAGGCACTGAGGACCCATCTAGGAATCGTTACAAACTCTTTCTGGAGTGCACATTGATTTTGACATCTGTAGTTCCACCAGAGTTGCCAATTGAATTGTCTCTAGCTGTGAACACGTCATTACTTGCCCTCACTAAATTATGTAAGTAATCTCTGGATTGTAACTCACTCTACCAGAAACAAGCCTCTGTACATCTGGTTTGTTTTTTTTTTTTTTTTTTTCCTTCACAAGAGAATATTGTTTTGGGTAAATTCAGAGACCCCAGGAAAATGAAGGTTATAAACACAATCAGCATTTCTGTCTGATCCCAAGGGGACAGTTGCAATTGATTTCTGCATTTCACCAGAGATAACTACAAAATGCCTGACTGTCTGTAATCAGTGAAGCTAAAAAAAACATTTCTATTTGCAATTTTTTTTTTTACATTATTATTTTATATTACGCTTTGGAGACGTCTAATTCCCCAGTTTCCTCTGCAGGAACTGGCAACTTTGAGTTAACAGTGCCAGATTTCAGTCTGTTTCAACTGACTGATAATACATTTTACAGTCTGCCAAGGCCTTGGTTGTGTATATGCCATGTTTGTATTTAACAAGACATATTGTGCCATGGAAAGAAATATTCAAATCAGCATACAAAGTTTATGTTGGAAAAAATACTATAGTATCAGAGGTGTAGAGAGGAGAAAATTGTATATGTGAAAGTCGGTGCAAGGCCTGGAACACGCCAATTAGTTATTTAGGTTTTTAGGGACTTTTGGCTTTCAGCTTAATGAAGTCATAGAATTTTGGAATGTGATTTGGTGTAAATGTTTGCCAAACACCATACTGTACTTTCATGGTCATTGGGCAATTATTTGTGCTCGTGCAAGAGAATATCTGTGAGGTAATTTCTATGTCTAAGAAATCCTCCCAGTTTGTCTTTTGTGTGTATGTGTGTTTAGGTGTGTGACTATGTGCGTACTTTGAAACATGATTTTTTTTTTTTCTTTAAGACATTAGTTTTAAACACTTCTGGGCTATATTTTCATTTCATTGAAATAATTTATTATCTACTCTAGATGTGTATTGCACAGAGCCATTCAGAATTCCATTTGCTGGCAAGATTGACATCTGTTGCTTTGACAAGACTGGGACTCTCACTAGTGATAACTTGGTGGTAGAAGGTGTGACAGGTCTCAAGTAAGTGCATATATTATCACAGTGTTTTGTGTGACAGTGATAGCAGTGTACAAAGGAAGCAAATATGATTGATCTGTTCACAAATTATGCCATATGGGATTTTGTGGAGTGTCTTCTAAACCAAGTAACTAGCCTAGTGGCATGAAATTTGCACAGTTAGGTAGATGTGGCTTTAATCTTCAAGTGCCGTGGTTGTGCGCCCTCCACCCTTTCGCCCTTTCTCTTTCCGCATTGACAATCTTTTGCTCTGTGAAGGGCAACCCCATTATTCTTGTAGGAGCAAGTGATAAAGCTTATTTCCTGCTAGTGGCGGTGCTGGTGTTGATGTGGTAGAAAGTTTAGTTTGCTCTTTTTATGCATACAAGTTTGTATTAAAAACATTTCAGTCTGTCAAAAGTTATGATTTTTGAAAATGCCCCAAAATCGCACATGACCGGGAATGCTTAGGTCCCCTGCCTGCATATATAGGGAATGAACTACTTCAATGCAGCCTGATGTCTAAAGGTTAATATTTTGGTAAAGAAAAGTAGCCTGTTCAAATAGAGATGTTGAGATGTGCACACTTGTTACTACATACAGTAGGTTCAATGTATTACTGCCATCATTATTACATTGTCACTGTCAATTTTGGCCTTACAGATAAGAATAATTATAATGGTAAATAATGTTTATACAGCACTTCATCCTGCCAGATGCAGGCTCTAAGTGCTTTGCAGTCATTGTCCAACTCAAAAAACGGAGAACATGCTAAACATGGGAGATCTTTCAGAAGCAGGTTACATTCCATCAATTATGTGGGTATGTTTTCATCTTAAAAATTTCAGTGTTTTGTATACATTTCATAGGTTTTTGAGGCAGCAAATTCCAGGTCTTTGGGCCACACACACAAAAAAAATTATCGTTCTCAGAGTGATCTGAGGGACACGGAACTTTTAATTTTCCCTCTGCCAGCTGAAGATCATAGTTGGCATGATGGGACATAAAGATTTAGCAATTCAGTAATGTAGGGTGATGCATATCTGTGACATAAAGTGGCTGCCTTGTACAAATACGTTGTTCAACTGGTGGCGTGCAGAAGAGATGGTGATGTTGATATTGTCTTTTTCAGTGGGTCAGAAGTAATCGCAGCTCAGGAAGCCCCTCCAGAGACAACTCAAGTCCTTGCTACTTGTCATTCCCTAGTCCAGCTGGATGATGAGCTAGTAGGAGATCCTCTAGAGAAGGCAACTCTCAAGGCTGTGGAATGGACTTTAACCAAAGGTATTGTGGTTTCAAAGATTAACCTTGAGTTTAAACATTGGTATGTACATGACGCGCCAATAATGTAGCCAGTGGTATGTAGCTTACATTGTACACTAACAGTTTAATCATAGGCACTGTGCCTTTAGTGTGCACAATATGCAAAAGGAGATTACAATGGAAAAATCTAAAAAAAAAATTTTGTTCTCTCATTTTCTTGCATATAAGTAGCCCTGGAATTTAATACTTTAACCCTCAAACAGTCCTGGGAAAGCTTTCTCAAAGAGGTATAGTACTTTTGCCAACAGTAGTCAGCATACTCCTCTTTAAACACTGAGTGACAGCCACAATCGAGTAATGCAGACTTCTGTCTGTTCATCAGTGCTGTATGGAGCAGTCTGTTTGGGCTCATATCCAAAGTGAAGTTCAGTCCTGTCATTCCATTTGTGGTTAATGCTTTTAATTTAATGGGACAGTTTTTGAAGCCCATGAGCTTCTTAACACTTAACTTTCTTATGAAAATTGAGCAATATATTATAGATGAGATTGCATAACATTGTGACAATGTTAACCCACAGGAGAGACAGTGGTCCCCCAAAGGAAGAAAACCCATGGGCTGAAGATTTACCATCGCTTTCACTTTCAAAGTTCACTGAAGAGAATGTCTGTCATAGTTGGCCACACCCCTCCAGGTAGCACTGAAGTGCAGTATTCTGCTGCAGTCAAGGGAGCCCCAGAGACTCTCAAGCCTATGGTAAGGTCCTTGTGGTTTCATTGGATTCGTGTTTTCCTCACAAATATTTCAATACTGCAATAACGTATGGCTTGTTATATATAAGATTTAACTACACATTTGTTTGCAAAATCCTAGAAAGTCTGCTTCATTCATGCCATGAGCTGAAAATGATTTTGTTCTGAATTATCCAACACAATATAAGGGTTGAATTCAGCAGTTTCTGAGCACTTGTATCTTGCAATCATATGTAATAAAATAACATATAAGAACTTCTAAGTGATTTGTGCATTACAAAAACCAGATAATAATGTAAAATTCTCAGGGTTATTGTCAGGCATAATGAGGCACTCCTAAGCATCTTATTATAATAATGAGAGCAGGGGGTAAACTGTCTGTGACGCCTATGCATTTCATGGCCATTCAAGCTAGACACTTGAAAGTTTACATACTACCGTTTTTGATACTGCCGAGTTGCATGGCTGGCTTAGTTTTTGCGTTTGACCACGTCTTATATTTTTTTGAAAACTGTGAAACGCCTTAGCGTTTAAACCCGGTCTAAATTCCTGGTGTAGTTTTTATGATTGTTAGAGTGTTGCGTATCGGTGTAGCAATCGATACTCAGTATCGAAGGCTGTCGTTTTGCGCAAACTTCTGCATGACGTCTAAGCATTTATTTTCATGGCCTTTAACCGAGACACTCACAATTTTGGTATATCTAGGCCTAGGCCTACTGTTTTTTATCCTGTCGAGCTGCATGGATGCCGTAATGTATGTTTATATAATTGTTATGGATGGCGATTCCTCAACCTCTTTACTGGGCTCGAGCAAAACCGATACACAGTATCGAATATGCCATTTCCTTTGAGCGTGGCCTGCTTGAAAGTAAACAAGACGTGCTCAGCTTGATGCTGACAATGTTACACAGACAATGTTGTGCATACCCTGAAGGGGAGGTCCTCCGCCCATCCGCGCCAGTCAAGAAAAAAACTAAAGAGGGGACTTTTGAGCGGGCTTATCAAATGGTTGGGTTTAGTATTTGTATGGGTCAAAGAAAGAAGAAAGAAAGAACAAAAGCGCGGGTTAGGGGAGGTCATCATATTAATTATGTTTGTTTACTTTTTGGTAAGTGGCGCGGACGGGGGGAAGACCTTCCCCCTGACGTTTTGCGACCATGATTGTCCTGTAAGCGAATAGTTTAAAAAAACTCAGCATTTGTCTAACCTGTCTTTGCAGTCTCTCAATCTCTTTTGTTTTGTTTGCCACTCATCGTTCGGAGAACGGGTGCATTTACTAGTTATAATCTTATAATAATGAGGGCAGGGGGTAAACTGTCTGTGACGCCTATGCATTTCATGGCCATTCAAGCTAGACACTTGAAAGTTTGCATGCTACCGTTTTTGATACTGCCGAGTTGCATGGCTGGCTTAGTTTTTGCATTTGACCACGTCTTATATTTTTTTGAAAACTGTGAAACGCCTTAGTGTTTAAACCGGGTCTAAATTCCTGGTGTAGTTTTTATGATTGTTAGAGTGTTGCGTATCGGTGTAGCAATCGATACTCAGTATTGAAGGCTGTCATTTTGCGCAAACTTCTGCATGACGTCTAAGCATTTATTTTCATGGCCTTTAACTGAGACACTCACAGTTTTGGTGTATCTAGGCCTAGGCCTACTGTTTTTTATCTTGTCAAGCTGCATGGATGCCGTAATGTATATTTATGTAATTGTTATGGATGGCGATTCCGCAACCTCTTTACTGGGAGCCAGCAAAACCGATACACAGTATCGAATATGCCATTTCCTTTGAGCGTGGCCTGCTTGAAAGTAAACAAGACATGTGCTCAGCTTGATGCTGACAATGTTACACAGACAATGTTGTGCATACCCTGAAGGGGAGGTCCTCCGCCCGTCCGCGCCAGTCAAGAAAACACACTAAAGAGGGGACTTTTGAGCGGGCTTATCAAAGGGTTGGGTTTAATAATTGTATGGGACAAAGAAAGAAGAAAGAAAGAACAAAAGCGCGGGTTAGGGGAGGTCTTCGTATTAATTATGTTTGTTTACTTTTTGGTAAGTGCCGCGGACGGCGGGAAGACCTTCCCCCTGAAGTTTTGCGACCATGATTGTCCGGTGAGCGAATAGTTTAAAAAACTCAGCATTTGTCTAACCTGTCTTTGCAGTCTCTCAATCTTTTTTGTTTTGTTTGCCACTCACCGTTCGGAGAGCGGGTGCATTTACTAGTATAAATAATGAGAGCAGGGGGTAAACTGTCTGTGACGCTTATGCATTTCATGGCCATTCAAGCTAGACACTTGAAACTTTGCATACTGCCGTTTTTGATACTGCCGAGTTGCATGGCTGGCTTAGTTTTTGGGTTTGACTACGTCTTATATTTTTTTGAAAACTGTGAAACGCCTTAGCGTTTAAACCCGGACTAAATTCCTGGTGTAGTTTTTATGATTGTTAGATTGTTGCGTATCGGTGTAGCAATCGATACTCAGTATTGAAGGCTGTCATTTTGCGCAAACTTCTGCATGACGTCTAAGCATTTATTTTCATGGCCTTTAACCGAGACACTCACAATTTTGGTATATCTAGGCCTAGGCCTACTGTTTTTTATCCTGTCGAGCTGCATGGATGCCGTAATGTATGTTTATATAATTGTTATGGATGGCGATTCCTCAACCTCTTTACTGGCCGCGAGCAAACCCGATACACAGTATCGAATATGCTATTTCCTTTGAGCGTGGCCTGCTTGAAAGTAAACAAGACATGTGCTCAGCTTGATGCTGACAATGTTGTGTATACCCTGAAGGGGAGGTCCTCCGCCCGTCCGCGCCAGTCAAGAAAACACACTAAAGAGAAGAGGGGACTTTTGAGCGGGCTTATCAAATGATTGGGTTCAGTATTTGTATGGGTCAAAGAAAGAAGAAAGAAAGAACGAAAGTGCGGGTTAGGGGAGGTCTTCATATTAATTATGTTTGTTTACATTTTGGTAAGTGGCGCGGACGGGGGGAAGACCTTCCCCCTGACGTTTTGCGACCATGATTGTCCGGTAAGCTAATAGTTTAAAAAACTCAGCATTTGTCTAACCTGTCTTTGCAGTCTCTCAATCTCTTTTGTTTTGTTTGCCACTCACCGTTCAGAGAACGGGTGCATTTACAAGTTCATTTCAACAAAAATAAGAAACAGAGATGCATATTACATGGAAACCACTTCAGTGCTTGGATTGAATTTTGAAAGCTAGGAGAATTACTTTGAACCAAGATCTCCCATTTATTGTGTAATGATATTTTCTGGCATCATATTTTCTCTGCAAATATGATGTCAATTTCTGTAACAAAATCAACTTTTTATGTTTGTCTGATTCGGCAGAAAGAACTTCTGAGTCAAGTGTGATTAGGTTGGAAAGATAAAACATGCTATGAAATGTTAAATGTATAGTGCTTATGCCATCATACTTTGGCAGAAAGGCTCACCATTTTTCAGTATATCTGGTAAGAACTCTGCTTGGCCCAATTTGAATTATGTTTATGCATTGCCTTGACACCAATTAGCAGATTTACCAGGTTTCTTTTTTTTTTGTTGACTATCTCAGTTTCAAAGCCTACCTAGTGATTATGATGAAGTTTACCTGAAGATGGCCAGAAGAGGGGCAAGAGTTTTGGCCCTTGGCCACAAGAAACTGGGGACCATGACCCATCAGCAGGTGAGGTGGTCTTAACCTCCTGAATTGCAGCCCATATGGACAATTTTTATTTTCTTTAAAAAGTATTTTAATATAATTTTTTTTTTTTACATATACACATTAACACTTGTCATACTGTATGTATATGTTGCACTGCAACTCTCAATGAACACGTTTTCAACAGTTTTATACAAATGACTGGCTCCTTGATTTTCATATCAATTCAGATTAAGTGTTTTGAGCTGTACTGAGACTTAAATGTTGTCACATCATTCTTAGAAATGGAACAATACCTCATCATTCAACCATTGATTGCCTTCCATATTATTATTTAGTGTCCAGTGAAACAACACTTCTTGTTATATGATATGTATATAGTGATGTTGAGTTTCATAAGTATTAATGTGTTACCTTAGGCGTTGGTTTGGAAAAAGGTACTGTGTCTTAGTTGATGAAACGAGCATTTGTTGAGAACAACCCAGAACTTTGATTCATCACATAGAGAATCATGTACTTAATACCAGCACATAAGAGAAAAAAAAGATGTTCTCTTAGGAAGCTCCTTTAAAGCACAGAGCACTAGATAACATCACTCATGATTTTAATTCGTGTTTAAGTCATTGGAAAGCGAATATGTTCTGTGAGTTCTCAAATATATTAATATTTTTTTAGGGCACTTCAAAGGTGCTCTGGTAGACCTCACTGAATACTTTTTTACTTTTTAGAGTGCTAGCTTGCAGACCCCAAATTTCTGACCAAAAATTTTATTTGCAGGTGCGAGACACAACAAGAGACCAATTGGAAAAGGATTTGGTGTTTGCTGGTTTTGTTATTATCTCCTGTCCACTCAAGTCAGATTCTCGAGCTGCTATGAGAGAAATCATCAATGCCTCACATCATGTAAGAATGTATTCTTATAGTTTGTGTACCAGTACTGCCCACTGGTGCAGAGTGACAGTTACCAAAGTGTTTCCCGCTCGATTAAAATTGGATTTTATAACAAAATTTAACTGCTGATAATTGTACTGTTTTACTTGTTTTACTGTACATAATTTTTGTTTTGCAGATATCAAAGCAATTCTTATAGCCATGTGTTGTAGCATATGTAATTTTAACAGTGCCTTTGGTTTTAACATACAGATGAAGCATGCCAGTTGCAACACAGCCATTACAAGGCTGACCTACCATAAAGTTCAAATGTCAGGCTAGAAATTTGCTTGAAATCTCTCATTCAGGTTGCCATGATCACTGGAGACAATCCACTGACAGCCTGCCATGTGGCTAAAGAATTAAAAATGACACGCAAGGAGACAACAGTGGTTCTCTCTCCACCTAATGACTTTGGTAAGTTGATGATGATTAGGAACTTTCGTAGAGTTCAGTTGTGAAAATGATGCGAACAACAACAAATATGTAGTATGCTCACAGGCATAGCATGGGTTGATGCTCATTATTAACTTGTTAATATAATTTTGGTAAGTAAAGATACGTTGTTTCATCTATATTTCATGATTTTGTGCTTCAGCTGATGAGTGGCACTGGCAGTCTATAGATGACAAAGTCATCCTCAAGGCAAAACCCAACAATGTGAAGAAAGAGTTGCTGAATGTGTATGACTTATGCCTGACTGGAGAAGTAAGTTGCCTGACAGGAAGGAATTCTTACTTTTTAATTTAATTTTTTTTAAAAGGGTTATTTTCACTACAAAGGTATTCAGTTTCACTCTTCCTATTGCAAGGTTCACAGATTATTTGAAATTGTAACCATCACACAACTGGCAAGGGGGATTATAGTGTCCTGCCACTGGTAATGACTGTGTACATTATTATTTAATAAGTAGATCTTGCACTGACCTAGAGAATCCAAACAACTTGGACATTTCTAGAAGGTCAGTTTCATTGATATAGGTTATAAAATTGAAAAAATAATTTAAAGGTTGCAATGAATTTAAATTCGCTATTGATGTTCGGTAAGGCATCCCACATCATTGTTTTTGTGGTTTTCATATTGTATCATCTTAGTCAGGAAATATACAATTATGATTTCACAATGGGAGGTGAATTGGGGAGATTGCACTAAGTAGAGAGATGCTGTCACTGTTCACAACTGAGATTATGTCTGAAGTTCGACTGAAAGATTTGTTTTCTTGCAGGCCCTCAGTTATCTTCAGGCTGAAGACAAGAGATATTTCCACCTGCTCTTGGCAAATGCCAAAGTGTTTGCTCGAGTGGCACCCAAACAGAAGGTATCTAGTTGTGATTGTCTGAGCTTCATGATTATGAGATGATTAAAGGCTGCCTATACATTACCCTTTATAGCAGTCAAAAACTAATTATGCTAATTCCATGGGATCATCTTTGATGTGTGAGAATTATGGAGATATAGAATGGCAAGGTCTCAGGTTACCAGCTCTGTCATGTTGTGGAAAAAGACCATTTGTGCTAATCTAGGTCAAATTCACTTTTTAACATCATTTATAGAATGAAATGTGCTCTGTCTTTCTAATACAATTTTGTACAACCAATAGTTTCTCTTGGCTATCACAAAATGCAATCTGGACAAAGAATAAAGTGGGATGAAAAGCAACATGTTTTTTGCACGTTCTATAACATTTTGTTTCAGGCATGTAGATAAGAAAAAGATTGTTTTTTCATAACATGGCAGAGCTGTGGTCAGTGAGTGACAGGGGAATGTGTAGTGGCCTGATCTTCATCTGTCAGATTTGAATTGGTGATTGTAAGGGTCTAGAGCATAACTATTTTAGCAGGACCTCTTTTCCACGATGCCCTGTCCATGTGTGAGATCTGTGTGTAACCAAATCTTTTCCAGTATCCAGGTCAACTTCTATGGAAATGTAGATTGGGTTTCATTCATATCTGGTTTAACCCATCCATATCATCCTTTATCTGAAGTATCTTCCTCTATTTTCATATTGGGCAGTAATTTTCAGCCGATATAGTAATAGTTTCGAGAGAACTAATAGTAACCCCAAAAGATTAAATAATCTATAGACCAAGCATATTCAGAAGATCATAACAGATGCTATACGTAACCTCCCTCTCTCTCTGATCTTTGTTACAAGTAGATTTTGTCTGTCATGATGTCCATTGTCTGGCACAAGTTGACTATATATCTATTACATCGGCATAACATCTGAAAGAACTTCAGTTGATTCCAAATTGATTGAATGATGAACTGGGTTTGAGTCATGGTCTTTGTGAATTGTAGGAGCTGATTATCACAGCACTGAAGTCTCAGGGTTATGTGACATTGATGTGTGGAGATGGTACCAATGATGTGGGAGCTCTTAAACATGCAGATGTTGGTGAGTAGCCATTTATCAGGGATGGAACCGGCTCTGGAAATTTTTTTTCCGCCATCATATGTGCCCGCGCTATCGATATTTTGTCCGACAAAAAAGTAAACTGCGAAAAGATCATTAAAAGAGCTATTGCCGAAAAACACCGATTACCGGAAATAGCAAGTTGGCACTTCCTGTCTTCTGCCCCGGGTTCTTTTCATTGTGTAGGTCTAGGTTACCCTACACTCTGTCTGTTCAGCTCTTTCCTTGCGTGTAAGTGATAGATCCAGCATCCGCAAAGAGAGATAATGTGATGAAACATCGAATTTGATCGTTTCGTAACTCATGAGTGATTTTCTGTTGGATTTATAACTGGTGTCGGTGGTGGAGCCTATCGCCCTATGAGTATGAGAATGAGATGACATTTCAAGGTACCGGTAGATCTAGACCTAGAATCTAGATGTAGAATCTAGATCTAGATTCTAGATAGATCTAGCGTCAGTGATTACTGATACAGATAGTCATAATAGTTTTTAATTTTCACGGCATGGTTCAAATAAAACTAGAGAACTAGATATCTAGATCTAGATCTAGACTCTAGACCTAGAATTTATATCGGCACTTTTTTGGTTGTTCCCACCCCTCCTTAGTTAACGGAAGGACTTCCGAATGCGTTCCATAGTCCGAGTGAAAACAATACAAGGGAGTATATATCCGTTTGATCCCCGTACCTAAAATTACTTCACAACATCGAATGTATAATCGATTAGTATAGATAGATTCTTTAGTCAATTTTGACAACTTTGTAACTCTGATAATAGTGTACGGCTACTGAAAAAGAAACAATACAAGTTCAAAAATTGGATGCGACAACTTAATCCATCCCTAGTCCACCATCTTGTTTGTAGAGGCTGTATAGGGAGGACTTCCGAATGCGTTCCCTAGCTCGACAAGTGCATAGGCATCAATTGTCAGATTGATGTGTAACGACGTGAGGGTCTAGTCAGTTTGTATCATCGAGGCCGTAGGCCGATGTTCGTCTAGGCAGTAGTCAGATTGACATATCAGGGAAAGCCGCCGGGGTAGCTATGTATTGTTTTTGTTCTTCTTGGGGTATGGGGATCAAACGGATATACTTCCCAATACGTAGAACGGCGTCTTAAATACGCACATGGCCCTTTTCTTCTCATTTCACATGTAGACAACAACCAGCATCAAAGTAAAAGTTTCCCCAAGATTTTCCCCACTTCGAACTTCAGACCGTCAGTACTATTACACGAGTATGATGAATAGTTGGGAATAGTTGCATCGTAATATACGTAATGGGACGATACCATTTTGTTAGATACAGTAGGGGTGACAGGATAGATATACACGCGAAAATAGTGTGGAAAAAAAAACAAAAAACGACAGCCTTGGCAACCGAATACACAGAGCGCGAGGCGCACCGTTGCTATACAAAAATGTGGCCTCCCGCAGGACCCACGGTTAAGCGTGGCGGACAAAATAATGGCCTCGCGTGTTGCGCGGGGAGGCCAATATAGTGGCCTCCCGCAGGACTAGGGTTAAGAGACAAGTGAGAAATGACTCGAGATTATGGTGGCACCTCTATTCTAAGTCATTCATACTTATCCTATCTTCGGACAGGTTCCTGATGGTTTTATTGGCATTAATGACATGCCTTTCTTTATGTATTGTTGAGTCAAGCGCTTGCCGGAAAAAGTTCAGGAAATTTCTTTGTGGCCTGGTTCCATCCCTGATTTATACTTACTGTTTTCTATTGGTGCATAGCAAATATCATTTGATCAGTAGTTAGCTGAATTTACTGTCTTCTGAGGCAATGTTTTAAAAGCAAGACTTTTCATCAATGAACACACAAAGCACAATTTAGCTGTTATCCAGCCGATGTATTGTAAAACCCAAACTCATTCCCAGTTCTTTCATGGTAAATAACGGATTCTAGTTGGCTGCTAGACTTGTTGTCTTCAATTGATAACGTCACAGGCGCTGTTTGATGACAGTTGGCATGATTTTCTATATCTTTGCTTATTCTTACATTTTATTTTGTTAGGGAACTTATACATGGATTTTGCAACTGGACCAAGTTCCATCTTCAGACTCATTTGCAACACTTATAATGAATGTAATACCAAATACTCTTGCAACCATGCTGGGCCCTATCTTTTTCAAGGATGAAAATAACGCATTATAGAAAGAGTCAGAAACTCACAATAAAAAGTCTGTTTGGCTGTCAATTATTTGTAGGAAACAAAAAAATATCCCACAGGAATAAAGCAGCCATTTTAAACTCTGTATTTACATGCAGGATAATATACATTGTTCCAAATCCTAAGTACATTTCAGTGACAGGTTTTTTTTTTCTCAAATCACATTTCAGGTGTTGCCCTTCTTGCTAATGCTCCTGAAAAATTACCAGAAAAGAAGAGGAAAGAGGAAGCTGTAAGTACATATAAAGTTCCTCTACTTTACGTTTTATGTCAAATGCAAGCCCACTCTGCGTTTAATTTTGATTTTTGTGAGGTACCAAGAAAAGGAACTGAAATTTTATAGATTCTTCCATGAATGTTGAAAGATCAGTCAAGTTGAGTATATCAGCAGTGCACCCAGCATTAGATCAAGTCTTATGTTTACTTCACAAAATGCTTTTGCTATGCTTTCAATCAGTCTATTGCTAATTAGCAAATAAAAAAATAAGGTTATCTGGGATCTTTCAAGGAAATGCTGCAAAAATCTAAAATGCCTACGCAACTGGCAAGCCGTAGTTACACATTTCGGCCCACATACTTATCATGATGGAAAAGTTTCAGTGTTACTGTGTAATTCAGTCATTGTTTTCATGCACTAAACAACAGGATGGTGATGCTGGTAGTTCTGTAGACAGAGCTCCCCAGCCAGGTCCCAACCAGCGAGGACCTCCAGGACGACCCATGAGCAGAGTGGCCAAGATGCGCGCAGTCAATAGAGGAGAAAATATGGCACCACAACAGGTTTGTTTCATGTATTTAAATATTGATTGAATTTAGAACCTCCTTAGTGAGGTCTTTTCTCTGTCATTGTTGGAGGAAATACAGATTTTGCAATCAGTTCAACCAGTTTGTGAACAAATTACAATATATTCATGAATATTGAAGAAGGATTTGCAGGGTTCGTACAATTATGGAATTTCTGGAAAATCTATGGAATTTTGGATTTCGGATTTCATGTTTTGAAAATCTATTAAATTTGAGAAATCGGTCAGAACCTATGGAAAAACTATGGATTTTTAAAAAGTCGTCAGAATTAAGAGTCGTCAAGACTCCCCTTTTAAAAAAAAGGCGCGAGCTCGAGCCAAAAAATCCATGGACCATACGATCTTCCCTGCCTCTGGCGTGCCTAGCATCAGGCTTACAAATGCAAGAAGCCAGCATCGTGTGTGTATAAACACCATGTGGGCGAAATCATAGCGATACGATATGCGATACCCGTAAGATCGAAGCGTACGTCACACTAGTTTTTCCTTCTAAGCTATGCCGTAATAATCAACTCGCTCAAGACACTGCATTTTCACGTTGAAAGCCACCTTCCGATTTTCTGACGTAGCGTTTCATATCTGGTGTGTTCGAAACAAGCAGTACTAAGAAGCATGAACGTACCTCGATTTAAAAAAACAACAAAACTTGATTACCGAGACCGTCATGTACATGACTGGTCAACTCTTGAACCCACGATGAGGCGAAGCGGACTTTTTTTTTATTTATCTTCGCGCATGTGGGGCAGGGTTTCAATTTTTATTCAGCGATATTGTTTTTTGCATGATACTAATTGATAGTAACAGGCCGAATGCAGATATGGAAGACAAAGCCCACAGGCGATGTGATACTAGAAATGGGATCAAGGTCAGACATACGAACTCGCATGCTGTGCCTACTAAGGACATAAAATAATACATTGTACATGTATATACCGCAGGTATGCAGGGAGGAGATCCATTCGAGTTACATACTACAGGGACGTGACTTTAGGAGCATCTGTGTGTGTGTTTGCGGGGGGAGGGGGTGTCGCAGGGGGCAGCGCCCACATGGCGAGATAGTCCTCCATATGGATGGTTTTTTAGTAAATGCGGGGATCGGCAATTAGCAATTGGAACATGAAATATGTGCCCGACTAAAGTTCTGCAACTCACGGTTCTCCTCCAGATAAGCGTGTTTAATACTAATAGGACCTCTCCTTATTCAGTGTTGAAAATGAAGATAAGGATACCACTCTCGTGTATAAGGCGACCCCTGTCTGAAGAAAACCTAGAGACAGGTTTTGCGCTGATACTTAAAAGGAATCTGGTCAGCCCAATCTATTATAATGCGATGCTATGCGATAATTGGAAAGTTGCGCCCCAATACTGATAGACAGTGCAAGTGACAGTCTACAACCCTTAAGCTGTGATTACCCGCAACTTTTTCTTTTTCTCTCTTTCTCTCTCAAACCTGCGCTGGCCCGACCTGTGCGTAGACTCGTCTCCGGTCGTGCATCCCTTCTCAGCTCTCCTCCAACTTGTTACGGCAACACGCGCATCGTGGCGCCACACCTTATGTAACATCTCACCTACCAATGGATGTCCGAAGTGCTTACAATGTAGCGGGACACCTTCGTAGACCTGTCGGCACTGACCGTCTCAGTTTCCCGTGAACTCGATTAAATCGATATTGCATATAAAATCCATTGCCACGCTCGTTCCGTCCACGTGTGTAATGGCCATCCGTTTGCTCATTCTCCGGTGGTATTTAACATATATGACAGTGAGCGCACTCGAATTTGAGCAGTCGACAGTGTTATTGGAATTAATTAAATAATTAAATTTGTAAAATATCGCACTCGCGTCTAAGGTGCCCCCTCCTCCTCCCCCCCCCCCCCCCCCCCTTCCAAAAACTGGCCTTGTAATTGAGGTACGTGTACAAAACAAAATGCCTCGTATACCGGATAGTACACGAATTTTACTGCTGTACGGTATTTCGATGTAAATTACGATGCCGCGGGGGCTATCCTTTTGCTATTACCAAATCAATTTTTTCGGATCTGTACATGTTGTCAAAATAACTTCATAGACTAACTGATATTATTAATGGAAATTCTTACATGGCATAGTAGATTGTTTGCCTTTCTATCCTGCATATGGGGCCAAATTGACTTGTTTGTTTTTTTTAAAAATTCCATTAAGCTAAATCTATATCATGATTCACTGAGACAAGTCTATTTGTTAATAATGGGTCTCGTACTGCTCAGTGTTTAAAAAAAAATGCTTTTACTGTTTAAAACTGTAGAATACTGTATGTTTATTTAGAATGCATCCATACCCCTGAACCTCACACGAGACATACTTTACTCATCATGATGTCACCTGTCACCTGTCGGCTTCATCGTCATCGATGTTAGCTGCTACAGTGGATGTCACGACAAAATCTCCTCCACCCAATCCTGTCCTTAGCTTTCCTAGTTAGTTCACTTATTTCCAGCTGGCTGACTTTCTTGATGTTATCGTGATATGTAATGGAATAAATAGTGCCAGGCTTCTTTTTAATGTGTATATTTGATTCCCAACTCAGACTAGGTCTGTTTAAGAAGTTTAGTTTTTTTGAGAGTCCAATTCCAAATTGACATGTGAAATGAAATGTAATTTAAAAGAAGTTGAGAGCAGAGTGTTTTAAAGGGAAATTCCAACATAGTTTTTTTTGTATCTCACACCACAATACAAATAACCAAATCAGCAGAAGTTTTAAGACTAGATTGAATATATTTACAAAGGCAGTAACATGAAACTCTGTGTGCACATAAGTATAATTAATTTGGGTATATACATGTAGGTAATTTAGTAACTAATGAAAATTCCTATTAATTTTATCAGTCAGTTCTAAATTGTTTGAGTTATATTCATATTTTTTAGCCTTTGTTAAGAGATTTCAAGTATGTGAAATTCGCGTCGAAATGCTGCATTTAGCTCTGGAAAATCCAAATGAGCCTATGGAAAACCTATGGAAATTTTTGGAGTCAAAAGTGTATGAACCCTGCATTTGCTCCAATTGTGACATTGTATGTACCAAACAAATACAGATTGAGAAGAGCCCCATATGAACAGTCACTTACACGAACATTTTATTACTCTTTGAAACATGACATGTTTTCATGTTGGAAAATGATAAAATATTGTTGTCTCTATTGCCTGATGTCTTTCTTTGATACTCAAGCAATCAAATCCAAGTCATTGCTCGTGCGCCAGTTCTTTTACCTGTTTTTTAATCACAAGACCACAGTTTGTCACAAGTGAACACCCCTGTATGTAAACAACATAGAGAAATCACATCGCTGACACCCTATTTTTGCATTATATGCAATCTTTTATATCTTCCTTTTAACTCACATGAAAGATTTCACGATCTTCTTCAAATTTTCTGATTTCCTGATTTTTTTTTTTTTGTCTGTATGTCTTCCTCTTTTCTTCAAATTATAATTCTACCTTATAAACATTTAGAAAGGAAAATAATATTGTCATTAATAAACACTGTTTAGTGTGCTGTCCAGTGAAATGTACGAGGCCCAAATATAGGTATGTCTGTGTTGCTATTGGTAGTGACACATTACATCAAAAATTCAGAAAATTTTCTGTCAGTTGTTCCCATCTCTGACTTCTTCTTCTGCCTCTCACTGCCGTAGTGTCACTTGCACCACTTTTACTTCAGTCCCTCATTCATGATCAGACAAAAGTTACCTTTGTCAGTGTGTCATGTGTAATTCAAGATGTTCCAATTTTGCATCAAGGATTGGGCTCATGCTGAAGTTGTGTTGTCTTTACACAGAAAAAGTTGCAAGCTTTGCTCAAAGAGATAGAAGAGGAAGAGAAAGCTCAGGTCATCAAACTAGGGGATGCTAGTATAGCATCACCCTTCACATCAAAACTGTCTACAGTCATGAGTGGTAAGTAATTTTTTTATTTTTTTTGGGTATGATCAGGCATATGGTCATCTCCATGTTACATCTTCAGACTGTAACATGGAGGGAGGGGGGGGGGGGGTTAATTTAGGAGGGTGTCAGTGGGTCTGAGGTCAGATCTGCTTGACACACAAAATACCACGAAGAATCAACTTACAATATTTCCTTGCAGTATGTATGTATCAATGATGTCAGCCATCCGACACTGCACACCTCATCCCTTCAAAACTGGAGGAAAATTACAAAGCTGTATGAGCACAATTTGCAGACATAAACTGACGGAAGGAATGGTTGTCTTCTTATCCTGTGTCATGGATAAATTTTTAAAATTTCATCTCAGATGGGTCACCTGAAAAAGTATTAAGAACCATCAGTGCACTGAACAAATGCCTTTTTTTTTTTTTTGCACGGAGTGAGTACAAATGAATTGTATTTTCTATTTTGTATTCATCTTTTTTGCAAAAGTGGCCATGGCACTGGCAGACTATCCTGTATTGATATCCACAAAGTCTGTAGGTTTTATCAAACTTGTGATTTTCAGAAACAAGGAGACTTAAAACTATCATGTCATCAGACATCAAACCAAACGTATCAAGCATGCTCACAGTTGGGAATCCTCCTGGAATTTCCTGATTTCTTGACTAAACAATTTTTTATCCTTGGAGGAAAACATTTGGGTGTAAAGAGTGTGTTTGAGGTGGTAGCAACACATTACATCAAAACTTCAGGACATTTATCTGACATAAGTTACTTTTCCTGGTCATTTTACTGGCCGCTTATCAGCTGACAGAGAACAGTGCAATGGTAGCTGCTGATGCAATGGATTTGTTATGATAAAGTGTACTCAGTGGAACAAGAAGTAATTTTGTATTCTAATATTGCCTCCATGTTTGCAAAATTATCAGATACGGTCAATGCATGCTGGTTACTACATATGGAGTACTTAGTGGATCAAAAAGTAATTTTATATTATACAATTGTCTCCACAGTTTGCAACATTATCAAACAAGGCCGCTGCACTCTGGTGACCACACTACAGATGTTTAAGATTCTTGCCCTCAATGCCCTTGTCCTGGCCTACAGTCAGAGTGTGCTTTATTTGGATGGCATCAAATTCAGTGATGGACAGGCCACAATGCAAGGCCTATTGTTAGCTGGTTGCTTCCTCTTTATCTCTAGGTCAAAGGTAAGATGATTTTATCTATGTGTTTGACTGGGATAGAAGGTTGTGGTCACAGATGTGATTTTGGGCAAAGTGTTTTCCACTCTTGTATGAAATATCACAAGAAATCCATGGTTCAAACATTGTTTAAAAATTACGATGGGAAGTTGACTTGGTGATGTTAATCATTAAGAAAATTCTGTTTTGAATCACATCCTGTAAATGCAGTGAATGTGATGCAGAGCAAAATCCTACAGCAGGGACTTCTGTCAGTTTCATCATCTTAGGGCTAGTTATTCTTCAGCCCAAAATGCCTGAATGGTTGTGGTGAAGTAAAAGTCCCCAGAAGTAGGTAGCACATTCAAATATCCAGCACTGAATCTCCTGACAACAGCATACCATCAAGTACATCATTGTCATGATTCTTTGTAACATTTTACGATCAGAGCTCAGAAACTAATGGTGTTTGTATGTGAGATACCGTCTTTCCAATTAGCAGTAGCAGTTGCATTTAATTTTTATTTTGCAGCAAAATGTTGAACAAAAAACTATTTTTGATATGATAGAAAGCAAATATGATATTGTTGATGCAATGGATTAAGCATTAAAATTGAATGTTCACTCTCTTTTGCTTAATTTGCTCTTGAAAATATTGAGAGAGTTCTTTTTAAATATATCTAATCTTGTCAATAATTTTGTCTTAATGTATGAACGGATGTGCATTTTCATTTTGAGCGTATGTTTATGTAATTGGTGAAGTATGTTAACCTATAAATTGATGTTTATTTGCAGCCACTGAAAACCCTGTCCAAAGAACGTCCACTCCCCAACATCTTCAATGTGTACACCATTCTCACAGTCTTCTTACAGTTTTGTGTCCATTTCTCATGTTTGATTTATCTGGTCCAGGAGGCCAAAGCCAGAATGCCCCAAAGGTCAGTGGTTACTAGTTTATCACAACCCCAGCAGGCAATGCAGTCTCAAATGTGTATTTTCATTTTCTTTTCCTTTGTAACAAAATTGGAAATGAATGTCCGTATCATTCTGCCATCAGTGTTCAATATTTCTATTATTTAATCCACAAATGTCAGGAAACAAGACACAGTAAGATAAGTAAAAGTACAAAGTTGAAAATTAATGTAATTTTGGGCCCATATTATTATTGATGCTGTGCCTTCAGATATTTTTTACTTTGCCTGAAAAAGTTTGTCCATGCTGATGACGGAAATCAATATCCTTATGCGACTGTATGTTTCTGTATCAGTGGAACAACAAATTGATCAGGTTTGTCAGTGTCTCTGATACACCGCATTACAGTGATTATTCTATCTAACCATAACGCTTTCAGATATCAGTTTTATGCATTCATTAAATAGTGAATGTGTTTTTTGGTAATTGTTTTTTCACCTGCATATTTTAATGATCAATTTTCATGGCTATCTGAGCAGGCAAGAAGGAGAATTTGTCAATCTGGAGAAAGAATTTGAGCCCAGTTTACTGAATACAACAGTGTACATTATATCCATGTCCCTCCAAGTCTCTACATTTGCTGTCAATTATAAGGTGAGGCCGTATTTTGTTTGTTTGTTTTTTGGTTATTGTATTTACAGCAGCTCAGGCTACTTAAGTCTGGTTTGCTTGATACAAGTAGATTTTGTATGGCAGTAATTTTTGTCCCATTAGGTTTAAAATTCTTGGATTTGCCTAAAAATGAAAATTGTGTTCTAAATGTTGATTGCTGAAAAAATAGTAGTTTGACTTTGAAGGTTATGAAGTTTTCTGGAATTTGGTTGTAGCAGGCTGACTCATGAAAAGCATTTATCGAATAACAGCTGGGCTGAGATAAATTTATAGAATGACATTCTAGCCTTGGTGAAATATCCAGCTATTTTTACTAATACCTACATGAAAGGAATTTTGTAGAAGGGAGAAGGGAATGTTAACTTGAACTTTTTTAGGTAGTTGTCTCGAGTTGAATGCATGCACTTTTATCAGTTCCTCTTTCTATGACACAGGGTGAGCCATTCATGGAGAGGTTGCGAGACAATAAGCCTCTGGTGTACAGCTTACTGTTCTCTACGTGTGCTGTGTTGATCCTGGCCAGTGGCGTCATCCCAGAGCTCCAGCAGCAGTTTGAACTAGTGGAACTACCCACTGAGGTATGCAAGCCAAAAATAGCTGTCACTTGATTACAGAGCTGCCAACTGACCCTTATTTTATATGCCTGTCCTGCTTTTAGAGTGTTAGGATCATTATGAGAAATTCATTTGGGAAGGGGGTGGGGGCGGCTAAAAGCAAATGCCTGCTGGGTTTGAGGATAACGGCCAGACCAGTAAAGTGCAAGACAGGGATGACATAATATTCATATGCTAATATATCTGGAGTTCATTTATGTGATCAGCGAAATGTATTACAATGTTTTGTTTTTTGTGTTCTCTTTACTATGGAAAATATGACCAAGTGGCAGTCTCATTTTGTCTTTTTAGGGCATGGGTACATGCCCCCTGTGAGGTTTCCCTTATTGAAATGGTCATTTAGTTGGCAGATCTGTGATTACATTTATGGTTCCTAGATGGGAGAATGTCACTACATTAACAGTTCATGAATTAGAACCTTTGTCTTCAAAGAGTAGTTCATAAACAGGGAATGGAAAGGTAAAAATATTTTGCGGGAAATTAATTTGGGGTGGATGTGATGAATTTTCATCAAAAGTGTGATGAATTTTCAGCAAAAGTGGGTGTCACTTTTACCATGATTGAGAATCTGAGGAGAATATTTTCATTATCAGGAAGAGAGCACATTTTAACATATGATATAAAGTACTTATGTGAAGAAAAGTTTTGCTTGTTGCATGTTAGGGAGAGACTGTCAATGAAAATCTATCAGGGGTATCAGTGTTATCATAATCAATTTTTCATTGTCTATTTCAGTTCCGCAACATTGTGCTAGGTGTTGTTATGGGCGACATCGCTTCTGTCTTCATGATTGATCGCATCGTACAGTTTTTGCTGGGAGGTGGAAGATTGAAAGCCACGTATTGAGATTGTACTGGTTGCTATTAACTAATCATTTGTATCAGTTGAATTATGATCATATAATCAGTTCAGTGCTGGGAGACGTGTCAATGCTGGGAAACGTTGTCAGCAGACTTCCAGTCCAGATTCCCATACAATAAATTTTCTTATTATTTTGTTCTGTGTACAGTTGGCTCTACTGGAAGGATTTATTCACTGAAATATTTAACTACGATTATAAACAGTGTATGTCCCAAACTGTAGACTACCAATGATGTGGATGTAATCAAGGGAACAAAAAGTTAGTACGAGTTTGGGCTTTACAGCGTGTCGGCACGATAACAGCCACTTAAAGTGTTAGGTTTCCTAAAGATTCAGAAAAACCGCTTGAGGTTGAATCAGTGCTGCAGAATAAGTTCAACTGTCAAAAATTGTCATATTATGAGAATTTTTACTCTTGCCCGGTTCACTTATCAATGTACCCAGGTGAAACCTGTCTGCATTTTTGAGGATTACTTCCTTCCCTATGGGCCAGCATTCCACGTCCGGCCGGAGCAGTTCTGGCTGATACCATTTTTGGGCGCACTCATCAGAAAAAACCCACTTCTCAACCATTAAATGAACTGGTACCATAAATATTACGTGTCGAAAATGATTGGAAATGAATGAGGAATATGATGAAAAGCTGTAGAGCTATGTAGAGAGCAGATAGATCAAGTTCTGGTGCATGAAAATGATAAAACCCAAGACAGTTTTGCACAAAAACATATTCCACATAATCCATATATATGTGTAGGACGAATGACAACTTCTATTATTCTAAAAACACATTTTAGATCCCATTTACTCTGAATAAAATTCGCCTGAGCACTTGAAATAAACACGTCTACCTCTGCTCGACGTCATACTGTACTCTGTATTTGTAAACAAAGATCACCCTACTACACTACAGCTGTCCAAACTACGCACTAATCACACATGTGGTATTGCTGGACACACTAGGACAAAGGAAGCTTTATCAAGCATTCTATTTTTAAGGTTTATCGTCAAGGGATGTCGGGATTTTCCATTAAAGTGGTCAAGGAGTACCCTTACAGTGTCGCAACGCAGACTGCATTGTACTGGCCATCGCCCGGGAAGTGTACAATGCAGTGTGCATTGTACAGTAGGGAAAGAGTTACGGCTGATGGAAGGATTTTGTTTCTTCCACTGGTTGAAAATGTATGCTTAAATTTATTGTTCTAGGAATGGGAAAAAAATTAATAATGAGCAGAAAGAATTAATGTCATGGCCATTCTGAAACAGACTCTGCTCATGACGAAATGCTCTTGTTTTCTATATCCAAATTGCATATATCAATCGAAATTTCTCAAAATGCCAATACTTTACTTTTAGACACCAGCTTCCATGTGCCACATAAAATCTGATTTCTCTCCTGTCATATTTTCCAATTTTCATTTATGTACATAAGGATCCATGAAATATTCATAATTATACAGGATGCCAGACTTTTTTTATATTTTTTAATAGCTATGTAGAGAGAAACTTTCAGTACAGCCAGCTTTGAATTTTCAGCGGGATTAAGGATACCCTGACAAGATTCACCTAATGGAAAATTTGGGAAGAGTCTACAGTTACTTATCTTGTCATTGTAAATTTTGTCGTGTGACAGAAATATGCAGGAAAATATTTTTGATAGTGCACATTGTATCTCATGACATGCTTGGCAAGCCTTTTTTTTTTTCTATGTTCAGCTTTTACTGAACAAATTTTGGAATGATGAAGTTTGAAAGATTAATTGTCATACAAATAAGATTCTTGATTTGAACTCTTGTCCTGTGTCTGTGGTGTGGTCATCCTGGTGTAGAAGTATAGGATTGACCTGCACATCAGAAATATTAATGAGATCAACTTGGCAGATTTCAATGAAATTGGTGTTACCTTGGAAATACCTGACACGGATATAAATATATAATAAATATTAATAAATATGATATATAGAATTGATTTTACTCACATCTACTTTTTTTTGCCTTTTTATTTATTTGTTGTTTGTTTTTTTTTTGTTTTTTTTGTCTTCTTTAATTGTTCTCTACTGCTTGGACTGAGCAAAAATCACTATGACAGCTGGCTGGTATCTTGTTTCTTTTATTCTACAGGGATACGGTGTTTGGTCTTTTATTACCCATACATTATAAATGCACAGATGTGGTAGACATTGGAGTGAATGAATGGCTTAGGTCTGGATGTCAGATGTTTGTTGGGAAACTCTTGTTGGAGGTTGTTTGTTGTTGTTTCGTTTGGTGCTTGATTTTGCTGGGTAATAAATTTATCATTTGTTATTTTATGGTAAATCTGAATGATCATTTTTGTTGCATATTGGAAAGTGTTGCAAAAGAGCAGTAAATGATTGCCACTGAAAGTTATAGTGTTAGTGAGAAAAATTAGGATTTGTTCTCTTCTGTTATACAACATTAGACATTAAATCACTTTTGTTTGGATGATGCAGCTTAGGCACTGAAGACATTGTAAAAGGAGACATGTTTTGGTGTTATGGACCTCTCTTCATGTCACTACATTAGAAATCAATCACTTTTGTTTGGATGATAAAGATTATGATGAAGATTTTTGAATAGGAGATATGTTTTATAGGCCTCCACATAAGATACTGCTGATGAGAGTTGAGAGTGCAGCTGCAGTGCTCAGTAGAAAATAGAGACAGCTTGGTATGTGTGTTGGGAGAACTGATTCAGTGTGTTGATACTTACATTGCTGTTGGGTTAAGGGAATCTGAATTTTTTTCTGGTGAGTAAAGGATAACAGATAAGTGTATGCCTATATGCCTGTGTAATTTGCCTGTTGCACATAGCTTGAGAGTTTTTTCTTTATACTGGCTGTAGTAGTTTGTGCAAGGATTTTTACTGGAGAGGTTACCTGTAATCTTGTTTCTTTTGGTAACTTCAGTCATTTCTGTAGTGATGAAGATATTTTAATGTGTAGAGTGAATAAGTGGTTGTAGCTGCAGATTAACCTTTCCAGCCCACCCTTGAGGCAGTCTTGCACTGGCCAATTGAACCATTAAGCCTGTAATACAAGAATGCCTAACACTGACTTGGTTTGTGGTTGGAGCCCTTGATGAGAGACTGTCTTGTGTATAAATTTTGGAATTCATTGTTTATTACATATATGTAGAAATGCAGCTGTTGAAAATGTTGCTTTACATTGATACCTCATGTTTGAAAATCCATGGAAAAGTAAGAACTCCGTAATTTTTTTCAAAACTCATATGAGGTCGTGTGGGCACAGGGAGCAGCCATATTTTGGCTGCTGCAGAGAGTCTAATATGTAGTATTACCATGGGCTGAAAGGGTAATGTTTTGCGTTGCAAGTTTGTTCTTTCTAATCAAACTGGTGAATGTTAGAGATTGGTGTATAAAAGCAAAAAAAAATTTTTTTCTTTTTTTTTGTTGCTCAAGCTGGTGACTCGGTCAAATCATATATATATGTAATCGTCTGGTTCTTTCAGCATTTCAGGTTTCAAGTTTCTGTGTTTATTTGTAGCTTGTGGTTTGATTGTCTGCAGCTTGTAGGTGTGACAAGGAATTTTTCTTTGTGGTAATATGACAATGGGTATGTTAGTTTACAATTTCTTAAAAATTTTCTTAACATCCTCAGTGATCTTTTGAAAATAATGTACTGTTTAAGCAGATTTA
Organism: Onchidella celtica; assembly: GCA_963931925.1. Classification (NCBI taxonomy): domain Eukaryota; kingdom Metazoa; phylum Mollusca; class Gastropoda; order Systellommatophora; family Onchidiidae; genus Onchidella; species Onchidella celtica. The sequence goes on from OZ007577.1 coordinate 9,285,760, forward strand.
TAGAACATAATGTCATTGTTGGAAATGTCTAAAAGTCTTTGTCCAGAATTCTTAAAACATATTTTGAGAGTTAAAACAGTGTGGTGCTTTGCACTGGGTGAGTTTAGTTCTTATATAAATTTCAATCAGCTCAACTTTTCATACAGAAACTTGCCATAACCACCCTGTGTAATCATGCAAACAAATATAACAGCATATTAGGACAGCACAACTGTTTGTGTTGATTTTTTGTACATTATGGCTGTGTGGGTACTCAGTAATATATGGATGTGATCTCTATCATTGCAGTAAAGAACTTGGTGTTGACATTTACATTCTGAGAATGTTTGTGGAAAATGTAGAAATGCTTGTATGGTTAATCTGCTTTTTTCTTGTTTGGTTGTTTCTCCTCTTATGAAAGACATTAGATCAGTAGATGTTTGTAGAATGTTCTGTAACAAGTTACAAATATCAGTGTAAGCAAATTGTGGGCTTCATGGCAAAGGGCTGAATAGATAACAACTGCTGTACATCTATTCACCCCTTTGTCATGAAACCGAAGAAAGTTAATCTGATTCGTGGTCTTTGTGAATTTGCCACACTGGCAGCAGCTGTTATAAATAATATACCCAAATATTTAGTCTTGGGTCTACACCCCTGTTTGAACTATTCAGATGTGGCTCTACTATTCATTTTCAGATTCAAGTATTTTATTCTTGTATGTGGATTTCATTATTGTTTTTAATTTTTACATATAGGTCATGTCTAAGAATTGTGCTATGAGAGAAAGTGGTGCTTCTTGTAATAAAGAATGTTGGGAAAACTGAATGGATTGGAATGGGAATGTAAAGCAGAGAAACATGAAGATACCCATGTGTTTGAGTACATGGCCCAGCGATAAGCTATTTTCATGATTATCTACTATATGGGTCACTGTTTTGGCCTGAGGAAACATAGTGGAAATGCCATGGAATTTTGGGGGCAACTAGGTCACTTTCCCGCTACATTTGGTGAAAAATGTCCGTCTCTGCAAGGCTCCAAGCATCTTTTCCGTTATTTTGCTCACTATTTTGAATCTGTGGTAAAAACGTTTACATGTATATATCATGTAAAATATTTTCTGTACAGCTGTTTTGGTAATTTGGAATTTACATTGTCTCCAGCTAAGGTTTAAAATGTCAGTGATGAGCATCACACATCAACAGCGTCCACCAGGAAAATTGTAAGTCAACTTCCTGCAAAATTTTCATATCTCTATATATCATGAAGTATAAACACAGATCTTAGTGAAGATGAGAAACAACATTTAATATTTTCATGGTTCTCTTTATTATTAAGACACTGAAAGTTTGTTGTTTTTCTTTAAACCCACACATGAAATGAGCATCTCAACCTACAATATTGTTAGTGGAAGTTGATATGTCTTTCTAATCTCACTGTTGCCTTTGATCAAGTAAATCTGCCAGTTTTGTTTCTTTTTTTGCAACTGTGGGCTACCATAGCCAACTGCTGAAATGTATATCTTATTGGGATTTCCTGATTATCACAAATTTCAAAGTTAATGAGATTATAACTTGAAACTCAAAAGCCTTTGACAGAACACAGTACTGGTGTTAATTCCCCACCTGGCCGCAGGCGGGCTAAAACATACAAAATAAAAACAATGTAATTCCTATGTCGTACAGTGTGAGACATCAGCAGGGAAAATTTGATTGGACAACAATCTAATGAAGCATTGCAATCTGGGAGAGAAGTAAACAGCTAGGAAATCACTGAGGGAGATGAAATTGTAGAAACGTGACTTAAAGAGTGTAATCTGTTATTCCCATGTATCAGTACTTTAGCTACAGTAGACTGAAGTGATTGAAGTTCATGATGACATTTATTATATTACATAGGCCTAACTGTAAATTGTGAGTACGTTCAGTGAAGAAAGATTTTTTGATGCATACTTTATTTGGCTTTGTTTTGTAGTGATTTGGTATAGCTTAATTTTTTTTTCCCCAACTTCCTCTTATTTGTCTTTTGTCCTCACTCTGTTTTTGTTTCTGGAATCTTGTTGCATGTTTTTCATGACCTCTAGATTTCAATACCATCTTGTTCATGGCTGTGTACATGAACATTTTGATGTTATTTATTGTTGTTCAGAAATTAAAACTGTTTAAAATGATACTAGCGGAAAAAGCTGACCTGAGTTGTTATTTATTCTTGCTGGTGAAATTGTGAAATGCTCTTCCAAAAGCAACCATGTCATTTGTTTAACTCGCATAGCTGATTATTTGTGAGGCGCTCTTGGGAAATGATCCACATGTTGCACTCGGCACTTTCGAGATAGAGCCAAAGATAAGTGGATAGGGACTTCCCGGTCCTATACATGTATCAGTTTTCAGCATAAATAGATTCCTCAATCAGTTCTTTATGCCTGGGTAAACGGATTTTAATGAATTCCGCCTATAAACATATTGGTGTTTTTTTTTCATTTTTTCTGATCCAATCCATCATCTTTTTACATTTTCGTAAGCTTTAATCGGGTTTTTCTCAAAAGTGGCTTTTGTTTTTTAACCTTGCCATCTTGAAATAGCCATAACTTGGTAAATTTTCAAGAAATCAAGTGCATTCTTATCAGGACAGTCTGTCCTTTCACAGTACACCCTTAACTCTGTTTTGAAAAAAATTGGCAGTGTGGACCATTTCCCTGGAGAGGCTCACATTTTATAACAGCAACAAAAAATTAAAACCTTGAAAGACTCTTGACAAAACAGGATAAGAGTTTCAATTTCATGCATCATTCAGCAAACACAAATATTTAACATTTTAATTTCAGTTTTTTGGGGGCAATCAAACATAACAGTTTCCTAAATTTATAAAACATACAAATGATAGACAACTGGGGAAAAGAGGGGGGAGGGGACGGGGTGCAGGATAATGGGACGGTTTACCCCTAGCTTTAATGTCTGAGATTCATCTTTATATCTCTGTGTGCATACAGGGTGCTTAAATGTCTGAGATTCATCTTTATATCTCTGTGTGCATACAGGGTGCTTAAATGTCTGAGATTCATCTTTATATCTCTGTGTGCATACAGGGTGCTTAAATGTCTGAGATTCATCTTTATATCTCTGTGTGCATACAGGGGTGCTTAAATGTCTGAGATTCATCTTTATATCTCTGTGTGCATACAGGGTGCTTTAATGTCTGAGATTCATCTTTATATCTCTGTGTGCATACAGGCTGCTTTAATGTCTGAGATTCATCTTTATATCTCTGTGTGCATACAGGGTGCTTTAATGTCTGAGATTCATCTTTATATCTCTGTGTGCATACAGGCTGCTTTAATGTCTGAGATTCATCTTTATATCTCTGTGTGCATACAGGGTGCTTTAATGTCTGAGATTCATCTTTATATCTCTGTGTGCATACAGGCTGCTTTAATGTCTGAGATTCATCTTTATATCTCTGTGTGCATACAGGGTGCTTTAATGTCTGGGATTCATCTTTATATCTCTGTGTGCATACAGGGTGCTTAAATGTCTGAGATTCATCTTTATATCTCTGTGTGCATACAGGGTGCTTTAATGTCTGAGATTCATCTTTATATCTCTGTGTGCATACAGGCTGCTTTAATGTCTGAGATTCATCTTTATATCTCTGTGTGCATACAGGGTGCTTTAATGTCTGAGATTCATCTTTATATCTCTGTGTGCATACAGGGTGCTTTAATGTCTGAGATTCATCTTTATATCTCTGTGTGCATACAGGGTGCTTAAATGTCTGAGATTCATCTTTATATCTCTGTGTGCATACAGGGTGCTTAAATGTCTGAGATTCATCTTTATATCTCTGTGTGCATACAGGGTGGTTTTCTATAGAACCATTTTTATTTCAGGCTGTATCAGAATTTTACCCTACAAACATTAACATAGCCTACTGGCACCTGTTCAGAAGCAAACATTTGGATATTTTATTTTATTTTTTTTTACTGAAAGTGAGAGACTGGATTTTGGCTGTTCTACGTTAAGTGGGTAACAACCAAAAACCCGTCAATGTGAATATACCGAGTACATGTACATGGCGCTCCTCTGTGTTATGTAAGAAGTTTCAGTTCGATTGAGTGGTGGTTTTCAACCTAAGAGACCAATAGGCCCGCGCATGTAAACGTACATGCATGTTCATCAGTTCGGTGTTTTGATGGCTCTCTCCAACCTCACATTTCACCTGGTGTCGGTAGAAAGAAAGACAAAAAGAAAAAAGTTTCAATTTGTACCGTCTCGGTCTAGATACCCAGGCTAGGGAGTTGCTGGTCTCACCCTTAGTCGAAAGAAACCGTTTACAATAGCGAGGGCCTCCCCTTATCTCCCGTTTATCTCTCTGTCTCATTTAGAACTACGGATGAACGAAAATCAATACAGTTTTATTGACATGTGGCGGTGCTAATGTGGTTACGCCGACCGATAACCTATCGATAATTTATTGGCCTGTGTTTGGTGCATGTACACTTCAGCAAAATGTATCTGTCACAGTGACATTCTTTGACGATATTCCACCTTCCAGGCTGTGGGTCTAAAACCAGAACACAATGTTCAAACTTCACATGGTAATAAGAAGAAAAAAAAAAAAAAAGTTTCAATTTTAAAGTAAAACTGTGCGACCAACAAGACTTAGTATACCCACAATTACAAGCAGTCACTGAGAACGTAGTTTCATCTTGACCGGACTAGAAGCTGACAAAGAACACTTACTAAAATAATACTCCTGTCAGTCTGTGCCCCCCCCCCCCCTCTTTGACGAAGTCCTTCGTGTATAGACTGGGGTTCTCTTTCACGGCGTGACAGAAACCGCTAAAAATCCGGATTAATGAAAAATATGGCAAACAAAAAAAAAAGGCAAAGTCCCAATTAAGTTGTCATCAAACTAGATGAAAACCATACGCTGAATTCTAAAACAATGATACATGTACACGTGTCAATATAAAGTACTCTAGCTCACACTGATTTATTGATTTATTTCTATGTGCATCCTTGTATGTCAAGCCCAGCCGCGACATGACAGCTCGTCTGTGACTTTCTAAATCACTCTAGGCCTAACAGGATGGAGAAATGTCTCACGCGCGTCGTGCGATGTGATAATTGGCTTGTCCCGTAAGTTCCGTGAAACTGGATTTTCTGCTTTTTTTTTTTTTTTTAGAAGAGGAACTTAGCTTAAATGAACTTAGAATTCTGACAATGGTGGATGTGACTGGTGAAGAGAGGGGAATTCCGGCGCTTTTGAACTCTGGTGATAAGTAAACAGTATCGCAGAGAATATCTCTGTCCTGACACCAAGAGTACAGTGTGCACACATGTATATCTCAGACCTGAGTTTGAATTTGAAGAAAGCATGTCGACACGATAACGGTCCCATTGTCCTAGGAAGAAGCAAGGCGATAGACAGTACAGCAGAATGAAAGGACAGATTGAAGGAGACACTACCAGAAGCGGCCACCAACCACCTACGGTGTACATGTACATGTACATCTCTGTCTTTTTGTGAGGAGGAAACAAGGTGCACACACTTTGATGTCCTTCACAAACGCCTATAAAAAACGGTGAACGTAACAGGATTTTCTTTGGGCAATATAGACATAAACAAACATACAAACGCGTGGCGTGCACATACACACACAGACACAGGTGATAAAAGGACAGTTTGTTGAATAGATAAACGAATAATTGTAGAAATATACCAAATTGATAGTGTGAAGATAAACAAAACCAAGTGAATCACAGGAAGAGAAACAACAACAACAACCCCCCCCCCCCTCGAAAAAAATCAACATTAGAAAAAAAGAAAGAGGGGGGGGGGGGGGAGTTTACTATAAGCGACAAGAATAGTGGGGGACACAATATTTATGGATACACAGGGGCAGAGTGGAGTGTAATAAGAGAATGTATATATGAATTAAAAATAAACAATTAATGAATGAGAATACACTCTTTTACTATGTGTCCTCATGTCTGTTCGAAATACCTACGCCGCTGCACACACTTACCCATTATGTTACATAACCACTGTCATGATTCGGATGTTGTTAAAACTCACGCAGAGAGTGAGTTGTTGTTGTTTTACCAGGGCCATGAGAAATTGGCTGGTGGCCTTGAACGGCCCTCGCGAATTATAGTTGGTGAGTAAATAAATGTAAAGTTAAACTTAGAGTCACGCTTGTCGGTTTTAATGTTCGTGATTAATAAGTAATGGAGTAGGGGTGAAACAAGGTGGGGATAGTTGACATTGTTAAGTATGACTAGACAAGTTTTTGCACGTTAACTGGCTGGTAGAATAGTGCAGACGTATTACTACAATTAAAATGGTGGGAGGTTTCGACCTATGAGATAGCTGAACTAATTGGGCCAGCGGACTAGCACGCTGGGTAGTTAGATAGTATAAAACATCGTGTAACGTTCAGATTTGGTGAATACAGACGAGCAGAAGCATCGTGTCGTGAAGTATCTCCGGTTGGCCAGTACCTGAACTGTGTGGTTTGAAGACTAGAAGTCCTTGCTAACGGACTGACTGAGCTCTAGAAAGAAAGGTCTGAGTGGACTGACCTTTGAAAGCCCACGCTGCGCTATTTTGATGTTCGCGCCTACCAGTAGGCGTGACCAATGGTAATATATCTTATTTGAACTTCAAGCATAATAGAAGATCAGAGATAGAGAGAGAACCACAGCCTCATAGGAAGTCTAGGGAAACCCCAGCTGGCACTCGACGACGAGTGGCCTGTGTTATAGAATTATTTCCATTTTGCAACTGCGTAATTACCTACAAGCCGAAGTGTGCTTCTGTAGGCTTGGAACGTACTGGGCTCTCCTAACATTCAAGCCCATATGATTTAGGGAGAGTTTGCCTGGCGACTGGCCAGTGGCGACTCAACTGTCACTTTAAATTGAGATCTAGTTTCGTATAATATACCCATTTGCTATTGATTGCAGTACATCCAATAAGGAGCCATAATTACATGAATATCATAGATTAAGTTAGTAATTAGAATTTATTGCTTTGAATATACCTCTATTGTCTTTTGTTTTGTTTATTAATATTTATGTAAAACATGGCCTGACCGGCCTGACATATATAGATCCTCTAGTTGTTTAATACTTTTCTTGTGTGGTTGTGTCCGAGTGTGAGTTAGCTGCCTCTCGTGCAGTCGAATGCTCCCCAAGACCCTAACTCTGCTCGTGACAACCACATAGATTCGTTCTGCTATCTACACAGATATCAATAAAAGTTGAGTTTAGTCCAGCCCCTTCTCCACTTTATGATAGGACATAAATGATTTTGTTGTGTGTTCGTTATCGTAAACCTCACCCTCCCGTCAGGCGAACCCCAATGAATTTGCAAGATTTACAGTACATTGTTACCATAAATTCTAGCCTCTATTTACCACAACTGAACCAGATAACCCGTAATAGATACATGTAGTAGATATCATGTGAGGTAAATACGGTCATTTGTCAGCGAGTTGATGGCATCATCACTCCTAACTGGCCCTACTTCCAAGAAATCCCCCCCCCCCCCCCAAACGACAATGTCGCCACAAGTTTTGCAAAGAATAATTTTTTTTATTTTTTTTTACAGGATGAAACTGTATAATTATCATATTATTAAGGAAATGCACGTCGCTGGTGACGTCATTGACAACCTACATATTTAATATAACTGCAAAATAATGTACAATAATGATATGATCACTGTGCGCCAACGGTATTCCGTGGCCAGCCAAGTGACCAGCCCTGTACTTATACACTCCAGTTACTTGTATTATGTCACGGTTCAGTGAGAAATATGTACATAAACATGCCGCCTATTCGATCTGCCATTCCTTGTGTCATGTGATACGAGAGGGTCGGAGCGAAATAGTTGGAACTAGCGTCCGGCAAATATTGTGTTCCAATATACGCTTCATGTTGAAAATACGGTACAATATTCCATAGGCGCCGAATCTGGGAAATGCTGATACTTAAATTGCATGTTCAATTTTTTTTTTTTCATTTACTTGTTGTTGCTTGTCTGATTTATTGTTGTTTTGTGTCCTTTTTTTTAAAAAGGAATCAGTGCCATTAATACTGGCTGTTGTTATTTTTTGGGGGGCGGGGGGGGGGGGGCTTGGGGGGGCGGGGGGGGGGGAAGATTCTTAACCTACTTATTTTTTATGTCTGTTTCAAAATGCCCATTATTTAGGTCTCTTCAGCTTCGGTCAGGATGACAACATTAGCAGGCATTTATAGGTTAATGTTTGCCGTCGCTATTCAACAAATCAGGGAAAGACAGTTTCTTGGGGGTTTTAAGTAGGCCTACATCCTTTTCCTGAGGTACTTATGTGAGAAACTCAATAATGTCAAAATGGCAGTTCCTCCCACCAACTATTTATTGTTTCCATTCAACACTGACAGTTCGTATTTTCGACCACTCTGTGATAACACAAAGATCAAGACGATGAAGTAACTCGCGGTTACAGTTTCCTTTGTGAAGAATGGTCTTGCCTTTGTCAACAATGTTAAGGATTTTGTGGCCCGTGGAGACAAATAGATGAGTGTGCAAAGGCTGTGATTAATTTATCGAGTGTTTGAATTCTGTCAGCACCCGTACAACACTGAAACAATTATCGCAATTCCGTGATTGACACTGAAAATAATGACATAGCCTCAAAATCCCTGCCAAAGACTATAAATCTTCCTAAGTGGTTTTATCTCTAGATAACCCTTTTTTAAAGGCCTGTGTTACCCTGCTCTTTTTGCTTGTTGTTAAGATGGGCATTCAGTAAAGACTGCAAGTGACACTAACTCAAACTGAAATTAGAGAAATTACTCTTTGCCTACAGTAGACCCAAGGTGAGATTTATGCAGAGAACTGGACTTCTGAGTTTGAATTTGATCTGAATACTGATTTTTATATTTTGCCCTTTCATTTAGAGATAGATAGCCTACCAAGATTTTTGTTTAAACTTCGTTTGAACTACATGTAGATCTACACGCATTTTCGTTATTTTTTTTTTTTTTAATTTAAGTACTGGTAGATCATAGTCTCCTAATATCTGTAAATAGTTTGCAGAACGCAGCGTTATCGAGCTAAGGCGCCGCGAAACTGTAAACCTTACTCAAACAATTGTCACTGAATTCGCAAAAATTCTGTAGTCGATGTTACAGTCTTGAAATTTTCAGGATTTCTCAAATAACTCTCCATCGCTGTAGAGATTCAGTTTTCAGAGCCCTTCACGTTGACAGATAAATTTAGTAATGCACTTTCTTAGGTGTCTAGGTTGTGGTAAAGAAAAGACAAGCATGATAACGATTTTGACGGCACTGACCATGATATAGATAATAATTAATAATATGATGTTGCTGACAGTGTCTGATTGATTCTTTCAGGGTTTAAATCTCATTCTTTCATTCATAATAACGAACATCTCACGTAACTTCAACGTGATTTTATATATATTATATATATATATAGTATATATATACATGTATTTCCCTTAATGATGATATTGATGATAAAGGTGGTGACGGTATTCTAATAAAGTTGGAGGAAGAAGATGATTACGGTGTTGATGGTAATGACAGTCGTTGAGGGTAAGCCACAAGCTAAAGAGTGAACGTTTCTCTAGTGAGAAAGATGTGAAAAGAAGGTCAGTGCTGATATATTTTATTTAACACAGAGATCAACTAAATTAACAAGACTCATCAACGAGGTTCTGAAGTTGATTAAAGGGGCCGAGCGCATTAAAAAGGCGCCAGGAATCGCACCAAACAAGGGAACTGAGGAGTTAAAAAACTGCTGAAAAGGTCTAACGTTTGCAGACTGTGCTTAGACCGCTCCCCTGGCAGCTCCGCCATCGATCTGCCCATGTACCCTTCTGCGTATTTATCTCTTCAATTGTATCGCATAGAACAGTTACTCCAAGGTAGAAAAACGACCATCTAGGCGTTCACAATTTGTAAGTATACATCGTGTAGCGCGGATCAGTGACTCTGAAGTTCGGAAGTCAAAAAAATCCAACTTGAGTAACATCAACATGCAAATTCTGATCCGTTTAAATGATTTTCAGTGGATCAAATTCTTCATATTCTTACCTACTGGAAACAACATTAAATGTTTAAGCAAATTTGGAGTGTAATGTCCGATTTGACACACTGGACAAAGGACCACGTGTGTAGCTAGCTACATTTAGGGTGAGAGTTTCCCATGTTTAGGGTTAGGTCAGTGTCAATTACAGCATTCAGTCACTGATCACACTTTTCCAGGAATGTTCCCAACTTTCTAAAAATAACTCGCTTTACATTTTGATACCGGCTCAAATTCGAAACAAACAATCACGGCAAGAAAAGACAACAATGATGGAAACGTACATCCATAGTTCCATTCACACTGAAATTTGTGAAAATCCCTGCACTGAAAATTCAACCAGTTGCGTCTGCCACGTCAAACAATTTTGAATGTTCCTCAGCAACCTTGACCTCTTCAACCTTGGTATTGTCAAGATCGATTCGGACTTGATTTTGTCAGATATCAAAATGGGATTTATTATTTTTATCGTTTATGGTTTCGGCCGGCTACCGACCGGGCAGGCGGTGTCATGACATCGCCCTGACGTGGCCGTTTTCACAGGCAGGGCTAGTTGTCTCCCCTTTTTCGCCGCCTTCAGACGTTGTTTCCGGAACCGGAGATTTGAAGGCGTTCTGCTCTGTGAAATAAAAGTACAAGGAATGCATTATGGATAATGAATATGATTATAAAGCATATATTGCAGAACTGCACACTCTTCTCAGCACAACGGGAAACATATTGGCCCAAACCCACCGACTTGAATGTCAAACTCTATGGTGCTCTGCCAGAACTGCAGAAACCCGTAAATGTTCTTAAAAGAACAAATCTGCAGATTTGGTGAACGGAAGAAGAAGAAGAATATGATTATACGGTGTGCATCTTCGTAAGATGGAAACGTTATTCATTTTAATAGATTGTAAGAGAAAATGGAAATAAAAATACAATGATACTGATTATGCCCAGCAGAGTTAATGAAGATCGTAGTTGATGAAGCCATCAACCAAAATGGCTTGGACTTAATGTCTGGCTCAGGGCAGTACATAGACGTGTATTTTGCTGATAACAGCAATCTTGGCAAAGGCATATTTAGAATTAGACCAATATATACAGTACACGAAAAACAAGGCATCAAAAATATTATACAAGCACAGCAAAACTTCCAAAAAGAAATGTACCTATAATTTACTCATCATGAAGAGATGAGGATTACACCGTTAATGGAGTTTATTTTTTGCTAAGGAATTATTCCGGTCCGGCTGGGAAAAATCGACCAATCAGACTTCGTGCAATTAGTGCCTCGGTTATCATTTCTTAGCCCAAGACGGCAATCCTAACAACTTCAGCTTCTGTTATTCAAGTGTCTTTACGGTTCAGTTTCTGATAACACAGTTTTCGAAACATCTAGATATTCTGATTTATTTTGGTGGGAAAAAAAGTCTGCCATTAGTGTCAGACTGTTGTCCAATGGCAGGACAACCTATCAGAGTAACCCCGTCCTAACTGTTTAGGCTGTTGTCTTTTGGGTAACAACAAAGGTGTTGGAGTCTTGTAACACTTTCGTCCATTGTACCTATAGTACAATGTAATGATTGTTATCACCTGGAGCTCACTAGTAGGTTTTGTTTGACTGGCTCTATGCCAGGTGAGACTATCGATTATTGTGATCAGGACTCGATGAACTGATCGTTGGACAAGTTAGTATCGTCGCCATCGATTTCTGACACAGACGGAGAAGGGCAAATGGTTTGAAATCTGACCCAACTTAATGAAATGGATCGTGTTTGGTTTTCAGGAATCGCATGTGTGGGCTAGGGGATGACAATGGCTATTGTTATTATAGAATTTTAAGTGCACATAGCCAGACAATAGGTAGAAATCGAATACATGTATCCAGTTTTCAACAACTCGGTCTAAAATACTACTGGTTCTTCATTCCCATATTATGTCACAAATCCCAGACTGGGAGATGTAATAATTATAACAAGACAACAATCACGAACGAACAAGTATAACACTTAACAGAACAACCCATCAGACTCACACATTTATTAAACATAAAGATAAGGATAGAAATGCCATGACATACAGTATATTACTCAATTCAACTGCCGTCCAACGGCCTTCTTCCCTCAAGCACTCTCCTCGGGTCCACAACCCGGTAGTTACTTTTAAAGACACTTCGGCTTCAGCCTCTCAACTCAATGTCTTAATAGCACATTCCTATGGCAATAACCCCTTAGCATTCCAATAGCTCCTCAACATGGCAATAGCACGTTAATAGTTCAATTCACATTAATATCTCAATAGCACAGTAGTATATCAATATCACAGTAGTACATCTTAATATCACATTAACAGTTCTATACACGTCCCTGTCTGTGGCCAGACTGCCACGACTCATGCGCTCCTACTGTCCTGCACGACAGCTTCACTCCACTGGCCTATGGGTAGCCTTCGGCCCTATGCTGGCCTATCCCCTGTGCTAGTTCGCTCACCGCGGGTGGCTTCTCTGCCCGACCCCGGCACCTATAAGAAGAACATTACATTGGTATAATACCATACCATTTTTAACCACTTCACCCCTCATTACAAACCATGAAGCGTACACACAATAGTCCACCTTTCACTCACCACACATCTTACGGTAACACACCTCCCCCGTATTACACAGTACTCAGACTCGCTACGAATCCATGAGCCTAACTTACATCTATCGCTCATGGCGCACATTTCTATACACAGTAATCACTGACTTCCACATTCCTCACATATACTTATTTACATCATGGTCATAGGCGAATATAATACATCAATCATCATAATTATCAATCATCGTTCAACCTACCAGTCATCACTGGAAAACACATCACAATGTCCCGACTGCTTTCATTCACGTCTGTCTCTTGGGACCTTCTAACTTGCAGTGATTGTCAGCACAGCGCTCTCGCCTCATGCAGACCCCCCAACTGACAACATTTCACGCTTTTCATTAATTGTAGGCCGTGAGTTAAACTTATTCTACCCCCTTCTCCCCGTAACTATTGATCCCCGCCCACTCGCTCGTGACACAGTATTAATTTCCATACAGGCCGTGTAGGCACTAGTTCATCTCTGTAAAATAACAGAAATCTGTCGCGACAAAAAAAAATAAAAAAATAAATATACACATTTCGTCCTCTCGATCGGTTATACAACAATTCAGAAAATTCTTGTGATGGTCTCGCCATTGTAGACGTTGAATGTTCAGCTTGTTTTGTTGTGTCAAGTCTGTCCATACAAAATATTTTTGTGTCTCTGCACCAACACAATGTCACAAAGTCTGGCACCAGTGCAAGTTTAGGATGTTGTGATAAACTGCCCCCCCCCCCCCCGCCCCCCCCTAAAAACACTGGTCTAGCGCCAGATTTAAAGATATATTGACAGGACTGAAATACGTTCTCCTAAAAACAAAGGTGCAAATATTCTTCTTCCTATTATCATTATTATTATTGTTGTTGTTGTGGTCGTCGTTGTTCTGAGTACTGTACAAAGTTATTCTGTTGGTCGATGTTCAAATGTTGTGAGTAAAAATATATTGGCAATGTCCCGAGCTAATGACAACGCCCCCCCCCCCCCAAGCAAAAAAAAGAAATTGACACCACTTTGACTTACTCTCCGTGAACAACTTCTGTTTCTTATCGCTATTCAATGTAACCATTGTTCAATTGGTCGTTTATAGATATGAATGGGTCACGTTCATGTATTACGTTTAAGCAGAAAAGTGTTTCGTTAAACAAAATTATCATCACCTTTTGCCCATCCGTCTGGCCACGCTACCATGGAATGTTCCAGCCATATGTATTTGTACAGCGCAGTTACATAGTATATTTTTTATTATTAATGATAACAATACGGCATGAGGATTCTGGGGAATCATGTATGGCGCTCGATAAAAACCATAATTTGTTGTCTTAGCTCTCATGACGCAATGGCTTCACGAACTCAATCACCTTCTTCAATCACACAAACACTTCGTACCTGGCAAGTCAAGAGTAATAATCACCATTGACAAGCTGGACACCTACACCTGTTATTATTACTTTCTGCCAACGGTCCCGTTTTCTCATAAGCGGCTTTTGTTGAGATTTTTACACGGAAGGACCCAGGATATTATGGTCCACTGAAACAAGACTACTCATTTTTCCGTTTGCCCACCTGAATTAAATAGCTTTCTATGACGCGTGGCCAATTGTTTGACGGATATCCAGCGCTGGCATTGGAACCCTCAAACTCAAATTATGGTCTTGAGAGAGTGCCCCACCCCTTCGCACCAACAACAGGTCATTTAGAATGGGTATAAGACTTAAGACTTAAAAGAGGGAAGAGAAAAGTAACATAAAACTGGTGAACGACAAACATATTTATATACTAATTACCGTAATATTTTGTGTCTACTAAGAGAAGACAAAATCAGTTCATGATTGGGCAAGCTGTCAGAAAGACAAGGCCAGTCACAAATGAACAGATAGACAGACTGGCAGACGGACAGACAGACGGAATTAGAAAGAAAGAGATAGGAGGAGGGAGACAGAGGAAGAGAGAGGGAGAGCAAGGAAGACAAAGAGGGAGAGAGAGAAAAGAGAGTGAGAGAGAAAGAGGGGAAGGCGGCGAGCAATCAAGACAATTCTCATAAAATTCTTTTTCCCACTATAAGAAAACAAACACCAAACCCACCAGATCTTCCCTCCACTGTGAAACCTTTAGACAACACAGAAATGTCGGTAAGTGCATTTGTTTTGAAGTTAAAAGTTTGTCGGTAACTGAAATGTATGACCGATCGAATAATAATTTTTTTTTAAAAAAACGGTCAAAGAGAGACAGGACAGAAAAGATTATTAAAGTGCGACTTGATATAAATTGTCATAAATTCGCCCTACATGACATTTCCTTTTCACATGTTTCGGTTACTGCGTATCAGCATTTCGATTTCTCGTATGTGTTGCTGACAATAACTGGCGGTCATGTAAACCTCCGTGTCCGTGTACGGGTAGAATAATGCCTGCAGCCTATAAGACAGTACAGTCAGGGGCGAGGCTTCCTCATTATCAAATAATCAGTGATTACCCTTCGAATATTAATTCTAGAATTACTGTGCTTTCGAGATCGAGCCCAACTCCAAGTCCATTTAGTCAGTTCAGCATTCTATTCTACGTTGCTATTTTGGGTTTGTTGTTATAGTCTAATACCCCTCACCGAAAAGCATCTTTGTAGGGACTTACACCATATGAACTGGTCCAAAATCAGTGATTAACAAAGGCGAAGAAGACTTGACTACACCCAGAAGCGAGCTTGAGCATAGCCTGTTTTCTTCAAAGCGGCGCCGCAGACAGCAAAATAGTGGAAGGGGGGGGGGGGGGGAAATAGGTTTAAAATCGAGATTTGGCCTGATTTTACGTACTTATGCAGGTTTTTCACTATGCGGTCGTTTTCATCCCAATCGAAAGGTAAAGAGTAGAGTGAAAGAGTTTGTGTGGATCTTTTTGTTTTTTTTTTTTGTTTGAGGTAATCTAAGAATATTTTACTCTACGCACAGCAAGAGCTATCAAAGAATAATAATTATTATAGTCTAGATCTAGATATAACTGTGATCAAAATCAGTCGAACATATTAAGAACATCAATTCACTTGATAGGTCGCTCGAACCTAAACCGCAACGGCAGATAGCCACTTCTCCGAAATCGCTACACATTGTTGTGTCACAGAGATGCCATTTAAGCACTTTCTACCATTTAATGTTAATGGGTCCTTTCCGAGAAACTTTATGAGATGGTAGAATAACAAAATCTCTGGCTATGAATATGACAATGAAAACGTGCTGTTCAAATTATATTTTTTAAAATGGGTGAAAAATATGCGTTTATAAGTCTGTTGCTGTGTTAGTATGAATGAATAGTTTTTCAGATTAGTTTGGCTTGTAAATTGCTGAATTCCTGTCCTGTTGACAAGAATAGTCCGCCCTTCAGATTTTTGCAGTGCCTAGCAACCGTTTCATTGTTTTAGTCGCTGCATTTATAATTATGTACATATGATGTGGCGATACGTCCTATTATGAGGATCTTACTAGCTTAAATTCTGATTACCCTCTGCAGAGGACCACGCTTCGCCCCTGAGTACAGTAACGTGCTTCACCGAGAGGGTTCTGTGAGGGTAACGTATACTATATCTAAAGTCAGTGACCCATACCTGGACACCCTGCAGAGATTGATATTCATACACGTAAATACTAAAACTTGTTAGCCTACTCTGGAATGTTTTTCATCATATATGATAGTTCGCCATGTCTCACAGACCCACAAGACGTGCACAATGCGTTTTCATATTGCTATTGTTAACGTTATAGTCATAAGAAAACTCCACCTGAAACACGAGAATTTCTCTACGTCGCTCCCTCTTATTTTAGTCAAATTCTGATGGCGCATTGAGTCACTTCTGTTTTGACGACTTGAAATATCTTTCAATCAACCAGCGCGACAAATTTGTGTCAGTCTCACTAGTATGAGCGGCCCTGTTTAACTCCCTGCTCCACAAGATCGAAACAAAACAGACATGTCCCAGTCATTCAAAACTGAGCCAAGAATGATAAAATTATGGTAGTGGCAATGACATGCAGCCATCCAACTGTCTTCCATTGTTGTACTATAAAACATTAATTTACTGAATCTGTAATCAATCAGCAGGAAGAGGGACAGAAAGAATGGTGAGAAAGGAAATCATTATTGTGAAAAATCAACTTCAAATTAAAAAGAAAGGAATAAAATGAGTCGGTTCAAATGTGTGAATTAATTATCCGAATGAATGAACGGGTGAAAGAATAAACCAAGAGAACAAAGGTACGAGTGACCAGGTAATCAGGGTTACAAGTGATATCGCAGTGATATCAAGTTAATTTGTGCAAAGAGCAATTAAACTGAACAATGGCAGTAAGAAGTCGATTAATCAGTCAAGTTGTTATGAATGGAAGTGTTGGTATTTTAATGTTATTTTGGGATGTGTGTTCGACTGCATATTTTTAATACTAGAATTTAACCCTCACCCCCAGACCACGCCAAATACTAAAAAACAAACTGAATAAATTTCATCAATCAGGCCTGCAGGGCCACACTTTAATTGCGCTAGTTCCCTAACAATTTCGACTAGATCTATTCATGTAGTAAGGATTAAAATCAACACCATAAAATCCAAAATCAATAGTACTTCATTATAAGTCTAGATCTAGGTTTCCCATAATATCATTTAACTTCAATTCTAGCTAATTATCTGACTAATTATTTCTATTTCCAAGATCTGGACTGTTTACTGTATTACAATTGACATAGTCTCTGGAGACGTCAGACTATCTCATATATTTAAATTTATAGCTGGCCTTGCTCGCCAAGGTGACGTCGGCACAGTTAAACATAACTCTAAGATGGGCTGGCAACTCCCAGCCTCACCCAGACAATTCAATCACAGTTATATCTTATACATTAAATGTATTTGTAGCTCTAGCTGAAGTTTTTAACTATGCATCTTCAATTACTCGCACACTCCTTCCTGGTGAACATCTTCTCTCCTCGAGATAATCACTCACGCCTCATCTTAGATTAGATCTAGATCTAGTAGTCACATCATGTGCTTGATCAAACAGTTAAATTGATGGCGAACTCACCATTAACCCTGATTCATAAAAGAATCAGGGAAATCAACAAGAGCTTTGTTTTTTTCAAAACAGCCATATTCATAGATCTAAATGACTAGTCATATCGTGGGTAAACGATTCGTTCAAGTAGAATCACACTGACTCTTTCGCAGTAGGATAGTCTGCTTGGAATTAAAGAAGTAGTTTCCCCCGCAGCCGTATATCAACCGCTCTTTTCTGCCTTACTGGTTAATACGCTAACTGACTTCACGTTTATATAGTCCCCACTACAATTACAACACGGGGCGTCAATTTTCATTAATGCCCTATTATCTTTTATCTAAGTATTCACTATCTTCACCATACCCTACATTCTTTGACTTTTTCTAATCTATTCATAAAAATTCAGCAATATCCTATTTACTATTTCTATATCTACGCCATCCTGTCATTCCATCTTTCACTCTTCCGACGTCATAGACGTCGGTAATTAAGGCCACCACAATTCACCAATTGGGTTAATTCAACAGGGGAATTTTACTCTTAGGCCACTGTATTAAATCATGACACAAGTCAAATGCTCTAGAACACAAGTCAAATGCTCTAGACGACAAATCCGCTTATACAGCGAGCGATTCCGGGAATTTTTGCCTGTATCCGGCTCAGCCCACTTTTATTCTTTCCATGTCTCGCATAAAGCAAACACTATTTGTTGTCTTTGGGTGGAGCAAATCTACCCGCTCTGTGCTTGCAAGGCACTGCAAAGGTAAAGCTAGAACAGGTATATTTGGGAAACTTATCTCCTTATGCAGAGGTCACAAAATAATGTTATGTAGGACTGCTATCGTTTTAGCTGATAACACGCGGATGCCATACGGTGATCACAAGAGAGTGCGGGTGGAGGTGGGGGAAACAACCAAAAATTAAAGTAATTTTAGCCTTTATCCCCCCCCCAACAAATCCCTATGAACAGACTTGGTCTATCGACCTCATTTTTGTGAAACCAACGTTTGAAAAAAAGGGCTGCAGGCACAAAATTGCAGAAAATCGCCCTTTCATTTTTAGCCAGTCACAAGAGGGAAGTTGTGGACTTTTAAATTTTAAACATCAGATTTTCACATTTTGTGACTGTGGTTGTCTTTCCCCTGCCGTCTTTTATGTCAGCACTGGAATCCAATTCTAGTGAAGATACAGTTACGAAGCGCCAAAGATCCTCTGTGCTGATGGTAGGCTTGCTGGTAAAGCGTCAACAACGTGTTTTGGACTTTTAAAATGAGTAGGTGAATGCTTTGCTTCTTAAAATGTGCATATTAAACTAGATCTTTGCCCACCTGCCCCTTCTGTCACGAAATCCGAGGTAGACGGAACTGGAAGCTCCACAGCGTTTGGCCGGCCCTGGACATACATGAGCCCCAAGCCAGACAATACTGTCTAGGGAATGATGCCAGAAATTCTATTGACGACATTTCTGAATGTTTGGATATAGACTTGCACACCTCGGCCCCGGGTTGGGGGGGGGGGGGGTTAAAATACTGAAGCGTCTTTCTGGAAGTTTAGTTTTTCCAGGTCCATAAACTTACTTCTGCTAGTTACAGGGGAGGCAGCTCTGGATGTAGCCCGGGAAGTACCGCGTGACCGAGAGGTGAGTGACAGCATTTCTTTCTCATCCATCACTTGACTTGACAGTTCCTGGAAAAGATGAGTGAAACATGGATAGTTAAATTGATGAAGCAACCAGCATCAAATAACCCTCCCGACAAGAGTCTTTGGAATGGCCATTGTGTCCTGTTCTAAGAATAGACTTCGGGTGTTTCCAGGGATTCACTTTAGTTGAATTACGTAGGCTATGTTAAGGATAATTATTTTGGTCAAAACAGAAGACAACATATAGAACGTATAAAGCTTTCGTCGAAGAAAACGAAAAAAAGGAACAAGATTCAGT
The DNA here is from genome assembly GCA_963931925.1 of Onchidella celtica. Lineage (NCBI taxonomy): Eukaryota > Metazoa > Mollusca > Gastropoda > Systellommatophora > Onchidiidae > Onchidella > Onchidella celtica. The sequence continues at coordinate 9,305,421 of OZ007577.1, forward strand.
TAATTATATTTCATCAGCATTACCGATAAAATAATTGAAAATATCTCAGTGTAATTTGCGCCTCAGCCTGTGCGCTTTCTATCCGGGTGGAGGAAAAACAGGGAGGTGAGAGGGGAGAGAGAACGAGAGAGGGAGAAAGGGGTGCAGATCTATCTAGATGAGAGTAGGGAAGACGAGGAAAAGGGGGAAACGAAAGAGATGAAAACGATAAAGAGGAAGCAGAAAAGGGCAATAACATTGAAAAAAAAAAGAAACACAAAGACAAAATAAGAAGAAGAGTGTCGACCACAGCGACTAAAGTAACGCCATCATTGACTTTAACACCATCAGTGTCGTCATCGCTAGATCATGTTCACCGGCAATCTTACAGGAGATTAAACACTGTCAGCTGGTGTTGAATTCAACTGAATTTAATTTAATTTAATGAAATTTCTTTTAATAAATATTTAAATACTATCAAAACTTGAAAACTGCAACAGAGTGTTGTAAGAGGCACAAAGAAGGTAGACCTAGTAAAATAGACGACCATCGTGGTTGTCCCCATACTACTAACATAACAAGAACTACTCTATTGCAATACAAGAAATGTTACAATTAAACAATGAATACACTAGCAGTAATAACATCAACAAGTGACATTCCCAACATAATCAATCAATACTGTCATCATTACGACCTGCAGGAGGACAGGTAATGGCCTTGCTATACCGGTACTACTTTATTCCATACCGAAGTGCTCAGTCTACGGTAGTGCAGCAATGCTACAATTTGACCAAAGAGCAATCTATAATACATGTATAATTAAACGACGCTATGACTGAGTCAGGCAAATGGCAGTGGTTTTCTGAGGAAGCTATTGACTCGGACAGACAGGTCAAGGTTTTATACTCCAGGTAAATGACACTGTTCTGTTTATGCCTGTACGGAAGAATACCGTGCTGAAGACATAATTATATTCTCTGTTTCCTGCTATTGTTTTTAGGCTGCTAATGTTATAACTGATATTTGAACCTTTCACTGACCGGGAAACCCAAGAAATTATGCATCTCTGGAAAGCTGGGTTTTTTTTTTTGGTTCTGGCCGAACAATGTTGATAAATTAATAGATTGAAACGTGGAAAGGTTGTACAAATGTTAGCTCACAGATAGTAATCCAAGCATGAAAGAATAGTGTAAAAGTTTCACCAGTCAGTTTGTAGTTGTTGTTTGTTTGTTTGCTTCTTTTTATTTGTTTTCAGATGATGAACTTTCTACAATTTATCCTAAAGATTGCATATACCTACATCTTGAGGACTTATACAAAAGAATCCAGCCATATTGCGCCGATGTTCTGGGAAGTACAACACAATGTTTCACCGTCCCGCCGCCTCTGTTTTTCTTTAAATCTGTGTCGAGCAACTTTCTTGTAACCAGCCTCCCCTCCCTCTTCCTTGTAAACATCCATGTGACCCTCATCCAGACCCTCTCTGACGTGCCACCCACAACACCTTGCCTCTTCATGGTCCCCTTTATCCCACGGGCCTCTCCATCTCGTATAACATTTCTTCCAACTTCTTAAATACACACGTAAGCACACGCCATTACACGCGCGCGTGCATAAGATTCTGTATTAAGAAAAAAATAACTACGTAACCAGTATAGAGATACAGAAGGGGGATGGAGGTAGACAAAAAGAAAAAGTAATAATTTTTTTAAAATGACAAAAAAAAAAAAAAACAGAACTGGCACTCGTCTTTAAAATCTTAGTCTCTGATAATTTGTTTTGTTTTCTTTTCATGAAAAGTGAATGAAATTTATATTTTTGTTTTGCTTGGTTTTTCTGGAACACAAACTTCCTTGAAGCTGAATGGTTAACTCATAGACCATTTTTACAACATGGTTTTTACCTTTTGGAAACTGGTGATTTTTTGGAATCGCTAACAGAAAAAAAAACCCAGTAAGTTTGAAATTTTCTCCAATGGGCATGAGCTAGATAGAATTAAACAGCTCTGGCGTGGACGTCATGCAGAGGTAAAAGACTAGACGGACAGAAATACGAACACGTCAAATCTCAGCAGGCGCAGTAATAGGATCGGAACTAAGCCACTTCAAAATGTAAGCCGAGAACAGGTGGGTCAGGTGAAGAAATGTCACTGATTCCAGATATTGGCCTGTTTTATTAAACTGTTGTGCGTTTTTCACGTTCCGATATTGCCCTTTAAATCAGTTCTGTTAAAGAAATCTAATAAAATCCAATACAACTACAAGGAAATAGGTCTTATTTCTTGTGAGATTGTTGTGGACTGAAGATAGGTCTAGAGGTATTGGTACATAATGTGTCGACACTATTCATGATTTCATAATAATTCTTTTCTTTTTTTAAAAAACCCAAGTTAAAATCAGTACATCGAAAGTTATGCTGGGCTGCAAACTGTTAAACTTCTGTTGTCAGTGTTAATATAACTGATTTTCTTACATTTTAAAAATTTTATTAATGTTGTCTATGTCATCAATAATGGGATTAATCATGGTAAATCACAGTACTTTTATATTACATGTACTTAAGACTCATAAAAAGTTCTTGCTTGGTGTTGGGTTTGGTTTATCTCAATTCCCCAGCTACCACCTCAAGACGCTTTACAAAGAATCAGACAGATACACAGATAGAATGACAAACAAATGCCTTTTCCTCTCTCTCTCTCTCTCTCTCCCTATCTCTCCCCTCTCCCTCTCGCTTCCCCTTTCTCTCACTCTCTCCCTGTTTTTCCGTTTCTATCTCACTTCCCCTCCCTCCTCATCTCACTCCCTCCCTCCCCCTTTCTCTCTCTCTCTCCCTCCCCCACGCCCTCACACGCATCCACATGTTCAGCGACCATCTCACCTCTGCCGCCGTCGCTACTTTTTTCTGTTTTTCTAGAAGCTTCTTCTGTCTCTCCTTTTTGGCCTCATATCTCATGACGACATCTCCTCGTAGTTTGTCCTTCTTCCTGTCCTCCACCTCTTTCCCTTGCCCATTGGCAACCACAGAACTTTTCGACCCCGTGGCGTTTCCGTTAGTATCAGCAACAGCTACACCTGAGGAGACAAGTGTTGTGACTTACCAAACTCAGAAATACACTCACTGGTCATCACAAATCGAGGGCTGTACACAATACGGTACACTATCATAACTCGACTTTTTACAAAACTATTTGGCATGCGTGTAGGTCTTGACAGCCCGCATTGTTACAAGTTGGGAGTTATGAGTAAATTCTGAGAACTAGGGGTTACATAAATTTTGAAAATATCGGAACTATTGTAATATGCTAAAGAAAGCTGTTCACTTTTTTTTTTCCTTCTCCTGAAAAACAATCAAAACCAAGTTACAGTTTACCACGCGGCCCTCCAAACATACTTTAGAAAATGAAATAAACAATATCGACAACAGCAACAACAAGGTTAACATTTTATTTGGACCTTATTCGGTATCTCTGCTGCCGCTTCTCGACAACTGAGTAGCCGATCTGGGATCAATTTAATACACATTGTTCTACTCGTTTTTTTTTTTTTTGAAAGACTTAAAGTCCGACAGCTTTTATTTTTTCCTTCAATTTTTAATTCTATTGAGATTTGTAATATATATTGTTTTTAACGCAGGGCTTTACGACATAAAATTTTGTATTCTTTATTTTGGCCAAATTTAATTTTGTCGAAGTCCTGCTGCGACCAAACAGGATGATTTTATTATGTTTTTTAAGAATCGTTTGTCATTAAGTGTAATATCTACCACAGTGAAGTATTGAATGTATAAAAATACCCAGAGAAGTTTATAGACATGCAGAGGTAAATGAGGATCAGAAAATCATGTGATTTTTTTTTTTTTTAAATATGGTCTGCAATTGTGGCAAAATAACTTCAGGGGTGACAACATGAATTGAATACCTGGAAATTCCGAGTACTCTGGTGGCAGTGACGAAGCACATCCCATAGTAACACAGGCCTGTAGTCAATGTAATTCCAATGGTGAACGCAAGAGTTTGTCTTCTCTATGAAATATTCCATGTCTTAGGTGAAGTAAAGTTCTCCATAGACTTTGTCACTGAACCAGAAACAATCTCCACTTTCTGTTCTATCTATTTAAACCACTACTGTATGAGATATTACACCAATAATTAAGAAAATCCTCGTCATTCAAAACTGGAATAGTTTATTGAGCACGCGCGTTACCATTTTTCTCTGTTGAGTCAATTGATTTAGGCTTCCATGAAGGACAGTGTCTTATTACTAAGCAAAGGAATGTTATACAAGGGTTTGGTCTGTCGACAGCTAACTGTTAAATATTGTATTGCTTTCTTTGAAATGGCAAACTTATGCAATGATGAAGTCTTTTAGTAAGCACGGCTCATCATATGGAGAATTCAAGTTAAGACGCTAATGAAAATAAATACACTTCAAAAATTTTTTTCAGTAAAAAAAAACAACAAACAAACATCTCAACAGCCAAGCATTACTAAAAATAGTTTCGCCATCCCGGTTACTTTTTACCAAACATCGTCTCGAGTAAAGCCTGCAAGGACACAAAGACTAATTTACGACCACGTGCTGTTTCCACTGGTAATGTTCCAGCATGATCTGCAGCGTTTTCTCTCCCATTACCAAGTCCCGCCACTGGAGGTCCGCTGCATATGACTGAGATCTGTAACGCTCCACAGAATAAAGATACCTGTAATAGCGTTTGTTTTATCAACAAGACCTAGCTAGCTAGCAGAATAATATTAGTCATTGTAATGACTACAATACACCACAGGCGTTGCCTAATCTTGTTACATTCACACGTACAGTACAGCTAATGGTAATGAATGGTTAGAGTCTTGACGCCACTCCTTTGTATTGGCTTTACGACAGTAGCCTATGCAGAGCTGATCTACTACTACTTGGTACATACAGCATGTCATGACAAACTGAGCACTAGACCTGCACGGACCACCGCTACCACCTGCCTTGTAGCAATCCAGACTGGATATAATAGGTTTACCCAGTTACTATAACAGTGGTGCCCAGCTATACACAAACTGTAAACAATCATGAACCGCCGACTGTATCAAGGAACAATGGAACATAGCTGGGTGGTGACACACAATATGACCGCACCTTGATTGTTAAGGCCGTCACGCCAGAGATTTCTATTCCACGCATCTGTCCTTCACCTGACGATGAAGTTTGTATTTATATTATTTGGCCTCATTATTTATAAATTCCAGGTCTTGTCCCTACTGGCATGAAATGAAAACATCAGGTATCAAAATATTCAAATAACGCTCACATTAAAACAAGCTTGTTTCTAACGAAATTATTGAAAGTTAAATGTTGCAGTCCTGAGGAAAAACGTCGTGACTGCAAAGATGCGAGTAGCCTACTTTTGTAACTGTGGAAATTATCGAAATCAGTCGACAGAAGCACTTTAAAACAAACGCCGTATTCACGAAAGGCATTATTTTCTAACACTGCCGTTAGGAAATTACCGTCTCATACCAGAACAATAATTTATGTGAGGTCACACGCGTTGTATTGAAAATGCCGGTACTGTGTCCAGAGCGGATAATCAGATCAGTCTGTCGCTAAAAAGAGCAATTCAGAAGGACCGTTTTGAACTACTCCAATGAGCGACCAAGCGTCCTGGAATTCCACCCACTTATTGTCTTGTGTGGTGAAGAAGTGGGGCTCTAGGATTTCCGATACACGATCACTATTGTTTACATTTGTAGACAAAAGGAAATCCCCTCCTGCGCTATAGATCGATAGGCATATCCTTCACAGAACTGGTGACGAGAGTCGCCCACGACGGGCGGGCACGTGACATCGATAAAACGGGAGACTATTTGGCAGTTCACGCAGTACTCTGAACAATACATTAATGTGCGGTTAATCTCCCTTCCAAAAGAACAACATTTTTTGGGGCTTCCTTTGTCAAGATATATTTATGGGAACTGAACTTTCTCCTTTCTTTACATTCGGCCTGAAACCTGTTCTTTCCTTCCTTTATCAGGCAACAACGGGTTTGAACACGTGCAGAAAGACGAGCAAGTTTAAGAAACAAAAAGAGAAGAAACAATCAGTAAGAAATAAGAACATGGAAGGGGGGGGGGGGTAGTAAGAAAGAGTGAGAGACGGATGGAAAAATGTAACAAAACTCTTTAGATGTATTGAACCGTTAACTGACACACAGAAAAAACTCGAGAGGACCAGACTATATCTGCATTAATTAATGCACATACTTTTATTAGTTCCTCATACTGAAATGCCACAGAAAAAAAAAAAGATCAGCCACATATCAGCTATCACACAGGGAACACACCGTTATCTATACTTCAAAAAATGACGATGCCGCCGTATAAAAATAGCATGGTAAAGCTGTCGTGCATCGACTAAACAGTATGTTATCGTAAGCTGAATTAATCCTTTTACGTTATTTTTACAGGTTGCCTGCAGAAAAATATTCTAGATAGTACTTAATAATTCGGATAGGTAGATAAAAGTAAGTTATCATGCTTGAGTAATTCATAGTATAACAACTCATACGGTAAAGCAAGTGCATTATGTTTTAATGGGTCGCAACATACGTTTTTAACATATACCAGGTCTATTAATGTGATCATAGCAAATCTTGTGTACTTAAATCTCATCAAATATGACAGGAAAAAAATGTTTAACAGGCCCATAATCATTGCCCGACAACTCTAACAATTAATCACCTGTCTCAACTTTCTCACCGCCGCCTTGCACGGCTGGCTTCAGTACAGGTGGAACTGTCACTGTCATTTACTTCAGTGGCTCTCAAGTCAAATACATCTTTTGCATCTGCCGACTGAATAGCTAATTAACCCATGGGATTAAAAAGGCACAACAACAAATAAAGAAAGTGTTCTGGATATGTATGGGATCAAATCCGTTTCTGATTTCATAAGCATTATACAGCAAAATGAAGGCTATGTGTCAATGACATTGATCTGAAATAACAAAATTATATGATAAAGTCAATAGATTTTGGTACAACAATTTGTCACCCATCTCACATGCTGACATTTCAACAATTTCCCCACTTTACAGGTGAGAATTTCAACATTTTGGTGAGATAACATTCCTTATGTACAGACAAGCATTGTGGCAAAAACCTTTCTGCTTATAATTTCACAACCATTGAATTCATTGATTCATCTCCTTGTGAGAAATAGGTCTCACCATGAGCAAAGACCAGGTACACGTGATCTAAAACCATATAAATCATAGATATGCCAGAACGTGAAGTTGTACGACGAATTTTATGTCCTTTAGTCTTCACAAACGACAGTGTCGATCTTCCAGTCTAAAACATCCTCAGCTGGTGCCAGACTTCTACCAGAATATGCCCAATAGTGACCTCCCGCAGTGGCGTTCTGAAAGAAGTAGACAGTGTCGTCTTGATTGACAGCGCTGTCAATGTCACATGGCAAGTCCGTGAATTTACTCTGTATCAGACGTGGACCATCAATCCTCCAGAATCTTTTGTAAGTCCAGTAATGGCATCCTGAAACCAACAGAAAAAAAAATGATGCCAGTTGACAGAAATGCAAAATGAATTTTGCCAGAAACCCCAGAAATTAGACGGTGCAGAGTAAATCTGTGTTCAATACTGAATCAAAGATAACGGATACCACATAGAAACTTTTTCGCAACTTCAGAGACTTTTGGACACAGTTGTTATAGAAGGTGAAAAAATGGGACTGTCTCTCAACGTGGAAAGACAGAATGTATGGTAGTCTCCAAAAAAAAACAATACACCCGAAATGTAATCTGGTTAGCAAAGGAGAGCAAAGCAAACAAGTTACAAAATTCAAATATCTAGGCTATTTGATAACATCAGATAGTAGGAGCATAAGTGAAATAAGGAAAAGAATAATAATGGCCAAAGATTCATTCCAAAAAATGAGACCAATATTAATGAACAGAAATATATCAGCTACCACTAAAACCAGAGTCTTGAAAACATATTGTGTGGTCAGAACTTTTATACGGATGTGAATGTTGGACAATGAACAAAGAAATAGAGAGGCAACTAGAAGCAGCAGAGATGTGGTCTATTACAAGAATATTGAGAATATCATGGATGGAGAAAAAAATCAAATGAGTCAATCTTGAGAGACTTTAATCTGAAAAGATCATTAATTAACACAATAAGACAGAGGCAACTGAAATTTCTAGGACACATCTGTCGCCTCAGGAGCCTCGAACATCTAGCAGTCACAGGGAAGATCGAAGGCAGGAAAAACAGGGGCAGACAGAGAAAAACGTTCACTGAAAGTCAATTCAGGACAACAAATAAACATCACAACAACAACTCCTTCTTGAGGTTGGCTGATGACAGATCCGAATGGAGAGCCATGATGGCCAATGTCTGTTCCAGACAGGGCAACTGATGATGATGATGATGTTTGATTAATCAATAATTACTCTGTAATGACTCAACTAACCGAAGGACAGGTCAGTGAAAAGCCAAGCCAGATTCAAAATAAAGAAATTGCAATAAAAAATTGTCTTCCCCGGATACCGGCTTTACATGCAGGGGATAATAATTATTATCCGGGGAAAATGCCGCAGAGACGCAGTTTAGAGGCAGTGGAACCTAGGGCACACCCATATGTTTGAATTTCGTTTAAACTGATGAGAGAAAGGTAACAAAATTAAGCATGGCACCATAGCAAAGTGGCATGATTGAAATGTTACAACTGCAAAAAAAAATTGTGGTAAAGTTCACCAACCTGTCTTGTAATATATAATTATGTTCCATTTGTAAGTAGCCGGATAGTTTATATTTCCATCAAGAGGTTTTGGAACACTATTATCTCATTTATATTGTCTCCTTATTGTAGAGTGTAAGAAATAACGAAAACTGTTTCAGTAAAAAATAGATGCTTGTCATTTCATTGTACAGTACTTCCAAAATTGGATAAAGAGAAAACCCTGTGATGAAACGTTAGAGGATTGAGACAATTACAAATCTGCAGCTGTCTCTACCATGACACATCACAAAAAGGATGAGACCGGAACCAACCTTTGAAGAAATAGGCAGTGCTGTCTATACCCACAGCAGCATCAATGTCACACTCCAGGCCTTTGAAAGTGACATTCAATGCAGAAGGGCCAGTAACAGTGCCACCATGAAGCACCCAGTAGTCACATCCCTTGAAGAAATAGGTACCACTGTAGTTTCCCCAGTACCGCCCAGAGATGGCAGCATCTATATCTGTAGGGAGATCTTGACTGATAGATGCGATGGCACCTTTGCTAGCCTGAGCTTTGTAGTTCTTATTGTATTTGACCATTCTGAAAAAGTGATAATTGGTTCAGCATTAACCCTAATGATTGAATTTTAATGATAATAATGATAATATAGAGTTTCAGCCCATCAAATTCAAAGTCGACGCGCTGTACAATCATTCTTCAACTCACAATCAAGTCATTAATATTAAGAACATACTAAACATGGCACAATGATCGGACGCAGCTGTAGTTGCCTTTCCTCAATTGAAAAGGTGCATTTTCAAGTGTGTCTTAAACATTCCAGTGTTTTGTATATCAGGTCTTGGGCAGCGAATTCCAGGGTTTGGCGCCATAAAAAGAATCATGATCGTTCACCGAGTGACCTGAAAGATATTATGGAACTTCTAATTTTGTTTTATCAGCTGTAAATCGTACTTGGCCCCGTGACAGTGAAATCTTGGCTTCAGTGTTGCTTGCACCGGACAAAACTCTTCAGAGTTCACTATATTTGTTGATGACCTTTTTTCTTTTGTCTATGTTTCGCAAGTAAAATCAGACACCAAAGACAATCTGGTCTCCCATCTACAGCCAAACCTACCGACTGCCTGAAAAGAAAACAGCATTTCCTTCTGCATCCAGAGAGGTAGCGGCATCAATCCTGACACGACATTTGTCGCCTCTAAATGCCAGGAGGTTGCGGACATTCTGTTGTCGTACTGACGCTAGGACATTCATGTGAGGGGGTGAGAACGCTGGGTAATCCACCATAAGAACATTGGGTGCTTTGCTGGAGTTATGTCTAGCTTCTGAACACGCCTGGGGGGGGGGGGGGGGGAGAAGAGTTAGGTTAACAAGGCAATACATGTATTGACATTAATTTATGGTCACAACCGTGATTTTCATTAACACTTAGTCTGCACTGAATTATATCAAAGATACTGAACAGACTTCCAGTTATGTTATTGCATCGTCAAGAACAAGTTATTCATGACTTTATCTCTATGATGCGCTCATGGGGTCTGTCAGACCCAGACTCCTATCACATGAATGGGTCTGACAGGCCCCAAGAAGTACAAATCCGTATCTCATTTTTCTATTCGAGAAGTCTGGGTCTCACAGACCCCATGGGCTACAAATTAGTAGTGTTTAGTAATTTTTTTTCTCTATTTGAGAGTCTGGGTCTCACAGGTCCCATAAGGTATGAATTACATATTAATTTGGGAGATTAAAGTGGGGTTAAAAGAAAGAATCAAGTTATTCTGACACAAAAATAACAATGAAATATATTGTCACAATGAAAACAAAAACAAAAACAAAAAGCAAAAAACTTGCAATTTAACCGAAGGGCGAAAAATTGTGAAAGAATCATGGATCCCAAATGTCTAGAGTTAAAAAAATCTACAGTAAGCGATTAAATGGCCTCATAGTGAAAGATGAACCAATACACTGGAAAAATCTATGCAAAATGTCAATACCTGCAGACTGTCAAACAGGTGATCATCGCAAACAGCCATCATATCATCAATGCAGGACCCAAAAGCACCAAAAACTGACACCTCAATCAATGTTTTATCTGCCAACTGAGTGCACTTGTTCCTGGAGTTGCTGACTGCAGCAGAACAGGTGTTGAAGATGAGCAGCCAGGTGTAAGTACTGGCCATGTGAACTTCGTCTATGATCCACAGTTTCTCAGTGTAGAAATTCATCTTAGTTACCTGTCATTAATGTCACATTAAAAATTCGTTCACAAACACACAAGGCTTCGTGGAAGTATTTGTGAAATTATCTCTTGATCGTATACAGCAAAGCCAGCGTCTTGAAAAGTCTGATCCAGTTGAGGAAACTAATACAAAATTTGAAACAGTAGGCACACAAGCGTCTTAATCAGGATCATTAACAGTTTTTACCCCAGTAAGAAGAATAAGTTATACATGTAAGATTTTGTACGTCAAAAAAAAAAAATGAAAACAAAATAAACAAATAAATTTAATAGTGAACATTCCCTCAACAGAAAAAGTATGATTACAAGCAATACCCTTCATTTCTGGGTCAACAGGAACAACAGCAAACAAATGCAACAAATAGTACATACCTTTGCAATAAAAGTAAAAATAAAGAATGGCACAAATATAACATACTTATGTAGCAATTATAACAAACGAGTAATGCAAATATGGCATATAATGTAAAAACAACATGAAAAGTAAAAGCAAAACGACGACTTATCTCTACAGCAATAATAGTAATGGAAACACAACAATCCTTTGCAAGAACAACTGTTACAACAAAACAAACATGTCATACCTGTGTGGCAATGATAACAAACAGCCTTTTGCCAGTGGTCACTGCCTGCTCTAATGTAGGCCACTGACCAGTCTCTCTGAAGTGACTGTTTAGAAATGGGGAAAGTTGTTCTTCAATCTGATGATTGAAATAAGATAAAAAAAAACAAAATGAAACAAAGCGTCCTATCACTCAAAATAGTTCTGGTGATATTCTTCCGCTTTCTAGTGACTCATTTTCTATTATTTTAACACCTGAATATATTTCAGGTTTTTTATTATTTCATGACCATTATTCGTGACATTTATCTCCTTATGAAAAAAGAATTTGGACCATCACATACATAGGAAACACAGCCCCCTTTTAATTCCTTCTGCACTTCTGAATTATGCTTAGTTCAGCCAGCATTCCTATGGTAATCCAACACCGACGACTGACGTCACGTTTGCTCATTGGAATGACGTGGTTCCTAAGAAAATCCGCACGTTGCGTACCTGCTGACGTGGGTTTGATGTAGGGAACTCGTCCCCACGGTAACCCTACCAAAGCTACGAAAATCCTATACAAGTCGGATTAAAGGAAGGATGCTGACAGGGATCAGTCCACTGTGATCATATCACTTTTCAATGAATCACAAAAATCTGGCATTCTTTTTAAATTGGCACCAAACATGAAAGCCAAAATGGCAACTGATCTATAACACCATAGAAAAACATACCTGTCTCACTAGTTCTGGTACAATGACGTCATGTTGCTTCATATCATGGTTGAAATTCACCATTACAACTTCTGTTGGATTCTGCACAAAAGCGAAAACAAAAACAAACAAAAACAGTGGGGTATTTTAAAACAAGTTCAGTAATGTAGTTCAATATGTATAATGATGATGCCGTGAATTCTGCTTGCATACTGATAAGACAATGATGAGACTTTGTGTGAAAAAGTATGATCTTGTCAAGAACAGATTTAATTCATAAATGTTTCCACTGACTAAATTTTTGTGAGAGAGCAGTGAGTAATTTTTACAAATGTAATTATTGTGCGAGCCAGCATAACGCGGTCTCGTAAACAATTTGTTTTGAACAGATTTTTTTCCTAAAAGATAGACAGAAGGTGTGGGGAAGGATAGACGGACAGCGTAGGTGTGCATGACAGAGCACTTTTTATATCTCGTGTTTTGAACTAGGTTTAGTAAAGAGGGAAGGGGTGAGTAGGAATTAAATGTTATTGAGACGTCTGTTGATGTACAGAAAATACCGTGATCCAGAGTAAAAGCTCGGGGTTTTGAACATGTTAAGAATTTATTGCTATAAAATTACATTATATTGTATTGAGTGATTCGACCTTTGATGTCGACCCAAGGTCGTTGCGTAGGGCTGTTACTTAAAATAACTCAGTTCGGCAGCTGAGCTAGAAGTGGTTGCACCAATCACAATCCAGGAATTAGACGGTAAGCTGCAGATGCAGTCCAGTATTTAAGGCCATACAGAACTTAGTTCTGGGCCACATGTAGAAAATCCATTTACGAGGTGGGCGGCGATAGTCCTCAGCCAGATGAGAGACATAGAGACGCAGTTGAGCAGTCCATTGTGAGGAGCCTGATTTAAAGCTCCAGAGCCTAAGCTACTTGGTTTGATATAAACCCACAGCGTTTACATCCAGCGCTCTCACTCCCAGTGAGGGCCTCATGGTGAGAGTCCATACTAATTTGTAATGATGAAAGTGAACCGTTCTACTTACTTTTGAAGACAGTTTCAGAGCTACCGCCAGACAACGCATGGTTGTACAAGCATTCTCCATGGCGTGTCTAGAGGAAATGTCCATATCATAACATGTCTCATTGAATTAATAGAATTTAAACTGTTATATCCGTCGCCACGTGCGCGGATTCTATTTGGCATATAACTCATATGACCTGCAAGTAGTTAGATTGAATACGTTAGTCTTTATAGAAAGCTGTAGTTTCATTAGTTAGATTCAGTTGCCTTTGAATTGATATTTATATTTATAATTATATTTGTTACATTAATTCCTGTAATTAAACTGCCCTACAGTTCTGCTAAAAATCAAAGCAATTGATTTATTTAGTTTTTAGAGTGCAAGTATTTTTTTTTGTGTGTTCGTCGATTGTGGGAGCGGACCTCGAAAGAGTGTCAGTCGAAATATCCCCATCTAACCCACATCGCGACACTGGAGGGGACACTACACGACATTCTTTAATTTATAGTTTATTTAGATTAGATTATAATATCGTTTTTCTCTTTGATTAACTTTTGTTTCTTTTCAGTTTCAGTGCTCACGTGGTCTTCACGTTGAGCTACTTTAATTACTTCATTGTATTTAGTTTTGTATACTGCTTTCTTTGATTATTTGTTCCACATATTTCCGGCTCTCCCATTGACCCGAGGATCGAGGCCAGGGAGACTTCAACATAACTGAACGAAGAAAGACAAACGTACTGACTGTGGTGTACGCAAAGGCTAAAGGAATCTCCACCAGTTCCTTGAGTTAAGTGATTCCATCCTTAATATTGTCTGCGTTAAGGAGTTGAGTGTTCATCCTTCTGTTTTACAGGCTGATTTTACTTTTTCTCTGTGTTTAGGAACTCACGGGCGGTGGCGAGGGCGTTCTTACGTTTGCGAGTCCCCCCTGCCAAAGTGGTGGCTTGGTCGCAGACTCTGCCGTCTCGACGACAGATTGTGCGGTCTCGCAACACCAGTGGTTATTAAAACTGTGGGAAGTCGCATTCGCGAGAACGGACTTTGATAGGGATCTGTACACTTTGTTTAGATTGTAGCGTTCCCATCTTCCTCGTTGTTTTAGGAAGACGTCTCTCTTGTCCTCTTCTTAATCCTATCTGTAAATATGTTCAGACTGTAGAGTTTGTTATTGTCCGTCTTTTCTTGTTGGTCTGGCGTCTAGTTTCGTGTTTTTTTTATTTTATTATACCTTACATACATTATAATTATACATTCCTTTGTTTCTTATTTTACCTAAGTAACTCATGTGTCTACATTGACACATTGATTGAGTAATTTGATCTGGTTATTGAGAGTAACGATTTTATTGAATTGTTGGAACCCGTGCAGTTAGCACACTGCCAGTTCTATGGAGCTTATTAAGCGTCATGTATAACCGATCTCGTCTTTATATTGAAGAGCTCCCGAGAGGGCAGTATTAGACTGTTTAGGGAGGTGATTTTTTTTTGTGTAGTGATGAGTAGTGAGTATTGATTTTATTGTCGGCTGGTGCCGCCGCCCGAAGAGCAATGAATTTGTCTCATGGGAAGAGTCTGTATCAGTATCGAGGTGATGTCGATATAAGAGCTATGTGAATTATATATATTGAGTATACTTTTTTTTAGTCGTCTGCGTATGACGTCGACCCGAGGAGAGCAATAATGAGATTGCCTCATGGGATGGATGATATTGGTATTTTTCGATTATTTGAGAGATGTTTGGCAGTGCTAACGTAGTACACTGCGTATCCGCGTATTCGCGTGTTATTGTTGAACCTTCTTACAGGCATTGTAAGCCCCACAGGGCAGTGTAAGGCCTCTGGGCAGTGTAAGGCCACAGGCAGTGTAAGACGCCGAGATGCAGTGTAAGACCTCTGGGCAGTGTAAGGCCGCAGGCAGTGTAAGACCGACGGGCAGTGTAAGACCGACTAGTTATGTAAGGAAGGGAGTATTCGCGTTTTGAGTTTTTGCAGTGGTAACAGAGGACACTGCGTGTTCGCGTTTTTGAGTTTTTTGCAATGGTAACAGAGGACACTGCGTGGTCGCGTTTTAAGAAGGTGTGGAGAAGAGTGGAGTTGTTTTTTTTTATACAACCGATTATGACTATGGTTTTCCGCGTTTCGTGGACCATCTAACGTAATACTAGATATGACATGTAAGAATACTGATTATGATTGTGACTCTCCATGCGGTCAGTGGATGAGTTATCTAAGAACATACCCGATATGGATATTGAATTGAACCGATTATGACTATATACCGAGATGACTGTGACACTTGACGGTTGCGTGTCCTGCGTAGGGGATAGCGCATTAAATTCACATGCATTCGCTTCGTGGCACCTCATCTATCCCGGATTGGATATAATTAGAAATAGGTTAAAGTATAATGTTATTTAATTGAGATCTAGATTATTGTTGAATGCGAGAAGCGCTATATAATTCTTAAATCAAGACGAGCGCTACGCAGATTTTGAAAGAGTACGTCAGGCTAATTATCTTGTCGACGTTTGTTATTTCAGCTTCACTATGGCGAAATTTATAATTGATAGACCAGAATATGAATATGTTGCTATTTTATATAGAGTCTGTTAAACATTGAGGTTGAGCATTTTTCACCTTTTTCGGAGACCGTGGATGGTTTCACATTATATTGTCCTACCAATTATGGACATTCTTTCTCAAAATTTCCATGTGATTCCTTTTTCCACTAGCGTCCATCCTGACCATGACCTGAGTTTCAGACAACCTTGACGCCTTTGTCTGCGGGTCAATGAGATGAGAAAATGGCAAACCGAGCGACCAGACCTACTGCTGCCAGGATACCATTACTTTAATTAACTATTGTTCGTTCATGTTCTATGAATGTATTAATTACGCTCAGTGAAGCGATGAGCTAGTTGCTCAATATTTCAGTCTTTACAGTATGTCTGTGTGAGAGAAGTTTATCACTTTAATTCTTAAGTGCTACAATAATTATATATTATCACAGAACGTCGCATATAAATATACATATGCTATTGTCCATCGATAATGCACGTTCTTAGAATTTTTTTTTTTTGACTTTCAGTAACGATATATTTTTTTTACTATATAGCCCTTTCCAAAGTACTATTACATAGCAACGTTAGTAGACAGTTATGTCGTTCAAACCCTAAGTTTTCACTGGGGTGGGGGATGTGCCAAGAACAGATTTAATTCATAAATGTTTCCACTGACTAAATTTTTGTGAGAGAGCAGTGAGTAATTTTTACAAACGTAATTATTGTGCGAGCCAGCATAACGTGGTCTCGTAAACAATTTGTTTTGAACAGTTTTTTTTCCTAAAAGATAGACAGAAGGTGTGGGGAAGGATAGACGGACAGCGTAGGTGTGCATGACAGAGCACTTTTTATATCTCGTGTTTTGAACTAGGTTTAGTAAAGAGGGAAGGGGTGAGTAGGAATTAAATGTTATTGAGACGTCTGTTGACGTACAGAAAATACCGTGATCCAGAGTAAAAGCTCGGGGTTTTGAACATGTTAAGAATTTATTGCTATAAAATTACATTATATTGTATTGAGTGATTCGACCTTTGATGTCGACCCAAGGTCGTTGCGTAGGGCTGTTACTTAAAATAACTCAGTTCGGCAGCTGAGCTAGAAGTGGTTGCACCAATCACAATCCAGGAATTAGACGGTAAGCTGCAGATGCAGTCCAGTATTTAAGGCCATACAGAACTTAGTTCTGGGCCACATGTAGAAAATCCATTTACGAGGTGGGCGGCGATAGTCCTCAGCCAGATGAGAGACATAGAGACGCAGTTGAGCAGTCCATTGTGAGGAGCCTGATTTAAAGCTCCAGAGCCTAAGCTACTTGGTTTGATATAAACCCACAGCGTTTACATCCAGCGCTCTCACTCCCAGTGAGGGCCTCATGGTGAGAGTCCATACTAATTTGTAATGATGAAAGTGAACCGTTCTACTTACTTTTGAAGACAGTTTCAGAGCTACCGCCAGACAACGCATGGTTGTACAAGCATTCTCCATGGCGTGTCTAGAGGAAATGTCCATATCATAACATGTCTCATTGAATTAATAGAATTTAAACTGTTATATCCGTCGCCACGTGCGCGGATTCTATTTGGCATATAACTCATATGACCTGCAAGTAGTTAGATTGAATACGTTAGTCTTTATAGAAAGCTGTAGTTTCATTAGTTAGATTCAGTTGCCTTTGAATTGATATTTATATTTATAATTATATTTGTTACATTAATTCCTGTAATTAAACTGCCCTACAGTTCTGCTAAAAATCAAAGCAATTGATTTATTTAGTTTTTAGAGTGCAAGTATTTTTTTTTGTGTGTTCGTCGATTGTGGGAGCGGACCTCGAAAGAGTGTCAGTCGAAATATCCCCATCTAACCCACATCGCGACAGATCTAATATTGAAAAAACAAAGAGAAGGCGAGGAAAGTCAGGAAGAAAAACTGAAATAAAAAAGGTAAATTGAATAAGAGACTTTTAGGTTCCCTGACAAATGCTTCATCAAATGGCACTGCTGGCAAAACAGGTCATTCCACATAGAGGAGCCAAAATTGTGACAAGCCTCTTTTTTTGCCTTTCCCGACAACAAACACATGTCAAGTAAAATAAATAGTCTTTAACATGCTCTGTCTAGGCTTCTCAGGCATATGTGGATAAAACTTCTCTAAGATTCCACCAAACTATTTATGATATTTCTTGTTTGTTTGTTCTATGAAAGGAAAAGTTAAAACAGTTCAAGAAATATCTACAGAAACGACCACAAATACAATTTCACCTCAATGAGAAATGTCTTGATCTGAATAAGCATGGAACACAGAAGGCCAGCACAGGTGCTTCTATGGCAAGTGCCCAGATTTCCACCTGTAACGGCAGATAGGACAAGATGGAAACAATTATGATATTTGACAATGTTCAGTGGAAATGGTTTCTAAAAATAATGAAAATGACACCATGGAGATTCCTAAAAACAGCTTTTTCCTATCACTTCAGTTTGTCAAATCACAAGCAGGCTGGATTTATAATATTTAGGCTCCTTTATCTGACAAAACTTACAAACTCTTGCAAACAAAATCTACCCCTTTAATTGCAGTTCATGTGGTGGTAATCTTTGAACAAACAACACTGCAAGAAAGAAAAGATTCCAGAAGTACGTGACAGTGATGGCAAATGAGTTCCATAACAGTCAAGACAACTTACCACATTCATTCCAACACGAGTCCACATCCAGGTACCTAATGCCAAATCTCAGCTGCTCCAATACTGACAGGTCATGGTTCTGGTACATACAGGGAGGGAACCCAAAGGGACCGGCAAACCCCGATCCCGCATTATGGGAACCTGGTAGGGTCACCTGAGGAAAAGCATGGTGGTGGAAACAAAACTAATATCTTTCATATCTCAGCCTGTGGAAATAAGTGGTTTTAAACGGGAACAGGGACCTTTCAGGTATTTAATAATAATAATAATAATAATGAAGATCATTCATATAGCGCCCAATCCAAACAATTTGCTCCAGGCGCTTTACAGAAAGTCGTGTTCTCTTCATCCGCAACTCTCTCTCTCTCTCTCTCTCTCTCTCTCTCTCACCCTCTCTCTCTGCTAGACATACATTGTATACACAGATACATACACATAACATACTATAAGGCAGAAATTAAACGATAAAACAGCAAAATTAAAGTGAATTGAGAAAATAAATGGATTGGGAATGAGACTTCACAACTGAAAGTGTTTTTTTAAAAAGGTGGGTTTTTAGACCAGTTTTGAATTTTGACTCGGTAGATGCTTCCCGCAATGATTTTGGCAGTGAGTTCCAAATGTGCGGGGCACAGTGTGTAAATGCCCTGCCTCCTAGTTTCTTTGACTTGCAGTTAAAAATCTTAAAAAGGCCCTGGTCGCTTGATCTTAAAGAACGAGGTGGTGAGTAGGGCTTTGCCAGGGTGGCTAGGCAAGATGGTGCAGTTTTGTTTATGCACTTGTAGCACAGAACTGCTATTTTGTACTGGATTTGCAACTTCCCAGTGCAGTTTTGTGCAATCCCAATAGTGCAATTGAATAGTAATGTGCATACCTAAACAAGCAAAATAATTTATAATCATAGAATCTGCTTGAAAAAGATCATTTAATAAAAATAATAATACCAAATATGCCACTTAGCTGACAGTGAAAGAACAGTTGGCTGAAAAAAGGTGGAATTAAAGCTAACCATTGAAATTATTAACATTCCAGTTTCATTTTGAAAGTGAAAGTCAGATTGCTAGAAATTAAATACATGTTTGATTGCAAACTGCGATCTGAATTGTCTTTTTATAATTCACTTCTGGTTCAGCAGCTTTTGTTCCGTTACCAGTAAATCCAGATCTATCTTTAGCTCCTTTTGATCTGCTTTTGCAGGAAAACTTGTGTGAGTAGCAAAAATAATTCTAATTCATATCCGTTGGTGTCCACACCATACACAATTAATAAACAACTGAACACTTCATTTGTCTATCAAAACACTAAGATCGTTTATTTTAACTATGTCAGTAAAGGCCTTTATCATAACATTTAGTTAATGAATAGCTGTAAGAAAAAAGCAAAGTGAAGGTATCTTAAAGTGCATTGTGAAAGATTCTCGGAAAGGTGTTTCCTCCATGTGACACAAGGAAAGACCTTAACTGGGCTCACCTGATCTATGGGGAGAGGACACAGTCTGGCATCTCCATTGCAAACTAACGGAGTGGGTAAACTCAGGGCCAATGCTGACGTGTTGACGTTGGGGTTTCGGGTGCAGACACTCAGTAAGTTGTCTAGCAGGAAGGGACCTGAAACTCGCTGGCCCCATTTCCAGTATAGCTCGTCCTGAAATTTTAACAGGCAAACAAAACAAAATTGTAGCATTTTATATTTGATATGAAAAAACGTAAATCCTATTTCTCCGAAGAATACCTGAAGTATTCCTGAAACTCCACATACTCAAGATTATTTTTTTTCATGTGATCCCCTTCCATTCCTCATTGTTCAATAGACAACGATTGGCCTTGGGGTTCTGTAACCTGAGGTATAAAGTGCATTGAAGGAAACAATGCGAAAAACAAGTTTTTTTCTTTGACTCATTTAGACTTAAAGGGGGGCCACTTTCGAGACAACTGAATATAATGAAGAGAACCCACTGGCAAGAAATATTAATTTCAACGTATTTCAACAGTATCTGCCATATTGCAGCTTTCATGCTGAAAGTAGTGAGATACACCAACAGTTAATAATGCAGAATTTGTTAATTCCCATTAGTTCCGGCATCTGTGTTAACGAAAAGATTCAAGTGAAATTTCTGAACAAGGGACCGAAGATGGAATAGTGAAGAAAATCATTCTCGGTAAATAGAAACTACAAACGATATAGCTTACCATACCTTAACAAGTATGACATCATCTCCATCCTCCCATGCAGCATCTATGTCACAGGGAATAGTTAGGGACGGTAAGTCATACGTCTTTATACCAAATGTGAAATTCTGGTTAGGGTCCCAGTAGGTGCAGCCTTCAGAGGGTTCAGAAATACAAAGAAATGTTTCACTTGTATATGTTTTTTTAAAAATTAGTTTACAATCACAGAGTTATCACTGTTTATCCTGTCGCTGAATACCTGCAACGTTCTTCATCTAATATTTTGTTAGCGGCTACATATAGATACAAAAAGAAGTGAAGACTTAAAACTTGATCATTCAGTGTCTAGGTTACATTTTGGACGTGTATTGTAAACTACTTTATGAAGAAACATCAAATGTTGCAGCATGCACTCCCCTTGTGTCGTTTTACGGGAAACACAATAAGCCTAACGAGGTGTAATTTATCCGAATCTCTTGGCAGCATGTCATCATCAGCGGTCGTCAGGGCAGCCATATTTGCTTTCTTTTATGTCCTCAGGGCTGCCTGCAGTAAGTGGTACTAACATAATTATGGTCATTGCTGCGTCTCCACAATAAGGTATCTGAGGTTTCTTAATGGCCTGAGGGTATGTGAAATTTACCAAACTGATATTTCATATAATTTCCTTTTCACATGCACTGCTTCACAATACAAATGACCCTGACTGAATTGGAGAGATAGCAATGCTATTCAGGATATAGCAATGAGGTCTCTGGGAAAGAAACAGTTAACTTACAATGACAGATAGAGACATAGAGTGAAAATGCATTTGGCGGACGGACGTGCTTTGGTGCTGCTAACGAAGCAAGAACTCGCAGCTAAGTAAACTGTTTCACGTCGTTCCTGTTGAAGTCTTTTATTGTTCGTTTTGTGTTTTTTTTCACTTGAAAAAGGCGAAAGCCGAAAATTTTGTGTATTTTCTGTCTTCTCTTTAGTTTGCTTTGTATTGTTTGGCTTTTATTTCTCACGCGGGGTTTTGCAACATACAACCTTTTCTTTTTGCCCAATTTTGACTTTGCTTATACCCCTGCTGCGACCCCACAGTTTTTCTGTGGTTTTTATGATATTTGAGTGATAATGAATTCTTGTTTCACTCAGTAAACAGAGAGAAAAAAAATAATTTAGCCCAATCACTGACTTAAGCTGATTCGTATGGCCAAGCTTTCAACATTAGATTGTCTTGGCAAATTAAATCAGCTTTCCAGAAATGTTTTCTTTGTTGGAGTTGCTTGGTCCACGCAAACTCCAAATATATATGTACCAAATTCACAAACTTAACATTTGCAGCACAAACTCTTGGCAGGGCACAGAAATTCCACTTTGGCGATAGCGATGTCAAAAGAAAACGTTTGTTAACAAAGAGAAGACATCGCTACAGTACAACGATTAATAGTGTGAAAATTCGTGCCAAACCTTTGAAGAATATTGATTTTCCATT
Organism: Onchidella celtica; assembly: GCA_963931925.1. NCBI lineage: Eukaryota > Metazoa > Mollusca > Gastropoda > Systellommatophora > Onchidiidae > Onchidella > Onchidella celtica. Next base: position 9,327,566 of record OZ007577.1, read on the forward strand.
CTTGTTGGCTGCAGCATCCACCCCGCCTTTCTGAAATATGTCTGGCCAGATATCCGGTATGGTCTGGATGTTGGAGACGCCAGCAGGTGTGAAGCTGTAGAAAGCATTACCTTTGAAGAAGTAAAACTGGCTGTCTTCTGTCCAGTTTACCGCTGCATTAATGTTTGGGTCCAGGCCAGGCCAGGTGCTGTTTACGTCCTAGATAACCAATGTGAATGTAAAACAATCCGGTTAAAACACAAGTCAGACGAACTTAGGAAGAATTACGCTCCTTGAAATTGACTTGTTTGCTATTTAAGAGATATCAAAGCTGCATCCCCTGTATTTTGAGGGCCACTAATGAGCATAATAATACGGCTGGGGGAGAAGATGCTTGCGTACTTTATACGAGAAGACCCTTCAACATGAATTGTCACTGTAAAATAAGCCTGAAAATGCATTATTTTTCGAGTTTCCTTTGGGGATAAAGATAACTAAAAACGTAGATAAATTACATGTTGTTCATGTATTAGACAGCCCCTTCCCCTTTCACACCTTTAACCGTAAAAGTGGAAATTGCATAAAGAGTTACTATAATTTATCTAAATGTTTCCTGATGTAGCACTCTTTCCTACTTTTCACAGTTACTGATATCTCATTGCATTATTATAATACCTTCAAAAAACGCTGCACAAAACGTAGCAATGGTGTACTGAATAAGTTTAATGCTGATATTTGTCTGTTCACTTTGCAAAATCAAGTCGCGGTAGGTAGCTTTATGCCCAGGGTCATCTCACCCATCTTGCACCTGCAAAATCGTCCGTCAGTTGTTTATTAAAATAGAAAAACTTGCTGTGCTAATCCAAAACAAACTATAATTATGGCTCGTCCATGTTCTAACCAAATAAGACGGGTACGTACCACAAGTCTCCCCTCTGCTTTATACTTAAGTGATACTTGGATCACATTTCCTCCTGAAAACAGGAACAGATATTCTCCACTGGAATCCACCAGTGCGGCGTCCAACTGTCCACTCTGAAGTGGGATTGCTGTAACAACATCATTAGTGACCAGCACTGAGGTTAAAGCAAAGATTACCGCAATATGGCAGCCGTATGCCATGCTAGTTGCTGTAGTGTATACAGTAGGGTACAGTTCTGCAAGTCTGTGGAAATATGAAGAAGTGTTACACTACTGACGTAACGTTAACACAATACTATGGGTAAAGAGATATATCGACCCAATTCAGCTTTGCACTTTTCATCTGTAAACGTGTATCAGAAAGAAAAAAAAAAACACACACATAAAACCCCTCATTTCTGAGCACAACAGAGACAATGTAAAAGCTGAAAAATTTCGAAGAATCGCGAGAAAGGTCACCGGTGTGGATTAAAATGATTGGCATCCTTTGCTCGTAGTGCAGTGATCATTACAACTTTACAAACATCAAATGTGTCAATGTCAGAACGATGACATTTTCCTGAAACTGGCTATTGTTATCGTCAACACAAGGTCTGAACAAGTCTGTACATACACACAAGTACACACAAGTACGGATGTACTACCTCAACAATCAACCACATTCAGATTTCATCTAAAATCTCTAAGAACTGGAATTTGCTTCCACGACACCGACGAGTAATATTGATTTAATATTATTACTGAAAACGAGCGGGAAGTATATTAACTTGTTTCTTATATGGTTAAGAGATGAACAGGGGATTTTCTTTCGTGCAATTTCAAATACGGAATTTCTTTTCTGTAAATTCCACCACGGACTTTCGTTTGTGTAAATTCAATTAGCAAATCAGAAATCACCCATCAACAAAATCAGTAATCAATAAGCCTTCAAATCAAAAGTCACTCATTTAAAAACTGAACGTAACATAAGAAGAAAAAAAACTCCTTGAACCTCACACTTCTGTCTATCCAGTACAATCATCAGAATACCATGACACCCAATTTCCCAATATCCGCTGTGAGGGTACCAACAGGTAAGCTGCCCAGACTTGAGAGTCTATTCTCTCCTCGGGGCTTTAATATTTTATGTCATACGTGCAGTTTATTTCCACCTCCTCCTGTTTGACATTACTGATAACGTCTTTATCACTTTGGTAACTCTACAAACAGGCAAGTCAAGGCGGCCTGTAGATTTTCATGACACTGTCGGATTTTAGTACGGTTTTAAAATCTTGAAATACACTCCATCAAGTCAAGATGAAAATTTCAAGAGCCTGTCTATCTAATCCAGGGATGATAAAACTTTAAAAGTTTCCTCAGGACAGCTTGAATATAAACTAGTTTTAAACTGCAGCACTGCTACCAATAACAACTGTCAATCTACTAAATAGAAACTGTGTGTCAGGTTAGGGATAACAAATCTGAAGGAGAGCTCAGGTAATGTTCGCACTGTGACATAAAAATAATTATATTAAAATTTGTGCACAGCTTTTGATAGAAGCCTACGGTGCCTATAGCCTCTTATATACCACTGCGGTTTCATTTCGCCACCTGTAAAACGAAAGTGATGCTATGGGGCAAGTAATAAGAGAGGCAGAAATTCTACTATTCCTTGAAATAATTGCAGTCTTCGACTACTAGAAGTCTCTGAAACCAATCATGTCATTGCACTCCATGGAAGAATGTGCGAATAGATAAGAGAGAGAGAGAGAGAGAAAGAGGGAGAGACAGACAGACAGACAGGCAAACACAGAGAGAGAGAGATGGACTCTCTCTTTTGCATTCTGGTTTTATTTACACCTATGATTTCCCACAAACCTACATAATTATGAGCGTATTCAGCTCCAAGATTTTTACTATCTGTAGTGTTCCACGTGCTCATTAATAGTCTTCGGCAAAAATGTGGAGACAAAATTAAAACGCAAATATTTCTGCGAAAATAGTTTATAATTTGCCAAATCAAATTGCCCAACCTACCCTCTGGAAATAACTGCCCCACCCCCTGGAGTTATTGGGAAATTCACTGTGGTAATTAAAACTAGACGTGGATAAAACTCCTTTGTCATGAATGAAGTTTTGTGAAGTGGTGTGAATTCATGGCAAAGACGAGTTCTTTCATAACTTACAAAACGAGCACGTTTAGCTACAAGTACAACCACTGGTGGGAGCTGTTTAAAGAATATTTACTGATCTTATATAACAAAAGGACCTACCGTGTATGGAGACTTGCAGTATTGACAGCAATGTGTTCAAGGTTCAATTAATATGATTGCGTGAGTAGTGAAGTCTTCTGTTCAGTAATGAATCCTAACAGAGACAGAAGCAAATTGCTGTAAGTCCGTTCAACAGCATGCGGTTTTACGATTTCTTTCATGTTTTTTTTGCATCAATATCTGTCACATTTTGCATAGCCCCCCCCCCCCCCCCCCCGCCATCTTCTCAATTTGCCTTAACAGGAAAAATATATTTTAACATTAATAAAGTTAGAAATCAAAATGTTTTCTTTGTAGAATCACATTTAACAAAAATTTGGTCGACACAAAAAGGTGACTAAAGATGTTTACAGTACCAACAAAAACGTTCTGTTGACACGGGGATTTCGAAAGCGCAAACATGCATGTTTTGGATGAATGCAATGCATGTTTAAAGTGAGCTATTGTACTGACTGAAGTACTGAAAACGAGTTGTAATCCACTATTCGCAAGGAAAACGCCACTGCGTTTACCTGAAATGCTTGGATTTGCTCATATGCAGACATGACTTAAAGACAATTTTTGTGAGTTCGGTAAAAAAAACTCTGCTCTTTGCCCTATCGTGTTTTCGCAGTTTTTTTTCTTTCTGTAGTTTTTTTTTATGCAAGTTTATAAAAAATTGTGTTTTTTTTCTTCATTTTTTCCTCTTTACAAGTGGACAAACAGCTCCCGGTTTAGGCAAATTGAAAAAGGAGGCTATGCAAAATTTGGCTTTGATAAGCCAGAGATATCAAAGAAATCCTAAAAGTTGATCGGATCATAGATGTGTCATGCTAGCCCAGGTTTGAGGGTCAGCGCAGTCTGCAGTTATTCCCATTTTTTCTTTTTTTGTTTTTGGTTTTGGTTTTTTTGCTAACACAGCACAGTTAAATCAAAGACGAGGTAAAAAAAAAAAAAAGAAGAAAAAAAAAATGTTCGTAATGATTATATAATAGTAACCTTCACCAACGCAATGAGTTAGTAGCGGGTCAGTTATGTTTGCGTCATACTGTCTCTTTCCCTATCTCAAGTACACATAAATGCAGATAGACTGATAGATTAGAGAAACAGTAACTAAGAGTTTTGGAGAATAACAATAAACCTTTTGAACTCCCTTGAATAAACCCGATCTCCAGTGCAGCAAGCAGGCCTCACGACACTGTAAACACAATTCTGGCGGCGGAACAAGAATGTAACTGATGCCCTTCCTGTGGTTTGCGCTCGATTTCTGCTGTTAATTTACGTGTGTTTATTGGTTTAGATTTACACCCACATGTCTTTATTTTTATTGTTTTAACGTGGATGAACAGTAGAAAAAAAAATAGACTTCACCGTTCATGTTCTCACGTAATAGTTTTTGTGCTGGCAGTGTCTCACACACTCAAACTGGAATCGGATGGACTAAAAATTATATAGTTATCACGTGGGTGAAAAGGTGGGGCGGATGATTTGGGAGTGAGATTTGGTATAATCTATGCCTGGTGTATATACATTTTTCAGATGTCGAGGTCATCTTCCCATGTTGACATATCACTGTTTTCTTAGTGCCTGATCCCCCCTCCCTCATTTCCACCTCTCTCTTTCTCGCACTCTCTCTCTCTCTCTCTTTGTGTGTGCATGACTCTCTCTGTGCCAGACTCTCTCCCTCCCTTTGTCTCACTAGCCGCCTCCCTCCCTCTATCTCTTTGTCTATCTGTCTGTCTGTCTGTCTGTCTCTCTCTCTCACTTCCTTTTCCCTCTCTCCCTCAGAGTCATTCAAGAATTGATGCGATATAACACATCTTTTCGATCAAGCAGTAGATCTAAACAGAATGGGGATTTTAGTAGTATACTAGTTTGTGTATAAGCTTAAATCAAAATTTAATATTAGACGGATGCTGGTCGTTATAGTGATGATAAGCGGTCGTGTGTACATGTTATGTTATGTTGGGCGTGTGACTTGTGTTTCTGTTGAAGTTGAAAGGATGCGTGTGGGTTTGTGTGTGTGTAAGTGTTTGTGTGGGTGTGTGTGTGCGCGCGCGCGGGCGCACATCGCATTACAGCACCAAGGCACACTTGGTCAAGTGAACTTACACTGAGATCTAGTTTTCATATTGGAATTTAACTGCCACTTTTGATGTTTCCACTGTCGCTAAGGCAGCACTAGCAAAAATAGTTCTGAAGAAAGACCAGAAACAAAAATCATGGAATGTCATGTCAAAACAAACAAGCAAAAAACACACAAAACAAAAATAAAACAAAAAAAAAAGTTTTAAAAAAGGAAGCGCATATCCGTACATGTTGTACAGATACGGACAGTGCATATCCGTTCAACGCACACAATTCGATGACGTAGAACACACATCGGAATACTCACAGTCAGCACCAATGATCTATATTACTGACCTTGTTAATTTGCATAGTTTTTAAAAATATGAATCGGCTTAGTAGCAAAAAATTTCGACGGATATACACTTCCTTTAAAAAATTGGGGGAACCTCGTGTTTCAAACAAAGAAGAAGGACTGCCTGAGATGACAAATTCAAAAGCAGAGTTTTATGAAGATCACATCAACAAGTCACCTGACAGTGTTAGATTTTGATTACAGAAATCAAACACATGAGCGTGTAGTGTGAAAATAACATCCCAGCCGGCATGCCTACGTCATTCTGATGTAGATTTGTGTAGGATTTCTTAAAAAAGGGGCGGATTTCCCACACCAAATCGATGATCGCCCGATGTTGTACCTGGTGGACTTTCGTAAGAACGATGTCATTTCCAGAGCAAACTTACGGACAGTCCGAAGTAGCAGATTGACGTATTTTGTATTTGTATTTGTATTTGTATTTGTATAACTCTTTAATCCCATTTGGGAAATTTGCCTTTGTGCCATTGCAGCCCAGTTACAACTGGAGCAAGCACGTCGTCGCCACAGTGCAGCGCCGGTCGGCGGTTTATTTTTTTTTTGGGGGGGGGGAGGGAATGGTAGAGATGAATTTTATTTAATTTTGCCCGGGCAGCGGCCTGTTCGGCCTGCTCTTTACGATTTCCAACTGCCAAGGTATCTTTAACGTGCGCAACGTGCACACGGGCCCTCCGAATTTTTTCGTCCTTATCCGAGAAGACTAGGTACTCGATCCTACCCCCCAATAGGATCAGGGACACGAAAATATGAGAAAAATCCCAAACTTCCAACATGCCTGCACCGGCCGGGTTTAGAACCCGGGACCCTTGGCATGAGAGGCGAGCACCTTGCCTCTAGACCACCTGGCTGAGATATGATCAGAATTACTTAGTCAGAAATTCAGTGTGGAGTTTTTCAAGTCTTCTGCATCGTGTCCTTATCGCAGTCAACTGTACACATTATTCGGCATGCTCATCTACAGTATTATTCAATCTGGCGTTACAAGGTAGGCCTCATAAGAATGCCTTTTCTTTGAAAACAAAACCTAAAAAATTCATTCGTATAAACAAGTAGCTGTGGTACCCGGCATTGCTCGGGATAAATCTGTTGTTGGATTCTGGTTTTACAAATTTAGATCTTCCGAAGCCTTCCCGTTTCTATGAATGAGTGTTGGTATTTTTTAAACAGTAAAGCAGTGTCACATTCACTCCCCTCAGTGGGGCCTATGCACTTCTGTTATTCTTAGACACAGTGTGCGCGCTGGGCAGTTCGTTTAGAGAACACTCAGGTCTGCACGTCATGCGCGGCAAAGACATGGACAGGAAAAGCTAGAAGCGATATGGAGTGAAAGAGTGAAGGGGCGGAGGGAGGGAGCCGAAACAGGTCTTTCCCGGACAAAGCCGAGAGTTTATTATGCTTGTTTGTGATTCTGATGGAAGTTAAGTGTTTGGGATGACTATAACCTACTGTTTAACCAGGTTATATGGCCTTTAGTGTCTTTACAGACGGTCTTAGCAGCTAGAATATTCACTTTCACTTTGACTGACAGCTTCTCTCGTGGCTTATTCTACCAATGTTTGACCCGAGAGTGCGATGGCAGTGATTGCAGGTCAGTCTTTTGGGTTCACTTTGGCGAGTGTTTTCATTCCGCCTCTGTCGTTTTGTCAGGTATGTTTCTTTTGCCTTGAAGTCTATTGCGAGCGTGCCACTGCGCAATTTTTGTCTCCATCTGCTTCGATCATTTGCAAGGTTCTCCCATTCATTGGGGTCGATGTTGAATGCTTTCATCGTGACCTTGCAAGTGTCTTTGAATCGCAGATGTGGCCTACCTCTGGGTCGGTTGCCAGTAGCAAGTTCCCCGTAGAGAATTTGTCTGGGGATGCGATCATTTTCCATACGGTGGAGATGTCCAAGCCACCGCAGTCTTTTTTTGCCTAGGAGAGCCTGAGTTGATGGAATGTTGGCTCGGCTCAGAACTTCGATATTTGAGATCCTGTCTTGCCACTTGATCTTGAGAATTTTGCGTAGGCAATGCAGGTGGAAGGAGTTGAGGGATCTTTCATGTTTGGAGTAGGTGGTCCATGTCTCTGAGCCATACAGCAGGGTGCTTAGGACGCAAGTTTGGTACACGAGTACCTTTGTTTTGATGGTCAGCTTGCTATTGTTCCACACCCTTTTTGAGAGTTTGCCAAAAGCTGTGGCCGCCTTTCCTATTCTGGCATTTATTTCAGTTGTTATGTCTGTGCTACCACTGATGGTTGAGCCTAGGTAGCAGAATTTTCCCACTTGCTCCAGAGGAGAGCCATTCAGCATGATTGGGTTGGGGTTTCTCAAGCCTTGTGTCAAAACTACAGTTTTTGAGACCCTGATCCTTAGCATGAATTTGTCACAGGCTTTGGCAAGGCTATTGATGAGAGCCTGGAGCGTGGTTTCATCGTGGGCCACGATTGCAGCATCATCTGCGAAGAGGAGCTCTTGTAACATAATATGCTCTGTACGAGATTTTGCTTTTAGTCTGGCAACATTAAAAATGGAGCCGTCCACTCTGGTGTTAATAAGTACTCCACCTGAACATTGACCAAAGGCATTCTTGAGTAGGGCTGCAAAATATATACCAAATAAGGTAGGAGCAAGAACACATCCCTGCTTCACACCGCTGTTTACAGCAAATGAATTGGATGTGCAGCCTTCAAAGTTGACACATGCCCTCATGTCAGTGTGGAAGGATGCAATAAGTTTTAGCAATGTTGGTGGACAGCCTATGGATTTAAGGACTGCATACAGGCCAGATCGGCTTACGGTGTCGAAAGCCTTTGTTAGGTCCACAAAGCATGTTATAAGCGGCCTGTTTTGTTCTTTACATTTTTCTTGGATTTGCCGAAGTGCAAATATCATGTCAATAGTTGATCGTTTGCTTCGAAAGCCACATTGTGTTTCTGGTAAGACTTTTTCCGCCAGTTGTTGAAGGCGGCAGAGGATGACGCGAGCAAAAGCCTTTCCAGTAATGCTGAGGAGGGATATGCCTCGATAGTTGTTGCAGTCGCCTTTGTCTCCTTTGTTCTTGTAAAGTGTGACAATTTTGGCGTCTCTCATATCATGTGGTATCACGCCTTCTTTCCAACACTGCAGTAACAGATTATACAGGTGTGGTAATAGTGGGCCTTTTAGGTCTTTTAATACCTCTGCAGGAATGTTGTCACTTCCTGTGGCTTTTCCAGCAGAGAGGTGGTCGATTGCATTGGAAAGCTCGACTAAGGAAGGTTCAGCGTCAAGTTCGGCCATTATTGGCAGTTTTTGGAGGTGTTCCTCAAAATCTGGTGGAATATTTTTCTCAGTTGAATACAACAGAGAATAATGCTCTACCCACCTATTCAGTTGTTCATTTTTATCTGTGATGGGTTCACCATTTACAGACTTAAGTGGGGCGCTTTTGGTGATGATTGGCCCAAGAGCTACTTTCATCTGACTAAAGGCGGTTTTCATATCTCCCTTTTCATTTGCCTCTTGTATGCTGTTACACAAGTCTGTCCAGTATTTGTTGGCGCAACGTCTTACCTCCAGCTGAAGTTTAGCTTTTGCATTTTTCAAACAAGTTTTTGTACTCTGATTGCAATTTTTGTTATACTCATTGAAAGCAGATTTCTTTTGCTCAATGAGAGGTAGGAGAATTTCGCTGTTCTGGGCTACCCAGTCGTTGTTTGAAACTTTATGCTGTCCAAAAGACTTGATGGCACAGTCATGAATTTTTGAACTGAGAGTGTTCCATGTTTCATCTACCGAGTCACATTGGGTGACATTATCCATGCTTTCAGCAAATAACTTTTCAAATGACTTTCTATTTGATTCATCTCTGATTGCTGTTACATTGATCTTAGGGATTGAAGGGGCTTTTGATCTGTATATTTTCTTGGCCGAAATTTTGATTTTGCTGACTACCAGTGCATGGTCGGTGTCACAGTCAGCACTGTGGAGGGAACGAGTTATTTTTATACAGCCCAAACTCTTCCTCCTTGAGAGAATAAGATCTAATTGATGCCAATGGCCAGACCTGGGATGGCGCCATGATGTTCTTTGGCATCTCTTAAGGTCAAAGTACGTGTTTGTAACACATAATGAGTTTACGGAGCATAGCTCCAGAAGGCGCTGCCCGTTTTCGTTGATGTTGCCAATGCCGAAGTGCCCAATGCACTTTGGCCATGCGGAGTGATCTGCTCCCACTCGAGCGTTAAAGTCACCCAGAATTAGCAGGCCTTCGGTGAGAGGGATGTTGTGGAGAGTCCTCTGCAATGCCTCGTAGAAAATGTCTTTGGTTTCGTCAGAGGAGGTAAGTGTTGGGGCATAGACACAGATAATGTTGGTAAAACCAGACCGGGTGTTCAGTCTGAGTGTCATGATGCGTTCTGACACTCCAATTGGAGTTGCGATCGAATTGATAAGGGAGTTTTTTACGGCGAAGCCCACGCCGTGGATTCTCAGCTGTTCGCTGCTAAGGCCCTGCCAGAAGAAGGTGTAGTTTTCTTCTTTGACTGACCCGGAGTCGGGAAGTCGAGTTTCTTGAAGGGCAGCGATGTCGATGTTTAGTAGCTGAAGTTCTCGATCAATAATTTGGGATTTCCTGATGGAATCAATATCAGTGAGATCTTGCTGTTGCAAGCCTGGGCGCATTGTTCTGACGTTCCAGGTACCAAGTTTTAGTATTTTTCTGTTTTTGCCAGGTGCACACTTTACGTCAGCTTTTTGACTTTTGGTCTAGCTCCAACCACCTTATGAAGCAGGCTGACGTGGCGGAACAACACCCAACTGCCTGGGGGCTGCCCAGGTTACGGCGGGCGGTAGTTGATCAATGCAGCTGAAAAGCCGCTCCCACCGACAGAGGGGACCCCTGGCGCTCATCCGTACGCCAAATGGATTGAGCTTATCACCGGTAACTGCCACCTCCCGTGTTGTGCCCATCCGTAACGGATGGCTGGAGTGTCCTCTCCAAATCGGAAATGGGTGGGCTTATAGAGGAGAGACAGACGCTTGCCAAGCCCGAGCAAACGCCTCCTCGTTTTGCTGCCTTGCCTGGGCTATTTTTAAGAGATGGTGCTTTGCCCAGAGGCACCACCCCTCTCTCTGCCATTCTAGTTAAACCCAAGGGAGAGACCAGGTCAATACATTTGGAACTAGTCCGGCTGCAGGAGATGCTGGAAGCCAGTTTGATCGGTTAAACACAACATTACAGGAATCAATCATTATTGTACAAACTTGTAAATAGATTGTGCATCACAAGGCAAAACCAGCTCACCTTTTCAATAAGCCATCATCAAATTCAACAGGCCTATAACTAAGCCGCGCAAACGATAATATAATATTTAAAAATTTAACACGTGTCAAAAACAATGATAAATACGAAGATAAGCTCCGAAAGAGAAATTCAGTTTAATTTCATAGAAATAAAATACAGTTTCCACAATAACCACATAATACATCCATTATCAAATTACATTTTGAGCATTTTGAGTCAAGGAAACATAGAACAAAAGAATTCACACTTCACATAACACCAGGGAGTACCGTTATGACGTGTATGTGCACAGAGAAAATCACTTTTTGGTTCGCTCTGCACTGTCAGGGATCGGCAGCCTCTGCGAACCATTGTTGGCAAGGAGTTAAAAGTAGGTCACGGCGGTAAGCAAATACCCGCTTGTACGTTTCCGTTGAGTGAAACAGGTGTAGACCGCTCTAAACAGATTCAGTCAACCCAAATATGGAAACAACAACAACAACACAGTAAGTACATCCGCACACTCTCTATGTTGCAAACCGCCCCTTGCAATTCTTGTTGCCACAGTGACCGCCTTGTCACGATTTGGCAGAAGTGAGTTTTCTCTATCTAGATCTAGATCTATATACACTCTGGTCATACATTGCAAAATTGCAGGTTTACCTGTGAAATCGAGATTACATCTTTAAAGAAAGAAAACTGTTCCATCATGTACAGGCCTGAATAAAAACAAAACCTTTCATTCCTACCTGCCCTCTCAACCCAACCGTCACGAGTTTTAAATTTACACAGCATGACGTCATTTAATATTATCAGTTTTGCTGTGTTGTGTTAGTGGTCAGATTTTAGATATCACAGGTTTGTTTTGTTTTTATTGTAATAAATGTATGGCAGAAACAGATTCAACAAGAACGTTTTAACAAATGTAGAAAAGAAAGCAAATGGGGCAAATCACGAAACAAAAACTGCATTGTTTTAACAATATTGGGGTACGCCTACTGTGAGACTTACAAAATGGAATAATTAAAGAAATTATTTGATAACAATTTGTATAAGCTTTTCAACACGTCATAGCAACACACGCAGGATTATGAGATTGTCTCACTCCTGGTCCAGATCTCAAATAACTGCAGTTGTGCACTTAACTCAAAAATACATAAAATCTTAGCCTCTTCCATGGATTTCATTCAAGTGAAGTAACAAATGACTAAAATAACACCAGCCTTTCAACAAAAAAAGAAATAAAGAAATAAAAACGCAGTGTCACCAACAATGTGCATGTATTTGTGCACATAGTATGAAATATTTAGCAAGAATCCAAGAAAAGTCGACATTTCATCACCCACTCATAGAAAATATAATATCTAGAAATAAACTTTTTAAAAGTTTGCATGTAATGTACTGAGCATTATAAAATATCAGACTAAATATCATTACAATTATCACTGCCTGAAATAATAATAATAATAATAATAATAATCACTGCCTGTAAAAAGTTGGTAATCACATGGAATGTCTTCATAAATGCATTCACAGGCAGGATAAAGAAACAAAACAACAAGATTTGGCTGCTCAGGCAACAAGAAGAGAATAATGTGGAATGTTATCCAGGCAACAGAGAATTTTCACATTGCATTTTAGTTAACATGTGGAGAAAAAAATTTGTATGTCGCATGTCCTCGTGGCGACCCAAGAGATTTTCTGTGCTTTTTTTTCATTTAGACACTCTACGGTCTTCATGCTTTCAAGAAATAAAAAAAATGCTCCCATGATGTCCGTCCACTGATTTCACCTTTCCGCTGCTTAGCGAATAAATTAATTTAAAAAAGGAATGATCCATCTGCAGGGAAAACACGATAGAAACACCCAGAAAGAGCGAGGCATGGAGAGATAAGACGAGATGGTGTACAGGAGACATCAAATTGGGGAAGAAACTGAATTAGAGATGAAGAGATCAGTGTGGGAAAGAGGGACCATAGAGATACCACTATGTAAAAGAAACCATGGTAATGCTGCAACAGGTCATTGGTGCCATAGAGTGTAAAATGGTCCTGAGGTTCCACTGTACGGATATTGCAAAAAAAGACTATGAAAATCTCGGCCTTTCTGCTGCCATTACTCCAATATATGTCACACGATAACAGATTAAAAATTATAAACATTTAGGTGTGTGGCAGACTGGGTCAGGTCTATTTGGTCTCGGGTTTTAGCGTGAGCTGTGAACTATGGAGTAAAACGTGACCCCGCGCACTGGCCAGACTGAAACAACTTTGTCGCTCTAGTTCGGGCGCGTCAAAACTGGAGTTAAGTCAGCTGGCGCTGGCGGAAAGACAGGCCTGGAACACTGAATCAAAACACGCAACAACAGACAGTGCGTCATCAACCTAAGAATTAGTTGTTGTTCATATGGACACAACATATGCGTCGGATAGTGGTGGAGATAGTAAAACAACGACAACAACAATATGTGTTCACAAACCATGACCAATTTTACTTTCATGTAGTAGTTTTGCATGGCTTGAATCCTTTTGTACAAGTAATATGTGATAGTGACATTTTTGGCGAGAAAAGTCGGTAAATAGCAATGTTTTCTCCCATAGATTGTTTATGGCCAGGCCAGAGACCTGCATAGTAAGCAGCTTCAAGCTATTAATATAACTTAAGGTTGTTGAATGAATCCATGTTTCTCCGACCAATTGGCTGAATGCTGGAAGAATTAGGAAACATACAGTAAGGGGGTGGGAAAGAGAGAGAAAGTGAAAGACAGAATAACACTCAGAATCAGGACGTTTTTGGAAACATCTGGATAGTGACACAGGGAAATCTGTAACTCCCCCCCCCCCCTTGCCCCTTCCAAAAACACAATGCCCAGTGGTTCCCAGGACAAGAATCAGCTGTATTTTCACTGAGCACAAAAAGATTGCAAGTCAAAACACAAAACCTAATTTATGTGGATTGCATTACTAGTAAGTC
>OZ007577.1:9346357-9458857 GCA_963931925.1 Onchidella celtica
TACAGGATTTCAGTAGACTTGTTAGGGTAACTGTAGGGATGGATGTCCTACATCAAACCGACAGCATTTACGATGTCGTAACCAGCGGAACTACGTAGGAACGATGTCATTCCTTGGAGCAAACTTGAGGTCAATTTTACGTATTAAGGTTGGCATAGGTTTGCTGGCTCAGTATTTCTCCATACCTCATTCCATTCGAGCATGATTTTACAGAACTGAGAGTAAGAATCTGTCTTTCTGGGTTATCATTTTTTTTCTTCTTTTGTTTTGGAAATTGAACAAAGGATATAGCGTGGCACAGCGTCAACTGCCATTTTGCGTCTTCTGTGACATGCCCTTTTAGGCATAATACGCGCTTTTCTTCCATACGACGGCAGTACAGTTGGCCTTTTTGTAGCATGTCATTCTTCAGAGCTCACACAAATTTTGTGAAAAATGTCATCATAGCAGGCACATGGACGCAGATGGTCAATATTCAAACTCTTCCAATATAATTTTTGGTGTGAGATTTCATAATAACTAAATACTTTCATGTCCGAATCTGCTTGTTTTTTCAATAAAACCAAATTTCAGCGCTATTTATAAATTGTCATTCAGAGAAAGTATACACTATAGAAGTCTATTTTTAAACGTTTTAATCAACTGGTGAAGAAGGTGTCATAACGAAAATAGTTTATAATTCATTTTCCATTGACGCACTTTTCTGAAACAGAGTAGGAATCTCATTGTCACAACTGGAATAAAAAGAACTTACAGACTATTCCAGTGATCAGTGCTTTGCTCAAGAAGATGAGAAAATCTGTCACCTTGTCCAAGACAACAACTCTGAAAGATATAAAAACAGCGATATATAATACTTGCAATAATTTGCCATTGTAAAGAATTGAGAGTCGAGAGTCTGACGGGGGCCCAGACCCCGTCTCTGATGTATAAAACTAAGTTCACTATAGGGCTTGTGACGGCCAGTTCAATACATACACAAGAAATAGCTTTAAATTGCACTGAAAAGGAACGTAAACCACAAGATAAGAATGAAAAGACTGGAGTTTGGGCAACTGGAAACGGTAAACAAAACAAAGATGGCAATAAATATCATTATTCTAAATAGTACAAAGACCACTTGGGAAGAACTAGCAGAGGGCCGTTCAGCTTGGAAGTCCACAGTGAGAGCTGGAGTCCAACACTTCGAGGACAACATCACCTCAGATCAAATTGAAAAGCGCCAAGTAAGAAAGGAGAAACCCCCACAATCTCGCGGCACCTCTCTTACCAGCCAATACTGCAATAGGAACTGCTTATCCAACATCAGTACGATAAACCATGAGAGAAACTGCGAGAGAAAGGAATGAACTTAGCTGCTGACCGTCTGTCAAGACGAAAAGAGCCAAGTAACAAGACCACACGTTTGTGGTCAGGAAAGCTTGACCTGAGCCTATCGGCCTCTGTTTTAGCATTCAGAGACGATGTCTTTCCCTCCTACTTCAACACTGCACAACTCCCGCCGGTAGCGCCTCCGCCTATGATAAAAATCTGTTCCTGATACAGATACTGACAATTATTAACAACCAGAAAAAATCCTACCTGACGATGTTCCTCATGATCAACATAAATGCGTCTTTGGCTGAGAAGCAGAAATTCTTACCATGGATGGCAATCTGAAGAGAGAAAACGTAATTTGTTTAGTGTGTGAAATATAATTGGTTTTTTTCTGTGATGATTAAAAGAAAATTTCGTCCTTGGTGCTGCGTAATGTGAAAAACAGACTTTTAAAAATTGATTTGCTTATTTTTAAGATAAACATAAATACGTCATAAGCTTTTATTCGCTACCAAAAACATCTCATGACTGGCCCAGCAATAGTTTAAACAACATCTCTGCCAAAAATGCCGTATGTCTAGCCCAGCAATAGGCATTAAACAACATTAAAAAGACACACATATTAAAATACTGTCATCCCTTGGAAGAGTTTTCAACAGCGTCATTAACCTTTTCAGTGCAGAACTCTTTACTGACCAATCAGTTTTAAATCCCGGCCTTCTGGTAGTAACTTTGAATTATAGGTCAATATGATGATTTCTTTTCACATTTACTACACAAAGTAATCGAAATAACTGGATCTATAAGCCATGGCATTCTAGAAAATCCAGCTTCACAGCGTCAGCTGTCAGAAGGTTAAGTTTCAGACAACTATAAAAATGGTCCCCAGTTAAAAGTTAAAGATACCCCATCTTCAGTGAGGCTATAAGGAGAGATAAATACAAAACATCAAGTTATGTATCCTCACCATGATGTAAGCATTCTTGTTCAAGAATTTCAGGAATTTCTCCAGACACCAGAAACAACACTGAAGGCATCTGCAGAGCCAGACAAAGACTTGAGATCAAGGAACCAGGTTCAGGAATTATGGGTTTCTTATGTCTTTCCATTATCCAAATGTCCACACATCCGTCTGACCGTCTTTCCCCCGCCCACCCACCCATCCATCCATCCATCCAACCATCCATCTATCCAACGATCCATCCATCCATCCAACCATCCACCCATCATCCACCCATTCAACCATCCATTCATCCATCGATCCATCCATTCATCCATTCATCCATCCATCCACCCATTCATCCATCCACCCAACCATCCATCCATCCATCCATCCATCATCCATCCATCCATCCGTCCATTCATCCATCCATCCATTCATCCAACCATCCATTCATTCATCCATCCAACCAACCATCCATCCATCCATCTATCCACGCATTCATTTATCCATCCAACCGTCCACCCATCTATCCATCCATTCATCTATCCACTCATATGCTGTAACCAAAATTTACTGACAAATTAGCGGGACACACTGAAATAACTGTAATATGCAAACAAAGGCTCAGAGCCATGTTTTACTAAATGGAAGACATAAGCTTCTTTATAGTCGGCAGGACAGGTCATCAAAGTCAAATACTCTCCTGCACCCCCCCCCCCCCCGGTTCCAGTGACTACTCGTGTGGGATTTCTCACGAATAGTATCCTGTAGCAATGACCCCTGACACTTGACCCGTCATGCATCCGTGACATTGAGCTGCTGGGCACTTACTTGATGATGAATTTAGCCACGCGATTCTCCGAATCCTTGAGCTTGTACTCGATGTACTCCAACATGATCCTGATCAGCTGCACCACAGCAATAATGAAGGCACCAAAGGCAAGAGAACCCAAATGGTATCTGGTGGTTGGAGATGATGACATGCAGTGGACATTACAGTAAAACAGATCTGATGAAGGTGACGGTGTTAATGACAATGTGCAGAGAGTATATATATAGAGAGAGATTTCACTATTGGTCGATTTGCACTGCGAGATAGGGGAGGCTCTGCCAAACCACTGTTAGCATGGAGCAGAAAGTAGGTCGCTGCGGTAAACAATATCCGTTTGTGCATTTCACGGGGCGTAGGACCTTACAAACGGTTGTAAGTAGTTTCAATTAGCCCAAAAATATGAACACACCACAGTAAACAGATATGCACACTATCTTTGGTGAAGAAGGTCTCTTTCAATTCTTCAATTTCTTGTTTACCGCAGCGACCTAGTTTCGCGATTTGGCAGAAATGAACCCTCTCTATACATCTATACTCTCTGCAATGTATAAGGTTAGGCACGCCCTATTCCATTTTGATCTGCCCATTGCTGGGTAGTGACATCACGACATTGAGTTTCAATGGTGGGCTAAGTCTCATTGAAATCAAGTGACGTCACCATCCGACTACGGTAGTTGGCAGATCACAGTTGGATACTGTGCGCCTGAGACAATTGCACTGATGAAGATCACGCGCAAAATGATTATAATTTATTAATATTTTTTAATTTGTATTCATATTTTGAAAGTAACAATGGCTAGAGAAAGATAGAAGAGATAGTCATGACAAAGAGAAAATTACCCTTATGAGGGCATGAAAAAGTGACAAGGGAGAAGGAAGGATAGAAAGTTAGACAATACGAAAAGCCAGTGGAAACGGCCAAAAACAAGACAGTAGAACATTTTAATATAAAATTTGACATAATTTTGATAAAAAAGTATGAATTAGTTTCCTTTGGAATCATAGAACTGCTCCTCTCCGAATTTTAAATTTTATGCACCCAAAGCTCTCTCTCTCTCTCTCTCTCTCTCTCTCTCTCTCTCTATCTCTCTCTCTCTCTCTCTCTCTCTCTCTCTCTCTCTCTCTCTCTCTCTCTCTCTCTCTTTCTCTCCCTCTCTCTCTCTAGATTTTTTTTATTACAACAGCCATGATTAAGATCATTACAAATACCCCGCCTTTATTTCCGATAAGCAAAAAAGATGTTTTGAACAAATTTCGACAATGGATTTGTCACAGATCTTGCTCTTCTCCCATTTTTTAGTGGCGGAGCATTGCATGACATCTGTTTTGATGACGTAATCGAAACATACCAGTTTAGTATGTCCTCGGTCTAGCTTGGATAAATGCAGATAGGGAGGATTAAAACTGCACTGTGTTTTAGCTGGCGTGAAGAACCTGCGTGACATCTTACCTGAGAGATCGATACAGCGAACCGGCTAAGGGGAATGCTGGGACATCCTTCGGCTTTTCCCAGGCCCAGTAATAGGACGCGAACGCCCCAGCCAAGGTCATGTGACCCAGAGCAACGATGAAGTTGAGAACCCAAAGCATCATGAACAGCATGAATATTTGCATTGGTATGATGTATCTGGGGAGACAACAACAATGTGTAACTTCACACTTTAAGATCCACAAGTAAATCTGATAAATTGAACAATCCAGATATGTGACCAACATTTTCTGAAAAAAATGTAATATTAAGTAGAGCAGAAACTGCACTGGGTCTGGAAACTGTCCGTTGGGGTGCGAATTCCACTCCTTTTGAATTATTCTTTATCAAATCTCCAACGATAGAAATAGCTGATAAATAAAAGAAAAATGAAATGCAGAAATATGTAAACTGATGATCTACTTACTCATCACCACCGTACTTGACAAAATCACAAACAGATCCAAGAGTAGAATCCTGAAAATATGACAAAATAGTTTCAAAAGCTCTGCTCATTCTATGGTTGTAGCAGTCTACCATCAGTCTACCACCAGCCTACCACTGTACTCTTTATGTAACCCTTGACATTAAACCATAGAGATTTTTTTTTTTACTGTAAATCTCTTCATCGATACTACTAACTACTATTCCGCCCCGCTAAATGAATTATTACTGTAATATTCCTCGACATTGCACCTCAACACAAACAATAACAACAACATCAACAACAAAATGTTGGAACTTTCTGTCCTGAACGTTCAAAGAATCGCTCTTTCCGACCTCTGCACTAGTGCCTACTAATTTTGTTGTAAGAAACTTGAGGCGTTTTAAAGTAACTTCGCTTGAGTGTTATACTCCTGACAGCTGTACACACCCTCATTCACAAATAATAAACTATTCACAATTCCCATTTCTTTTCCATTCTCCACAAAGAAAGACGGTTAGGCTATGCTAAGCGAGACATACCAGGCTCTGGTGCTTATCCTTGGCAAATGGTCACGAAAATAGTATAATAATGACAACAACCACACAATAGGGCCAGTAGCGTACTGCATCAAGTCAGTTTTGCATCGGTTTTTCACACTTGAACTTCCTTTCGAATCAACTAATTGCTTTAGTCTCACCAGTGGGAGAAGTCCTGAGTAATTCAATAGTCCATACAGTCTAGGAAATACAGACTTGACGGTGTTCTATGAGCCTTAATGTAACAATCCATTCAGTGACCTCACACCCATCACACACACACAAAAAAAAAAAAACAACGTACGTCCGGGTCACAAGGCACACGATTGAGGTAGTAGTTGATGCCATCCGTGGTTGTGTTGGTGGAATTACTGTAGTAATCCGAATCTCCCATTGAAGCGATGAAGCTGTGATCTGGTTAAGGACAACTCCTTATCTCGCGCAGTTAATGTTCAAAACTGTTTTATTTATTCCTCCCCTTTTTTGTCGCCTGAACGTCCAAAGTTGAATAATTGCTTTCCAGCTATTTCTACTGACTAAACTGTAGCATTAAGCATTATCAATAAGTGAAAACAACTTTACAGATGAATACTACATTAGTATACAATCCAGGTACTTCAGAAAGCATTCCTAATACATGCTAAAAAACTATCGTGTCCGAAGTAGACGAATGGTCTGATCCACTGTGTCCAGATTATCATAACGTGCCTCACACTGAGGATTGAAGTGAGACTCATTAAAATTTAGCTTTAGCATATCGTTGTTTTTCTTTCCAAAAAGCATTTGAATAGGAATTTACTGCACTAAAATGTATTAAGAGATAAATCTCTTTTTCCACCAGTTTTGGATCTCGCAGAACCACATACTGAAAATAAAGTGTTATGCGCGGCATTTAAAACCTGCACTTACGAGTAGAAAGTAAAAAAAAGGACAATGGAATATTTGTCACGAGTTCCACTATCAAGACATTGTTCCCTTTCGGGTTTAATCACATTTCAAAAACTTCAGATATGTCATTACGTTAGTTAGATGGTTGTCTGTCGCAGTCAAGTCGCGCAGACTAAATAAACAGTGGCGTAGCTAAATGTCAGGGCCGGGGCACGGTACTTCAGCATCGTGCTGTATGTATTAGAGTATCTTAGCCATGCTTCCAGGGAAAATAATTCCCTAACGTCTTGTGCCCCCGCTCCCACCCCTGCACCATTGCCACGCCACTGAAAACCTGTAGGCCTACAATGTGGACGTCATTAATGTGGTCAGTGAATCCTGGTGAGGCCCAGCCTTCGAACACACACACATACACACACACACACACACACAGAGGTGTGAGCATCAAAGAAAAACAAAAAGCTGTCCAAAGGATACATGGCACTTGCCGCCCAGTAGACAAAGAACATGATTTGTAGAAAGAATGGAATGATTGGCCAGAACAATGTGGAGAACATGTTGCCCACACATCTGAAAATGGTAAACAACTTACATGAACTTGTATATAGTTTAATTATTATTTAAAGTCTACTAAAGATTATGGTTTAATTGTGCGTGACTTACACTTCCAAGTCTATATGACCTTCAAAATCTGTTATCTTTTCATTAGACGGCACATGAACGTTTGTATCAGGCAAAACTTAACACAAAGTTATTCAGCTTATCTAGTCCAAGATCCAACTTTGATCTTCACCATTATTTAAAAATATATTACTGTTAGAACTTCGCTGAACTTTCCGCATCAAAACTACCAGTTCTGATCGAGCCATTCTGTTCATACAGTTTTAAGTGACTCGACCGTTTCAATAACTGACGCTAAAGTTTTCTCCAATGCATTTGTGAACCCACGTCCCACATTTAAATGATCAATCTTCAAAATCTAACACCAAATCCTGCAGTAAGCCTCCACATCAGATTGAAAAGTACCAAAAACTTAGGAAGTAAATAGAGTACGATTTAAAAAAACATCATAAAATGAAGGAAAGATGAAGCCGCATTACCTGCTGGCCTCTTTGATCAGTTCAATGGCAATGCAGATTCTACTGATGAGGAAGATGAAAATAAGTAAGAGAAGGGCGGTAATCGTCGCTGTGGTGCATCCTGGGGACACAAGAATTGTACAGACAATTGACGTTACATTCTGACGTCACGGTGTGATTTCATTTTCAACAAACAACTTTTGTCCTGGTAGACAATTTGTATTGGTTTCATTTCACCCAAGTAAAAAAACTTCATGAATGTTTTAGATTGTTTACTCCTACACCTACAAAGAGGACAGGGGTGCCTTGCTTCGCGAACTACATCATTTGGTGGAATCAGTGAACTGCAACCATACTGATCCGCAGAATGGTTGTATTGACGATGGTAACATTAACCACATCCACAACACAAAAAAAAAAAAAAAGCGTCAAAGCTTGATCCATTCTGTTTCCCCTTCATTCATTATTCATGTGAGCAGATTGCAATCGACTATTGCAATCAAAAGTTGTCTATTATGTAACCACCCACAGGGAGCCTATTTTCAGTGTAATGTTTTTGCCCCCACATTCCTCTGTGGGCGGGATACAAATTTTCTGGGCCAGTTAACGCGATCTTTGAAAACATGTATGTCAGTGCACATGGCCGCTGGTTGCGACTTTGTAGGATTTCATAAATAAGTTGAGAATGTATTCATTTTTTATTAGTGCCAAACCTTTATAGCCAAATGGACAAGATGAAATAAATTACATTCAAATTAAATTACTAAACTGGTATGAGGTTTGCAAATAGATCGGCTGAGGTTCAAATCAAAGCCAGATTTTTGGCAATTGTGAGACAAACATCCAGTCGGAGGATAGAAATCAGGAAACTCATATCATATATGAAGGGAAAAAAAGCTTACCAAAGGCTAACCAGGTTTTCTTTAGATTCAGGTAGTAGCTGAAGTTGAGGGCAAAGGCTTGAGACAAACCATACTCGGCTGTACCGTTGAATTTTTTCAGTTCATAGTACTCGTTGAAGCTGTAGTAGGCGCCTGGCGGTGCAAAAACTCAGGTTAGTGATGTTTGTGGTGAAGTCAGTTGTGAAGATTAAATATGTCTGGGGGGGGGGGGAGGCATACACCCCTCCCCCCCCCCCTTTCGATAGTTCTGAGTAGCACCACCACCACCACCCCCCTCCTTCATACAATCACTCCTTTTGTTACATACATTCAAAGCGAGGTAGTCAATATAAAAAAAAAGTGGCTGTTATTCTTCGGCCATCAACCCTCACAAACTGGCCTTGCCTTGGAGAAACTAAAATTCAGACTTCAAGCCACTGATAAAAAAAAAAAAATGAGTGCTATCGTAGCCGTCAAACGTAAAAGTTTTCTCGAGGTCTTTAAATCCCTGAACAAATACTTTGTTCCTTTTGTTGTTGAAATTGCCTGAAGTGGATGTTCGAGTCCAGGCAAAACAACTCAGTCTGTCAACGGGTGACCTAACGAGTCACAAGGCTGTCTAGTTCTAACAAAATCATATTAGCAGGAGTTTCACATCCCTGTACAACATTAGCTTGCATGGGAACTTTTGATTGAAACACACACACACACATATAATATATATACACACACCTACAAGCACGTACGCACACACACACACACACACACACACACTAATATACACCATGGCTAGTGAAAGGCCTTCCCGAGCTGTGTCCGATACTCACAAAAGATGAGTAGACCAAACACGCATGCGATTGTTGCCCACACCATTGGTCCAGCCAGCCATCTCATTAATATGATCCAGATCATACACAGTGCTACAGTAACTGAGAAACCTCTGAAATAATATAATGAAAGAAACACCATCTTGACATACAGGAAATACATCAAAATTCAAGCTTGGACACAATTGTAACGGAATAAACAAAATGAAAATGTAGCAGTCATAATTTTTACATCAGGAACAAGCATCTCTCCTTTTTTTTTTTATACCGAGTTATTTAATTATTTTGTGATACCTGCCATGTATATTGTTGCTTTGTACCAACTTTATACCACACATCAGTGTGAATTGCCCTTTTGACAATCAGTTATCATCAATCATACTCTCTTTACAGAATAATTTCTTTTTTTTTTACAGATTGGTCATGTCAATTAAGTTGTATTACACCATCTACGTATCTGTCATAAATATGCTGCTTTATACCACAGGTCAAGTATACTGGATACTGTCAATCTTATACCAGCGGTATATGCATGGGAGATATAATCAATGATTTACTTTTCAGAGCCGAATATAAAAAACAAAACAAAACAGTATTATTGTTCAGCTATCACTCTAGCTGTTGATTAAAGTAAATTACTTTATATTCATACTTGCGATACTGTAGGAAAGCTCTGACCATTTTTTTAGTTCTGGTAGCACTGTAACAAAATCTTATCATTAACTCTTCGTGTGCCAATAGCCGATGAATCGGTTCCTCCGCTGCTCACGTTTGTGCCAATCACCGATATATCGGTACGGTGCACAAGAATGCTAGGCTATTTGTTTCGGGAAGAAAGAAAGCCTACTTTCTATTAAAAGATGTTGCTGTAATTCGTCTTCATTCATCTCCGCCACTATTATCTTCCTGTATCGGCAAATGCGGAAAAATTCATGGCACACAAAGAGTTAACTTGTTATTCTACTATAATACTTTCTTAACCCTCTAGTGCCCAGACCAAAAATTACAGTTTCAAAACTTCTGAAATAATGTACTGCACTGAATTTAACTAGTCAGATTATTGCAAAAATATTGACACGTAATTGACAAAAGTATTTGTCAATAAAATAGGAAAAGTAAAATGTCAAAGATAGAGAGCATTTTCGTTTCAGGTGACCTATTTCAAATAAGGCACACTGATCGCTAGAGGGTTAACGCCACGCATCACTGGCACCGCCCACGACCAGTGTGTAATCTGTGTAAGCTCTTTTCAGAGGCCCAAAGAGGACGCTGTCCTGTCTTATCTAATGCTATTGCCTTTGGTACAACTAGGAGATAAATGTTTTTACTGTAAACTTACACAAGGATCATCCACCAGGCATTCAGTACATCCTTGTACACAAGTTCCACAAATTCTTTCACCTCATAGAACAGAGCCAGGTAGCTGGGGAAAACAGCGACAGAATTGTGTAACAGCTGAGGTTGATTTTAGTACGTTATAGTAGGAAGAGTTAGTTGATCTAAACTACTACCCTTTAGAAACGAAACTATTACAGCTGTAATAAAATTAAACACGGGATCCGTTGAACAATTAAATAATACTGGTTCAATAGCTGTATGACGAATAATAAAATCCTAGGAAGGCACCAGAGAACACCTAAACAAATGAATATACTAGCCCACACGAGGAAACAATGCTGAAAACTCACTTACTCACCAATATGACAAGCTACAGAATTATAGTTCATGAAAACAAAGGTTGGTGTTTGGGCAACATGAGGAACTAGATGCACAGATGCACTAGTGTTTAATTTGCTAAGAACTTGTCTAGAGAAACCAATGTGGGTTTTAGACAAAGCCGCCTACGGATAACCCAGTCCGGGGGGAAGGGGGGGGGGGTTGTGTGCATAGTCTCTCCCAGTTCCCCGTAGGCACAGATGCCTAAGTAAGATCAGGTGTCCATAACCTTTTTAAAATTGTTATCTAAAAACATACACTTTTTCACAGACATATTCGTAAAGGTTGATTAAATTTCATATCCACGGACACAATCATAGGAGTTCATTAAATTATCTCCTCCCCGCCGCGCTGATTTCTTCAATGTCTTCTCACTTCTCTCTTTCTGTTCAGTCTTCCCACTTCAAAACTCAATATCTACCCCTCAGCCCCCCCCCCCCCACCCCCCACATGCCTTTCAATACTTGTCCTGACTTCCTTCACAACAAAATCGTTGTTTCACTTACGTCACCCCATATTAGGACGTTGAGCGCACCCATCTCCCACCCCCATCCGCCCCCGTCCCCCACCCATCCCCATGCACGGTGTCTGAGCCTGCGCACTTGCAAAAAATAGCTGTAATCCAAAAAGAAGAATTGAAACCCCAAGGAGAACGAAACAAAATGGCCTTAGAACTTCCGACCAAAGAGGAACTAAAATTCCAAGCTTCGTAGGATCACAAGGTCTGTGAGGTCAAGTGAAAAAAAAAATCAATGGTTCCTGCCCTGGTGTTCTGTTTATCTTTCCCTTTTTTTGTGCCATTTCTTCATCTCCTCTTTCCCTCCTCCCTCCACCCCCCCCCCTCTTTGGCCTCAGTACGCTTACTAGCTCCCGTCACTGATGTCGTTGCCAGTGACACTGCTATTGCCGCCATCAGTAACTGTGTAGGTGTTCCCGCCGTATGTGTAAGTCAGATCCGCCGCCAAGTTGGTGATGTCCAGGAAAATAGAGGGTATACAGCGATTGATCACTGCCAATGGAAACAAAGGCAACTTTCAAATCTTTGTACTAACATAAACTGTCCTTGTAATACACCTGTCTTTCAAAATAATTGTGTCGGCAAACTCGATCAGTGGCGTATCTAAGGTATATTGGCAGGTAAGGCACATGCCCTGGGCGCAACTTGAAGGGAGACGCTACTGAACATTTTCTGATGAAGTCAGACTAGCTCTTCCTCCGATGGTAAAATTATTGAGAAAAAAAAAAATCTTCACATGTGAGGTAAGTAATATGTTTATAATGTTCATGCAGCGCCATTTGAGCTGATGCCATGATAAAGTTATCTCAAAGATAGGTGCCATTTCCATGCTTGCCATGGGCACTTTTTCGCGTTGAAACGTCCGTGAGCTCGAAATGGGATGGATATCCCAATGAATGAATGATAGGACGAATGGGTGGTATGACAAAGAGATAAAAATACAAAGCCATTGCGTCCTGTTGGTAACATAGTCAATTATGGTGGTCTAGAGGCAAGGTGCTCGCCTCTCATGTCAAAGGTACCGGCCGGTGCAGGCATGTTGAAATTTTTTCTCATATTTTCTTGTCCCTGGTTCTATGGTGGGTAGGGTCGAGCACCTAGACTTCTCGGATAAGGATGAAAAATTCGGAGGGTTCGCGTGTGCGTTGCGCACGTTAACGGTACCTTGACAGTTGGAAATCGAGAAGAGCAGGCCGAACAGGCCGCTGCCCGGGCGAACTTGAATAAAAATTTATCTACTCCCTCCCCTACCCCCTGCCCCTACCCCCCCCCCCTATTCCCCCCAACCCCTACCGGCGCTGCACTGCGGCCACGACGTGCCTGCTCTAGTTGTAACTGGGCTGCAATAACACAAAGGCAAATATCCCAAGTGGGATTAAGAAGTATGCAAAATGCTAAATACAAAAAACCAAAATGTGCCCATGAAAAGTGGTCTAACTTCACTTTTTCTCTGAAAATGAGATAATCTTCGGACCTTCCAAGCTTTCACTGAAATGAAGGCCTAACTCTCCCAAGATTAAATAACTAATGATATTTCGTGTCTTTTCTCTTTGCCTACTATCTACATCAAAGAAAATAACATTTGAAACCAACTGACTAAAAACCAAGAAAAGTGGAGTTAGATATTTCTTTTATTCAAGGGCACAACTGAAACTGCGATATCACAAAATGGAAAGCCTGTTGTCCTGGGACCCCCGTCTGATTACAGAGCAGAACAGAGAAAATACTGCGTTGTATTCACTGTTCATCTATAGCTGACCATATAAAATACTGAGGTCCATTAGCAAGAACTAAATGAAATGATCAGTTTCGTGTTGAAGACGAAGTTTTCTATGCATGTTTATCTCACCTGAGGTCGTTTTGACGTAGTAAGCAGCGCAATCCTCATCCTCCACGTATTGCTGCACCGTTTTCTGAGGAAACAAATCAAATGGCAGCACTATTTAAAAAAATTATCGATTTTAGAGGCAGGGAATTGTTGCTCGTATCACATCCGCTTTCCGCACTACGACAAAAAGAAGGCTGTGTTATCAGCTGTGTGTGCGTGTGTGTGAGTGTGTTTGTGTGTGAAAACTGTTTGTAGATTAGGGGCCATCCACAAAGTATTGTATCGTCCATTTCGGCTGTGGCTTCAACATCATCACCATCACCACCACTACCATCACATTATTATTACCACCACCGCAACTACTATCACAACTATTGCCATCATCGTCATCATTGCCTCCATCACCACCGTCATCACCATCATCCAATCATCGCCCCATCACCTTCAGCAGCAACAACAACAACAACTACAATACCATCAACACTACAAATCTCACCGCTGCTGACTGAGGATCTACGTTATATTTACAGATCATTTTATTTCTCTCAGCTGACAACGGTGAATTAGCGGCAGTTTCCAGAGCTATGGTTTGTAGATAGGTCCAGTAGTCCGTGGGACAGGAGCTGACACAGATCTGGCAACAAAGACAACAAAAGAGGTGCTTAATATAAATGTTGTATTTTATTTGTATTTTGTATTTGTATACTTCTTTAATCCCATTTGGGAAATTTGCCTTTGTGCCATTGCAGCCCAGTTATAACTGGAGCAGGCACGTCGTCGCCACAGTACAGCGCCGGTCGGCGGTTTTTGGTTTTTTTTTAGGGGGGGGGGTGAGGATGGGAGGGGGAGGGAATGGTAGGGATGAACTTTATTTATTTTTTGCTCGGACAGCGGCCTGTTCGGCCTGCTCTTTACGATTTCCAACTGCCAAGGTATCTTTAACGTGCGCAACGTGCACACGGGCCCTCCGAAGTTTTCCGTCAACATCCGAGAAGACTAGGTGCTCGATCCTACCCTCCAATAGGATCAGGGACATGAAAATATGAGAACCATCACAAACTTCCAACATGCCTGCACCGGCCGGGTTTTGAACACGGGACCCTTGGCATGAGAGGCGAGCACCTTGCCTCCAGGGTTACCGAGGGTTTGTTGTATCTCAGAGGGTTGTGCTATTGGTGTGCCTACTGCATCACTGAAAGTCTTTGCTATTGACCCTGTCTCCTGGGAACAAACTGCTTTAGACAGAAGTAATTGGAGCAATTCAATCCACGAGGGCGCAAAGACAAGCAAGACTGCAAGAACAACTCCAGCAGAGCTGAGGGGAAAGGCCAGGAAAGCCAGAGTCAGAAACCCTCGGAATAACCCCCCCCCCCCTCCTTTTCCCTTGCCCCAACTGCCACCGTACCTTCCGTGCACGGGTAGGCCTTGTCACGCGTCTGCGCAATCACCGTCAGAGTCAACCACAACAACCCCCAGATGACTAGTGGTGTAGTCATCCTGGTCGATTCAACGGAAGAACAACACTACAGACTTTTACATGAAAATCAAATTCCTAATGTTCTTTTCCTCTCCTATTTCAGATCTTAGATCTTTCCTTTAAAATCTTCCTTATAATCATTCCAGTGAAAGACTTTTACTCTAGCATGTCCCAGTTTACCTGTGGGGTGGGGCATCCTAACGTGACCACAGCTGCTCCAGTCTGAGCACACCTCAGGATGTCAAAGAACACCAAGTACTTCTTGTCCCTGTTAGAGAAGAGATTTGAACTTTTTAGTCTGGGTTTTGCAGCTCGCCAGGTAAATCAGACACATTTGCGTCCAGTACAATTTACAGTACTGTAGAAAGACAGCCCAACTCAAGAAATTTACATCTTTAAAAAAAAGAGAATGACTAAAACAACTGTGACTTTAGCATAAAAGGCACACGGACACAAGACAGAATGCAGTAAAGTATATAATTCAATGAGGAACGGTATTCTCATTATATTAATTGGAAATTTTATTTGAACATTTGTTTGTATGACCCGGAGGGTTTTCAATTGGTTTGTTTCATTCATATCACCCAAAATTGTGATTTGATCCCACAGTACCCCATCTCCCCAGTGAACGGCAGTTGAACATGCGCACTTGCAATTTTTTTTGGGGGGGGGGGGCACGGCGGCTGGGCATGCACAGTCTCAAGGTTTTGCTCTAATCCGAAAAGAAGAATCAAAACCCTTAGGAAAACCAAACTGTGGCCTTGGAACTTCCGACGGAAGACGAGATAGAATTCAAAATTTGGTGCTGACCACAAGTTCTGTGACGTCAGTTGAAACATACTAAAACGTACTGAGAAATGCCAGGAAGTAGGACGAGAAAATAACACCCAAAAAACATGGAAAATTGGAGGGTTAATCCTGAAATTATTAAGGATCGATTCCACGTAATTCGTGTCAGGTAACACAGATCTGGTCATGATATCGATACTCATGAATGAACAATGGAGGCGGAACAATGCATACACCAGCTTTACGGAATGACGTCAGACATCAAGGCAGGCTGCATAGGGTCGTTCATAGTTCGTCCTATGCCTTTTAATGACCAAAAAGTAAATATATGTCAGGTAATGGGGTAGGTCACATTACTCGTTCATCGTGAAACACGACATTACCCAAAGTCCATACTTTATGAACCAAGAAAGATACTTTTTGCGTCGCCCAACAAGAAAAAATACACGTATGGGCTAGCTTTTGTGAGCACCACTCATCTGCTCAATCCTGAAATTTGGCGATTGGGTGAGGTATTTTTGAAAGAAATAAATAATGGCAGAAAGGCCATGGACATTAAACTTTGGACAATGAACGACACGTGTGACGTCAGACATTACTCACTCGTAAGCTCCGTCCCCACAAATATTGCCGAAGCTATCCGTCGGGTAGACCAGCTTGACTGGGTCTCCTCTTGCATAGCCTGAGATGGCACACAAATAAACTCCCTATAATTAAATATTAGACTTCACTAGTTTAGTTCATTTTACCGTACAAGCTGACAAGTCAGGGGATACTTCACTTGAAAAGTAATTGATATAGAGAAAAAACAACAACAAAAAACAAACTAAAAACTTTTGACATTTGCTTATTAAACAAAGGTAAGGCGTTAAATAATTACGAAATGAAAAAATAGATAGCTAGGAGTTTACTTAAATAAATAAATAGTAAATCTCCAAGTAAACTAATGGTTCAAGCAAATTTTCACGAAATATAAGTCGTTGTTTTGACTAAATCCGAGATACATGATATCGAGACCACCAGTGCCTTCTCTCAGTGTTATGTCGGCAAACTGTGCGCATGTAGGTTGCTAAGTAATGGTGCATACAATATAGTCTTGTTTGTTCCATTTAAAAGGAGTTCGAGTTTGAGTTTTGGCATTATGTCGCCTCAGCACGTTAATGACCACTTTGCGCCATCCAGGGTTTGTTTGGGTACTTTATATACCGGTATTTTTGGTGTTCACAACTTCATCAACTCAAAATTCCGCAGTGGTATTAGATAGCTCCATAATTATACACTTTATTACATTGGTAAAATTCTCAAAAACTGTTTTGTATACGGTACATCTGAAAAGACTTGTAAATATGTATAAAAGATTTTAAATCGGGTTGAAGACCTTACGGGCCTATTGCAGGTGCAGGCAAAATTGATCAGTTCAGTCGCTTTCGACAAGTCGTTACGGGTAACTGAGAAAACTGATAAAAAATTTTAAAAATCGCGGTCTCACGATAGATCGAGAATATCAGACGGCGCCTGAAAAAATCAGTCCGACCAACGTCAGTTTTGGGGAATGGCTAGCGGAAATGGTGTCGGCATCGATGACTCATGGAACCTTACACCAGGCACAATACATTTTTAAAGTACAAATTTTCGAAAGAGTGATCACATCTAAAAAAAAAATAATTATATTCTCGTAATCAAGGCATCAAAATTAGCAAAATGGATTGCGAGAATGCTCTATTCAGTTCGATGCTCTATGTAAATATATATATATTATTATATATATATTTTTTTTAATTTTTTTTTTTTAATTCGATTCCGTCCCCGTTTATCATTTCACATTTTCCTCCTAGAAAAAAAATATAGATATGTATGCGATGTAATATTATGCCATTTTTAAAGATGTATTGTGCCACATTTCTTTCTATTTAACGGCACATCATATAATTCTTATTTATCATCCAGTGAGCGTATGTGACTTTCTACAGTCACTAGCTTGCGCCAAATATGCTTTTATTTGTCCACTATACCACTTTCAGACATTTGCAAAAATGTTATATTTTGTAAGACTACATGAGTTGTTTGACAAGACATCTTGCCTCTTTACGACCTCAGTCGAGTGAGACAGAACTATAATAAGTGTGAATTTTTACACTCACTAGCTTTCGCCAAATATGCTCTTATTGTTCACTATACCACTTTCAGATATATACGTGAGTTGTTTGACAAGATATCTTGCCGCTTTACGACCTTACAGAACTATACGTGTAAAAGGACCGCTCGTGAAGACAAAAATCGAAAGCGACGGACTGATCAGTTTTGTCGTGTAATACAACCTTTTGCGTAACGGACGGATTTTGGCCACTTGATTCATCTCGATCTCTCGTGGTTCTGGTTATCACCAAGTTGCCAGCGTGATGTACAGGTTTTCCTGTCCTCGGAATGATGAACTATAACGGAATGAGACTTACCTACAATGGAACAGGCCACCATGCCTGCGATACAGACCAGGAATATGATACAACAGATGATATCTGTGCAGGATCTGTGGAGGATGGATAACGTAAAATGTAATGCAAGCTTTGTCTTTCAAGGGCGCCTAAATGCAGACAAATTAGATAGATAGATAGATAGATAGATAGATAGATAGACAGACAGACAGACAGACAGACAGACAGACAGACAGACAGACAGACAGACAGACAGACAGACAGACAGACAGACAGACAGATAGATAGATAGACAGATAGAGAGATAGTGTTCGTCATAAAAGCTGGTCAGAGTGTAACTCACTCTCTCTCTCTCTCTTTCTCTCTCTCGCTCTCTCTTTCTCTCGCTTTTAGCCCCCCCCCCCCCCCCCACTCATTCCACATGAAACGTTTCAATCAGTTATTATTAGTTTATTTTATTACAAAAAAATCAGATTCGGGGCGGGGGGAGGGGAGGGGTAGGGCAGCATAAAGAGGAAAATCCTATCACTAGTTCTGTCCTGCAGCACTGATTGGATTTCCGAAAGCTCATGCACGCACATAGTCATTAACACTATTTTGTATTTTTGTATAACTCTTTAATCCCATTTGGGAAATTTTGCCTTTGTGCCATTGCAGCCCAGTTATAACTGGAGCAGGCACGTCGTCGCCACAGTGCAGCGCCGGTCGGCGTTTTTTTTTTTTTTTTTTGGGGGGGGGGGAGATGAGGGGGGAGGGGGAGGGACTGGTAGAGATGAATTTAATTTAATTTTGCCCGGGCAGCGGCCTGTTCGGCCTGCTCTTTACGATTTCCAACTGCCAAGGTATCTTTAACGTGCGCAACGTGCACACGGGCCCTCCGAATTTTTTCGTCCTTATGCGAGAAGACTAGGTACTCGATCCTACCCCTCAATAGAATCAGGGACACGAAAATATGAGAAAAATCCCAAACTTCCAACATGCCTGCACGGCCCGGGTTTCGAACCCGGGACCCTTGGCACGAGAGGCGAGCACCTTGCCTCTAGACCACCTTTCGTATTAAATGAAAACAACATCATTCTCTCTGATTTCTGCCGTCAGTGAAAAAGACGGACAGTTTACACACCTGCCTATTGATTTGAAACTAAATCTTGCTTTACAAGGAAAACAGTGTAAATATTCACGTTTGAAATCGTTGACGGTGGTAATTGTGATGTTTTCAGAGGCTGAAAATTATCAGCAAACTTAAGATTTCCCCTCAATATTCCCATTGTATTCCATATTTCATGCACCTATTTCCGTTTGTTTGTTTGTTTGGTGTTTTTTTTTTTTCTTACGTCCAAAATATTCGGCTTCAATGTGAGTCCGTTCAGTATCAGTTGACAAAACCATGTAAAAACCACAGTCATGTAATGGCATAATATTCAATGCAGGGTCAGTGACAGTAACAGGCTTACATATTTCTTTTTTTTTTTTCTTTCTGCTCTTATAATTTACACCTGCCAGGTTGTACCAGCAGAAATCGAAGCCTGTAAATGTGGTTTAATCGTCCCCTGTGAATATTTCAGTGCTGTTCGCCAGAGCAGAAAAGGCCATACAAACTAATCTACTTAACCGTATACGATAGCTGTATGACATGAGAACTTTGGCAGTAACACGGCGACAAAAGTGGCCAATGCCTGGCCGTTCACGCGTAAACCGAAGCTATATTTAACATGGGGTCATAAAATCTGCCATATATTTATGCCACTTGCCCTGGAGATATGATAGCAGATCTACTGAACAATTTGTAGGGTTTCCCAGTTATAACATAATATAATATCACCCCACCTGTCTTAAAAACTGATCATTTGTCATTTACTGACTGTAGCTGCTGCTGCCCACCCTTCTCCCCCTTTCATAATAAAGATGAGGGAATGAGTGAATAGGTATCAAGAAAGACGAGGAGGAATTTGAAATATGGGGGAAAAGCAAAAAATACTATGAAGTGAAACAATATGAAAATAATATACGGTATAATAATAATTTTAATATTGTGTAAGAACGGGAAAGTAAGGACGTTCCGCATCCACACACGTACACAAAAGTGTCTCAAAGACAAAGAATTTATTTCATAGAGACATCACTTGAATCAAGAATAACAAAACACATCAGTATCATCAGTTGGTCACCAAATATCAGAAGTAATTTTTGTACCTACTGAAAGATTGCAGGACAATACCAAATAAAATATGGGGAAAAAAGTATTGTCGTAAAGCCCCGTGCCAGAAACAAACTATGGAGAAATTAAACAATAAATTCTAAAAGAATTAGAAAATGAAAAAAAAAGCTGAACAAGTTTTCAGATTTCAAGATCCATTTCGGGTTTTTAAAAAATGTTTACTAGATTGCTCATTAATTGTGTCCGACCGCGGGCTTTGCGACGTACAATTTTCTTACCCATATTTTAACTTTGTTCCATGTCCTGCTGCTACCAGACAGATCTTCTGTGTCTTTCAAACAGATATATTTTGTCTGAAGGCAGCCCGGACTCATGATGTATATGTGACATTGCTCCAGTAGAACGTAAGAGGCGAAACTTTTCTTTGACAGACGGGTCTCTTCTTCAGAAGATCTCCTGGAGTCTCTTTTCCAAAGAGATTAATTTTTTAAATTATTATTTTACTGATTTTCTCACACGGGCTATAGGTAGAATGCGCATGACGTCACAGAGTGGTTTCGTTTTGGTTTTCCGCCATGTTGTTTGGCCAGTGGAGTCGATTCAAGTGAGTGCGAGGCGTGACGAATTCCACTTGGATATTAAAACAGTTACAATGATAGCGAAATGCATCGTTGTTGGTTGCAGCAACAAGGGTGGAAAGGGTGGCTGTAAGATGTTCAGATTCCCTATCGTCCGTGTTAAGGAGGGAAAGGAAGTGAAAGAATTAACGGAACGCCGACGTCGTCTGTGGTTGAAGGCAGTGAACAGAAAGGGAATTGACTCCAAAACTCTGAAGCCGCAGCATTTTGTTTGTGCCGAGCACTTCGTCTCGGGTAATCATCATTTTACATCTTAATTGAATAATGTGATAAAACTAAGCCTATTATTTTCGTCGCAGGAGAGCTAGATCTAGATCTCCATAGGCTACATGTATTGCACGATATTGCAGGCCAGATAGATCTAGACTAGGGCTCTAGAGCAATATATTATATCCAAGTGAAGATAGGTGTCTGACAGAATTAACGGTTAGGACCAGGCAGTTCGGTAGTAGGTTTTGGAACTGGGTTAGTTGTGAATTTCTTTCAAGTTGAATCATTAAGAACATCCTACTTGTTAGTTTGTTTTCTGGATGTAAGTGTCACGAGTGGAGTGAGTGCAATTAAGGGGATTGCTACAGAGCGGGTGTAGAGTAAGAAAGGCTCACGGTAGACAAGTAAGTTAAGCGTGCTGTTGTGAGTAGTGGGGGGGGGGGGTCTGAATGAGGCGAAAGCGCTGTATTACTATCACTGCAAGTTAGAAGGTCCTACGGAACGGACCTGTGAATAAGAGCCCATCGGGCGGACATAAGGGGAGCAGTCGAGAAGACTAGTGAGAGAGTCTTTCCAGTGATGACTGGTATGTAGAACGTTGATTGATTATTATGATTGATGTATTATATTATATTCGTCTATTACCATGATGTAAATAAGTATATGTGAGGAATGTGGAAGTCCTTGATATTGGATATAGCAATGTGCGCCATGAGCGATAGATGAAAGTGAGTTCATGGATTTGTAGCGCGAGTGAGTAGTGTGTACTCCGATGGAGGTGTGTTACCGTAAGATGTGTGGTGAGTGAAAGGTGAACTAGTGTGTGTACGCTTCATGGATTGTAAGGAGAGGTGGAGTGAATAGAAATGGTAGGGTATTATACCAATGTAATGTTATTCTTGTAGGTGTCGAGGACGGGCCGCAGAGCCACCTCGATGAGCACAGGGGATAGGCCAGCATAGGGCCGGAGGCCACACATAGGCCAGAAGTGAGGCTGTCAGTGCAGGACAGTAGAGGCACATAAAGTCGTGGCAGTCAGGCCACGGACAGGGACGTAGATATGAGCGTGAATGTAATAATGCACTATTGCCATGTTGAGGGGAGAATGTACTATTGAAATGATAATGTCTATTGAAATGATAATGTGTTATTGCCCTGCTGAGGTGCTAGGGGAATGCTAAGGTGTATGACAATAGGAAGGTGATATTGAGAGACTGCGGTGCCAGTGAATTATTAATGTGCTATTAAGACCCTGAGGGGAGAGGCTGAGGCCGAAGTGCCTTTAGGAGTAACTACCGGATTGTGGATCCGAGGGAGAGTGTGTGTGAGAATAAGGCCGTTGTACGGCAGTTGATTTCAATAATATAATGTATGTAATTGCGCTATTATATGTATAATTATGTTTAATAAATGTGTGAGTCTGATGGATTGTTCTGTTAAGTGTTAACTTGTTTGTTCGTGATTGTTGTCCTGTCATACTTATTACATCTCCCAGTCTGGGATTTGTGACAGTAAGCAGATTCAGTAAATTCCTTCTGAACTGCACTGATCAAGATCCTAGATCTAGTAGGCCTGATTTCATCCATTTTAAACAAGTTCAACATGTTGTCCTTTCAGATTACTGTTGCTTAATGATACAGTGTAATTTAATTTGATAAAATTTTATGTTAAAATGACAAGGCAAAACTGAGCTGCCACAGATAGGTTGGGGGAATTCCCCCATTATTGTAGGTGTAAAAACTCGGGGTGCACACTAGATAGGCCACAATGTCTGGAAATGTGACCGCCGGAAAGTCTTTCTGGGTCCAGCTGGTGTCGGGGATGCTATAAGGATCGAGTCCTTTTACTTTTGCAATTTTTTCTGCGTACCTGGCCCGACTGACTGGGTCCAAATGGCTTACTTTAGCGTCTTCTACACTGCATTCCTCCATTGTTGTGGACAGGTCTAGCCAAACAACATGGCGGACCCGGAAGTAAAGTGAAATATGCGCATTCTACCTATACTGAATTCTCTTATTGGTCGGTTCGGTGTTTTTAATGGTTAAAGTTTTTGTTAGTTTACTCCTATGAACACATACCTGTTTGCCATGGGACCTTTGAAATTCGGATCGAATTTCTTGGGTTCTCCTGTAAGTATAAAAATAAAACATTAACTCAACACTGAAGTTTTAATGGAAGATTTACTGGAATTATTTATGCAAACATTAATGGGAATTTCTCATCATTAGATACTGCACCAACTTTCAACATGCATGAAACACAAACGCTGACCTAGATTTGACCAGATATTGGTTACCCGACTGAAAAACAAATCGATACTGGCAATTTCTATGTTCACGGCGCGATGCTGTGGGAGATGCACGTTCAGAGTTGTAATAATATCACAACATCTCGTGTCTGCATCCAAAGAGACTGGAGCATTAGTTAATTTATCAAATTATGGCACTAAATAAGATGTTTTGAAGTAATGGGCTGAACATGCGGGTTTCTTCTGAATTCCATTACCTGTGCCATTTAACATACATAGCCTATTGTACTTGATATTGATCCCCTGTTGGATCATTCAATGGCATTACGAATAGGAACAAAAATGAAAAACTATGGTTTGGCAACTTTCTGGCGGTATGGGACTTGCAAAAGTAACATTAACGATTACGCTATTTTCGGTTGCATCTGACATGGTGGCGGAGTGCAAGGGAGTGCAGAATCGATGAATGTTTGTTTCTTTTGGGGCTCGATAAGTTGTGATAGAAAATCAATTTGGTCTCGATAAATTAAAGAATGCAAACCTTAACTCTAACTGAGCACGGCAAGAGTAAAATGCGTGCTATGATACAGAAATTCTGCGCACAAAAATGTGTGTGTGTATGCGACCATGATTTGTATCTTTGTTAAGTGTTGAAAGAACACACAAAATAACCATAACAACAACATCAGGAACAACCGAAATGAAAACAAATACAGCCATCAAAACAACGACAACATCAGAAACATCAAGAAATTTCCTCGCCAAGGAACAAAAAATATGAAAGAGGATGACGGCCACCATGCGATGATGCTCGAGTCAACCTAAAATTTACGACAGCTTTATTGCTAAGGTCGCCGCCAGGCGTGAATCAGATAGAAGTTTACGACCTGACCGTGATGTAACTAGATCGAAGGACGGCCGGTCTTT
Organism: Onchidella celtica; assembly: GCA_963931925.1. NCBI lineage: Eukaryota > Metazoa > Mollusca > Gastropoda > Systellommatophora > Onchidiidae > Onchidella > Onchidella celtica. Next base: position 9,370,496 of record OZ007577.1, read on the forward strand.
GGCAGGTGAAAAGAAATTGAGTAGGTTTTACGAAGGGGAATCGGAGAGAAGATTCTGTGATGGTCAGGGTTTTACGTGTCCTCATCACCATTGACAACGGGTAAACAATGGACAACACTGATAGGCACGCCGTCAACGATCGATTGAGGATGTCAGAAAACAATACCAGTGACATTGAGGAGTCATGAAAGTTGTCAGTTTTCATGCCAGAGAGAAAAATTAGGCGTGGACGGAATAGCTGAGCAGGTCCAACTTGGCTATTTGACACAGAAAACACCATAAAATTCTGGCTTCGAGTGGTCCACAGGGAGAGGAATGGAACGTATCACTTCTCTCCCCCCCCCCCCCCTCCCCAACTAACAACTAACCCTCATCTTTTCCACTTGACGATCTTTTTAATCTAGTCGAAATTCGCTTCTCCCCAATAACAAACAAAGAAATTTGAAGTCAACGGGACGGACTCTGATTGGAATGAATGACAAATATCGCTGTGGGTCTTGGCGTTTTTTTTTGGTCGACAAAACACCATGGTGAGATCTGAGAGTATAATATAACAGTTCCTGGTGTAAAAAAAAAAGGGGGGAGGGAGGGGGGGGGCAGGACTGGCTTGGCTTCAGGATCAAATAAAACAACAACTCACTGCCTAAATTTTTTTTCCAGAGAATATTTTCCTACCCCAGGCTTTGGAAGGTAAACAATCTACGGGTAAACTATATTATTATGATGGTTTAATGTTATATTGACTACCATTATTATAAATGTCTGGTGCCTGGTGTCGACGGAAAGACTTTTGTATTAAATCTGAATAATTTTCACAGTAATTTGTTTTTTTCTTTATGTAGTTATCCCAGTGGTGGATCGTTGAGGAGATCAAGGAAAAAGTAGAAAGGAAATGCCAAGATAGCGATTTTTGAGGGCTCAAGTTAAACACATCAACAGAAACATCGTGGGGGAGATACGAAGAGAGTATGTGTGTATGTGTGAGAAGAGGCAGATTAGAGGGGTAGGGAAAGAGACAGACAGAGGAGAGGGGGGGGGGGGACTGCGGATATTGTTTGAGAGAACAGGTGAGGGGCCGCTGAATCAAAAAAGTGACAAAGTATTAGCTCTACTGTGGAAGGAAACATGTAGGCGAGAAGTAGACAATGAGCGAGAAAATGAAACAGTTTGAGTTTGGACTAGGGGAATAGTTTAAAATCGGAATTTTACACTCCAAACTGCCGTCTCACGATCTAGCATCCAACCAGGGTCAGAGGAAAAGTCAGCTAATTCACATTATAAGAAGCATTGATTTTCCTACTGTGGTCACCCGGGTTATTCCACTTTACAGTTAAGGTGTGTGCAGCTCGCAGGTCAGAATAATCGCCGAGTAAACAATAGAAGTGATGAACAAATAATGACTCAGCCTGCCGTGCCTTCTGATCAAAGGGTTAATTTCCTGTCGGTTTCGGTGGTTGAATAACGTAATGTGGCGTTGTAAGAATCAAATTGCCGAAGACAAATTACACAGAAAGACGAAACAATATACAAGATTATCATCTTTGCCCACTGTAAGTGAATCAGCCATTTGCTAAACAGCTGGAGGCCTGGCCTACGTTTCGGGCAAAGATTGTAGAAATAACATTCTTTGGTTTCGGGTTACAGGCCGCAATTATATTTCATTATTCCGTTGCGGTTATCATCTTGAAAATTATGCTGGGCTAAAAAACTGTCTATTCTTTCATAATGTCTCATCCTACGTTAGTCTCGGAGGTCGGCATAATTAAAGTAAACTGATAAGAATTTCATTACAAAATATTACTTTCAAATCAATGGGGAGAGAGAGAGAGAGAGACAGAGAGAGAGAGAGAGAGAGAGAGAGAGAGAGAGAAAAGTAAGGTACGGAAATGTATCACTCACACAAACAAGAGAAGAGGTAGCAGTGAAGAGAAGAGGTAGCAGTGAAGAGAAGAGGTAGCAGTGAAGAGAAGAGGTAGCAGTGAAGAGAAGAGGTAGCAGTGAAGAGAAGAGGTAGCAGTGAAGAGAAGAGGTAGCAGTGAAGAGAAGAGGTAGCAGTGAAGAGAAGAGGTAGCAGTGAAGAGAAGAGGTAGCAGTGAAGAGAAGAGGTAGCAGTGAAGAGAAGGGGAGAAGAAGAGACGGGATGGGGGAGGACTGGAATGGACAAAAAAACTTTATGATCTAACAAGCCAACAGGGAGGAAAGGAGCGTGAAAAAAAATAATACCATAATTCTTTGCTGGCTCCTCTGATGATCCCATTCCCTGGACCTCGTCGTTCCCTCCACAGCAAGGCATTTTGTTGGACAGTTTGATCTCCCTTGACCTATCCTCTCAAGTCAAATAGGCCTATTCAGGTCAAGGTCAAAAATTTCCAGACGACGCCACCAAAGCTGGCAATTTTTTAAAATTAAGTTTCAAATAGGCAGTTAATAGACAAATCAACTTTTTAATCCATTCTGGCAATAAAATTCTGTTTGGGGTTGATTTGCACTGTTGGTGAAAGGATGTCCGGCCTGAAATAAATACAATAAAGAAATTATATTATCATTATAGAACGTGAAAGGAAAGTGAAAGTTTCACCCGTTTAGCCAAAGAAACAAAAAGAAAGATGAATAGATACAAGGGAATGAAAGAATGCACCTGGTAGCTGCACGATGTTAACTATATCAAATGAATATATGTGAAATTAAAACTACAGAATGTCTCCCCCTCAGCCGATTCGTTATGAACCGTGTAATGATTTAGAATAGTTTTGTTTACGTTTCATCAATCTGCGATGTTTATAACTAGTCAGTGGGTCGCTTGTGATTTCTTCCAGTTCTGATCAATAAATGTACCAGTTTATCGTGCCATTGAAAGATAATTTCGCGGCCTGGGCGTATGTCGAAATATGACCTAGTTCTGAGTGTTATAGGTAATCTTCTACATGTTGAAATACAAAATCTCCAGCATGGACCTTCTTAGACACAGACACAGACGTCCCATGCCTCTTTCAGTCACCCTAACCTCATCTAACCATACAGTAATTGTATAGACGCAGACGTTCTCACAATGCCTATTTGTCACACTAATCCTGGACAAACCACAACTGTATCATGCTGACTACTGTGTTTCACTACACATCATCGGAAGAAGCTCAAGAAATTAATAAATCTTGTTTCCTACATGCCTGTATCAGAACACATGTGAGAATTTGAGGTAAACAAGGCCCAACATTTCCGCGTTGCGTTTATTTTAGATTATACGAACGACCCACATTTTCTTTTACAAATTTACAACACCCTTTGATTTTGGAGTAACCATGGGAAATACGTCAACACTTCCTTGAGACGTGAAATAGACCCACTTTAATTTAACTCGACACCATCCTCTCCTTAAATGTTTGTGATGTAGTTCCGTACACACTAGCCGAAATAACCAACTGTCAGGGAGAAGGAAACTAGCAGCTACCACAGATTCTTTCTATAACACTGTCTATTTAACATAACACTGAAAGAGCCCTTTACCGTCTCTCATCCAGGACAAATATTTACAAGTCCCCAAATGTTATAGCGAGATATCCCCCTCATTGTGACTGTTCCATGCACACTCAATGTTAACCTAGGCAATCCTACACTGGGTCTACATGCCACTCCTCTCTCTCTCTCTCTCTGCGACACCCGGAATTAGTTTCAGCTAAGATTTAGAGAGTTATTATAGCTCTTAGGTTGCAGCAAGCCAGCCAGCCAGCCAGCCAGCCTACAAGACGAACCAGCCACCCGTCACTTACCTGTTTTATTGATCGATATTTTTAGCCCTGTGCGTGACTACAGTTTTTACCTGTGGCCATTCAGGTCTGGAACTTGAATGTCTCACCGGTCCGGTGGCTCCTGGTACGGACAGACGGACATTTATGTGACAGGTAAACTAGGCTGTCGTGTAGCAGTCGTGTCCAGGTTTCACGTTCCTGTCTACTCTGCTGGGCTCCCGTATTGTGGGCCTATCTCCATTCGTTCTCTTCTCTATATAATAAAGCTACAACAAAACCCCTAATAGTCCTATGGACTCGGAAACTACACAACGCACCGACCTGAAATTTGGCACAAAGAATTATGGGATAGCGAACATTGTTCCTATCGCTATACACAAACAAAACCGTTTGTTATATCTGAGGTAATCGGTAAATGCGGTTATAATTAAAGACTAAATTCACGAGAGCGTTTGATCCGAAATTTACGATCAATAAGATATTGATGTATGTTTCTAAAAATAGCCCACTTCCGCCTACACAATATGACGTTATCACTTCCTGCGATGTGTTCACTAACAAACAAACTAACCCGTGCGCAAATCATTGCCATTTGACGGATGCTGGCGGGATCGGGCAGGATGTCAACGCGCAAAGGGAGAGCAGTAAAACTTATCTAAAAACAAACAAACAAACAAACAAACAAAAATAAAATAAAGCTAAAGGAACAGGCAAAATGAAGCAGGTCCATAATAATCACCCAGAACTGAAACTAATAAATCGATTTTTCCCGGGCAGGGCCGGGCAACTCAGCTAGTAGATTTTAAAAAAAAACAGAAAAAAGCGACGCGGCTGCATCGCAAAGAATATGAGCGCCTAACCTGACAGCCATTCAGTTGAGTGAATGTTCAGTTGTGGTAGAATAAAGATTAATCACATAAAAGAGCTTATGGTGAAGAAAAAAAATCTTCGTATCTAAGTGAAAGGATGATGACTGTCATGATTCAGATGTTGTTAAAACTCACGCAGAGAGTGAGTTGTTGTTGTTTTATCAGGGCCATGAGAAATTGGCTGGTGGCCTTGAACGGTCCTCGCCAAATTATAGTTGGTGAGTAAATAAATGTAAAGTTAAACTGTTGGATTCACGCTTGTGGGTTTTAATGTTCGTGATTAATGACTTCTCGTCCTCGACCCTGGGCAACAACGTCTGGTGTGACCAGGAGTCCAGATCCACTAATGCCATCGATGCTACTATGTTATCACTGTAGTATTTACGTTTGTAAAAATTACTCACTGCTCTCTCACAAAAATTTAGTCAGTGGAAACATTTATGAATTAAATCTGTTCTTGACAATGACAACTAATATCATAAAGATGACTGATAGAAATGATCTATACACCGGGAAATTGCAATGGAGGCATTTGATCCAATTTCCCGAAAGACCTGGTGATTAATCATCAGAATTCATGGGAAGAAAAACTACCATTGTTATTCCCATGTTCTTGTTTTTGTAAACATCATGGTTTCGGCATTACTACCGTGACTACCGTACTGTCAGCCTGCTCAGAAAAAAAAGTTTTAACATAGTCTTCAGGCAGTGATCTTAATTTTGTTGTTGTTGTTGTAGATGCTGCTGTTATAGTTGTTGTTAAAGTGTGAATAGCATAAAATTTTGTGACACAAGTGGTGGTGGTGAAGCTGGTCAATGGTCCAGGGAAAACAACAGAAGCTGAACCAGACAGAAAATTGTTATTTGTTTGCTTTTGCCAGGGCAGGAACTGTTGCTTTTAATGATACATTGTTTGTTTGTTTGGTTTTTGTGGCTGGGAAATGAAGTCACAACGCCCACTTCATCAAAGCAGGATAATTATGTTCACTCACATTGTCATACAGACCAATTCCATAGCACTCTTCTTAGTTCAAAGTTTAACCAAGGCGAATATATTATGTAACAATAATCATCCTCGGAAGCAGGCATACAGTTTAACCTGTCTTACAATTCGCTGGCTACGAAATAAACGTTTTTGCTTGAGTACAAAAAAATTCTTTCAACTTTGTACGATGGCAGTTCGTATGTGTCGCTGACATTTTAATGACAGTCATTACGTGTCAAGACAATACCGATGACATGTTATAACCAATTATTAGCTACTCTTGAGAAGAGAGATAATGTCTGTCAGATGTAATATACCGGTAATGGTCCATATAATGTTACAGTCACGTTTACTACAGCAGATGAACAGACATTGATTAAATCTGACCCTTATTAGACGATCTGTGACGAACCCAATGCCTGATATATATATCCAGTGCCGGGTTTAGGCCTAGTGAGGCCCTAAGCTATAAATATCTTGGAAGGCCCTTGTTCATACAGTTAAACTTAAAGCAGATGATTTTCGCTTTTATAATGATGTTCTCTTCATTGTAAACCTGCTGCTGAAAATTTAGGAGACATAGAGATTTCGAAAATTTAGATTTAGGAATGAGACATTATATAGATATAATATATGAATGTTTTTATTGTTGTTGTTTTATGTTTAATGGGGCTTAAATATTACTTAAATTAATGAGCCTACATATTATGAAAAATGTAGCAAACCAAAAAGAAAATAAATTGAAGAATAATAATGAGGCCACCCCCCCCCCCCCGCCGGGGTGGAGTTCACCAACTGTAGCTTATTTAACTTATTTCTGAATCCGCTATTGAGTATATCAGATATTCGCTTGACTAACGTTTTCCACCCGGGTGTTCAGATCTGTTGGCAGGCACTTCAACTAATCAAGCATAATCTACTAATCACCATGAACTGTGCACATTCGTTGTGTAGAGTGTGGCACACAGGAGTAACGTATATATAACGCTTACGAACGTCCACTCAGAACTTGGGCAAAGAGAAAAACGAAAGGAAAAGCAGTCTGGGAGTCTGGAAAAGCATAAGAACGCTTTTCAGGTAAGACAGTGAGTTATGAAGTATGGTTTTTTGTTTTAATTTAACTGAAAAATTGTATGACTACGTAAAAATCGAAGCCAATAAAAGTAAGCAGAAACTTCGGAGGAGACAGAACACTAGGAAATTTATTTACGACAAAGATGAGGCGGTTAGTAGTTTATGTGCCTTGTTAGTGTAACACACGCACACACATATACACTCACATGCACGCACGCCAGTACACGCACATACACACACACGCACGCGAGCATACACACATATACACGCACGGTTTAACGATGAACCATTTGTTGATCTGAGATTATCATCACCAAGAGTAGAATTTATAAAAAACAAAAACAAAGATGAAAAACAATGATGTATGAAGACGTGCACGTTTACTTGAAGTAATGTGACGAAACCAAAGAATGAAGTAAGTAACGGATAAATACAGGTCTTCTCATATACATATTTAAAAAACACAATGATTTAAAACATTGTTAAATCTGCTGTAAGGATGGCCCCTTGCTCTGACCCCACTATTTCATGTCGGCTAATTATGAAAACTGTTTACGACATTCCAGCGATTGCGCTGGGCTCATTTTCTTCCACGGTAATGACATCATCATGGTCATTATTATCATTAGCCCAACTCTACTTATCTACATCAAAACCAGGATTATTACCATATTTCTTTCAGTATACAATCTTGAGAATCGCTTTTTTTGTTTTTTTCCGGTTGAAAAGTCTCTTTCTTCATTCCTGAGAAAATATTCTAGTACTACTACTAGACCTGCTCAACATCACAATGCAGATTGAATAGATGAGATACCGTGTCCAAATTAAATAACCAGCAAGGTGTAACTCACTTAATCACAATCACACACCTACAAGATTCCATAATCAGTTGGTAGGTACGGGGTGTACTACTACTACTAAAAAAAAATACGCTGACACCCACAAACATAAAAAAAAAACCCGTCATACGTATCGAGAGAATTACGGTATTCACGTGAAAGAAAACAAAAAAGTACACTAGATCTAGACATAACCGGGGAGTATAGATGTATAGAGAGGGTTCACTTCCGCCAAATCGCGAAACTAGGTCGCTGCGGTAAAGAAGTAGTTGAAGAATTGAAAGAGGCCGCCTTCACCAAAGATAGTGTGCATATCTGTTTACTGTAGTTTGTTCATATTTTTGTGCTGCTTGAAACTATTTACAACCGTTTGTAAGCTCCTACGCGCCGTGGAAATGCACAAACGAATATTGTTTACCGCAGCGACCTATTTTTCCGCTCCATGCTAACAGTGGTTTCCCGTGTCTCGCAGTGCAAATCGACCAATAGTGAATCTTCTCTACATACAGGGTGGGCCAAAAGTAGGGTTACAGTTAACACTATAATTTATATTTAAAACTGTAACCCTCCTATTGGCCCACCCTGTATAATATACTCTCTGACATAACCGAGCATAATATGCCATAGTCAGGACAGAGACGGCTAACTTTTCAGCCTTTGACCTTCTGCACTGTATGGTCAGTAGGCTAAATCTCATGTGGTGAAGCTCGTCGGCATAAGTTACGCGGTTCTAAGCTATTTTACTAGTTCATTTCGTGTAACTATAGACCACAGTCTAGCATTATTTCTCAGCATCCCCCACCTGTCCATCCCCTCCTCTTTCACTTGCACCGGTTGCACTTGTAGGACACAAGGTCACCAAAGTACTTGGCTCATTTTGTCCTTGTTGACCTCGATTATTCTCAAGCAAAACATGTCTGAGCCCAGTCTTGTCTACATCGACTCATTCCTTACAGTCTTATGTTGAAAGCACGAAGACCAGATCACCATTTTTTCTTTAAAGTCATAGGGTTGTATGAGACCCGACCAACCAATACTTTTTCAAAGTAATGGGGTCCTATAAGACCCGATCACAAAAATCCCATTATAGTCATGGGGTCACAAAGGACCCAATCATCATTGAAGGGGGTCACTGTCAGAACCTACTGGTCAAGCGTCTGTTTAAGTTTATTATTTGGCACACATGAATTTTAGGAAAAGTCAACAAATTCCAAAACGGTAACTGCATTATACTCAAATAGCAGCCTTTTAAAAACAATACAGTTCATTGAGACCCGATCACCATTGCACGGGTTAACAATACCCTTATAAATTAAACGGAACAATTGTTCAAAGCTCATTAAATTTTAATTTCCGTGGTTTTTACATTTTTCACTCACCCCGGATCATGGGAGGTAAGTAGTAAAATACTAACAACATGGCAAGGAAGCAAGAGTTAACTCCCATTTTTAGATCAGTCTAAGTCAGTGATGGTTGTTTTTGAAGCTCTGTCGCATGTGCAGCTGGTACATCTAGAAGGTTTAACGGTGTAAGGGGAACAAACAAAAGATTTTATTTTACATTCCCATGCCAAGAGTTTTGACCCATTAAATATCTTTTCTTAGTGCCCGCGGTCTGTGGGTGATTGTCCTTCTGATACTTTACTTTCATTCATGCTCTTAACATGTATATTATATTGTACATGCTTGTGTGTGCCTGCATAGGCATACGGCCTGGATCTTACCCTCACGGAATGCTTTCGAACTTTCAGGATGCGCAAGAAGGCCTATCATTAGAAACAAAAATTGTTTTTGCATTAATAATAGGTGATACAATATATGAAATGCATAATTAGGATTCATTTAATCAATCATTTACTCCAACTGAGCAGTGTCACAACAGTATAATGCAGGTCCACTGAACAACTTTACAATTACCCACAAAATGTATTACAAATAATTACTAACAATAGACAAAAGTAGTAGTGATCAAGCTTTTATAAAAAGCACCAGATATAAAGGAACAACAATATAAAACCACATGGGTGTTGAACAGCTTGAAAATCAAATACATGCATCCCATCTCTCAGCAGTTTCAAAACGAATTACCATAATATGGAAATTCCCAAACAAAATATCGCATAACTATAACCATCATAATACATTCTCAGTACTTGAAATGCAAAATAGTGACGATTTGCAGGCTGTGATTGGTGCTTCTGGTAAAGGGAAATAAACTCTTGTCTCCTTAGAATATAATGGTATTTTTTGGGTTGTTGCCCTTCGACCACAAACTCCGGATACTCATTTTATGGGTAGCAAAAGAAGTTAAAGAAGAGGATGACGCCACCTGTAAAAATGAAATTATGTAAGCTATTTTCATTTTTTCTGTTATAGTTTTCATTTCCATACTCTTGCTTCTATATTGAAGAAGAAAATATAATGGAACAATCCAGCTTATTCTTCTGGTGTCCTTGCAAAAGTGTGCATGCTTTTAGTACAGTTAGAAAGTCGAAATTGATCAGTTTGAATATTGAACTACACAGTTTAATTTAAAGAGCTAGGTCCTTAAATATATATAATATACATAATAATGTGATGAAAGCATTAACTGTTAATGATTACTCACACGAATAATGATTCTTGGAACGAGAACTATTCTTTAAAAAAGCAGCAAATATGATAATAAAATCAACAGGCCGCGAACAAGCTCGCTGATTCTAAAAATCCGAATAAAGTCATATCGTCAAGGGAATAAATTCCTGCTGTCTTAGTAGTCAAATAGGTATTTTGTGGATTGTTCCCCTTTGACCAAAAAAATTTTCCAAAATCTTACGTCACGTTGTCTGATTTCACTGTACTGGGGTTTTCTAAATGAAAACTCTTTTTATATTTAAATATGTGTGCATAAGCAATTGTGTTGCCATAAGAGATTCCAAGTTTATGAGACCCAACTTAAAGAAAACAAACCCCTTTTCTCATTTTTTTTTTTTTTAAATATTTGGTGAGTATCAGAAAGTTGGAGATTAACTTTCTGTACCAATCCACAATACTGCGAGAATTACGATTTACATTGACTACAAAAGTGTAGACACTCTTGCCATATTTGACTCTGAAAGTGTGTTAACTGTTAGAGAATCACTCTTGGAGAATAAGAATTAAGACCTGAATATCAAGACAAGACATATTTATGGAGATGACTTTGTCTTTCCTGGTAGTCCTCCCTTATCTTCTATACAATCAACAATAAGCAATGACACAGAGGGATAAAAACAAACTTGCAGCCATTTTAATGAGATAAATTGGTAGTTTATTACACCACTTATGTACATGTACAACTTTTTCATTCCACTATCTAATGAATCTCAACAAGGTTAACTTTTCAACATCCTCAACATGAAATGAAATCAATATTATTTAGTGATCACATGAATAGCCTAAATGTTTTCATCAGCTTGTGTAAATCTTTTTCCTAATATTTCACTTACAGAATAATTCATATTCCTGGCCCACCTCTGAAGCACCTAACCTTAACAACAAATAGCTAATTTATACTCCCCTTAATAAACTAGTAGAATCAAAACAGATCACTTCATGGCAGACAACCAAAATTTGTGTGAGATGTCCAGACTCACATTTGTAACTGCAAATATCCATTTTGAAGAATAAAAACAACAAGTCTGCTCATAAAAAAAAATATATATACATGTATACATGAATAGTTCCAACAACATGCCAACAAAAGAAATGTCACAATGTGTATTATTCAGGAGTATATTATTTCACAGACTTCAGCATTATCTTATTTCATAATCATCACAGGGAAACATTTGAATATTAAGTTAAAGCAATACCAGGTCTCCTGGTGCTGCCTTGTCATAATCATATTTTTCTGTACTCAAATATCTAACCTGGTTCTGTGTCATGTCAGATCTTTCTAATTTGGGCAGGCAATGATTCTCCCTGTGAACTCATCATCCAGTCTATTTAATTTCCTACATATGTACAAGATATGAAAAACAGATTTTAAATGTCTTCCTCTCCCCTCTTTCAATAACGTCTTCAAAGTCCTGATAGTAAAACACACCACATACAGTGCACTCTCCCGATTACGACATCTCCGAATAACGACATTCTCCCGATAACGACGTTGACCCCCGGTCCCGATTTTTTTACTATATGTTATTAGTAATAAAACTCTCTAAATAGCGACATACTTTTTAGACCACTCTCCGGATAACGACATTGAGTTAGCAATAATCGGCTGTGACTTTGCTAGATACAAAAATAAAAATAGCTAAAATATTGTTTCCGGTCAGTTTCATTTCATTCTCTGAGCCAATAAAAACACTTCTTTTCCGACCAATGAAATGTCCTACCAGAGGCACCTCATAGCCAATGAGATCGCTTTGTTATCGGCCAATGAGATCGCTTTGTTATCGGCCAATGAAAACACACCTGTGTCTATTGTCGTCGGAACAAAAAGGGTGACGCGCATTAAATGAGTCAGTCATCACATCGCTGACCGCTGAATCGATTGTATTCACCCGAGAACAATAACGCACCCCAAGATGTCGACAGCTGCTGTTAAAAAAAGAAAGATACTGACAATAGATGCCAAGCTGCAAATTCTGGCTGATGTGGACACAAAGACATTAACAAAACAACACACACACTTCGTGTATTTTACATGTTTGGAAAGTCCGATCACTGATCACCCACTATGGTTGGTACGTTACATTCTAAGGGTCTAACCACACCCCTTTTTCCGCCATCTTGAAAATCTCCGAATAACGACATGTTCCCGATAACGACATGCACCTCTGGTCCCGAGCCATGTCGTTATCGGGAGAGTGCACTGTACAAACAAATCAGGTTCTAAAACTTCCTGAAAATAGGCACTTGCACCCCCAAGTTAATGAAAAAATCACGTCCCCACTTGTTGATGTTCATTACCTTGAATTTTTGTTGTTGCTGTTATGTACATATTGCATATTATGGCCACTGGTAATATCCTGATGAGAAGAGTCCCAGTTCCCTGCAGAGATATACACTGATCCCAGTTTGAGGACTCCAAGCCTCTAGAATAAAGTGATGCATGAGCTCCATACAAATGATTTCAGTGGACATTTTCTTTTTCACTAACAGAACAGGCACTATCACTAGTCACAATGACAACAGATTATAGTTGTACACTGGTGGTCACTGCAAAAATACAACTGTAACCCAAAAATGTACACAAACAACAACACAAAAAAATGAAGCAAAAATTAACACACAAAAAAGTAAAAATGATAGGAAACAGAAAATGTGGGCAGTAAGTCTGACAATTTCATTTGGTGTAGAAACACAGTCAGAACCATGACAAATCAATGGGTCACTCATCTTATACAATATACATGTATAACTATCATTTTTATGCATGCTTTCCTTTCTCATTCATATATTCATATTTTAGCACAAATACAGATTACAATCATCCTTAGAGAAAGCACCTCTATTGGCTTCTCACAATAAAACAGAAAACAATTGTGCAATTCTATACTGTGGAGCACAAAGTGACAGGAATCCCCCCCTTCCTTCCATACTCCCTCCTGACCAAACTGTTTTCCTAGACCAAATATTAAATGTGTTTTGTTCAATACTCACCTACCAGCTGTAAAGAGAATGAGTAGAAATACATGAAATACATGCTGGTGTTTGCCCCACTTGTATCATCTGATATTATTGTTCTTCCAACAGGCGTTCTCAGTGCAGTTCTGTGCTACCGTGCCAGTAAATGTATCATTAATCATTGACATAATTATGTTTTTTTTTAAAAACACAGAAAATTTGTATTCTGTATTTATTCATAAATTTATTTTCATAGATTGTTTTGCACATAAAGTTGGTTTTTTTTTTGCCTTTTGTTCTTTTTGTTTGTTTTTTTAAAAATTCCACTTCTAATTCTTTTGGAATTTGTTACATACATGTAATTTCTGTATACAAACTTTTATTTCTATGCAGGGACTTACATACAATGTCTGCTAGCATCTTACTTTTGTTTGAAGTATATGTCAGTCTTTCCTACCTGCACTAAAATCTTGCATCTGACATATTGACACAGATAAATATATAAAACAGTTGCTAAAAAAACATGGACAGTTTAATTCTTTAAATGTTAAAAAGACCAACAAAAATAATAATAATAATTGTGCAATAACTTAAAGTATAAAAACTTTTTTGTCACCCCTAGACTCACTCAAATACATTTTACTTTTTCCATCCAGTCCACATGAAAGAAATGTACATCATATCACATTATAAAATGTTATACTGCACAGGACAATGCCATTTATTAGATTTAACCTTTATCTGCCACATCACTGAAAACAGCCACTGCCTAATTTCCACAAGCCGCTTGCCATCGACGTGTTTACCGAAACTTTACTTTATTAATGTTGATCTCCACTTTTGGCATTTCTGGTATCCGGCAATTTTGTGAAAGTAAAGATAAGACAGAGATAATTTAGCCCACTTTGTATTGTGGCAAAGATAAGCGATGCAGATGAAATGTATGAACATGAAACTTTAAAAAGAAAATTTACTTAGTGTATTTCATGTCCTACCAAGGAGTTGGGAAGCCACCCAAAGCACATACACTTGACTACAGAGTCTACATATGTGCATGATTTGCAATAAGGAGTTTTTTTCAATCCATCTGATGGTTACCAAGACTGATGTTTACTGTTGTAGGTGCCACAAAATCATAAGGTCAAAGTCAAGATCAAAGTCAATTTAGGTCACCATGACCAAATTTTATCAAAGTAAATTTGATTTCTGAAATCTCCATCAATTATCTTTCATGTCTCCAAATATGATTTTATTTCAGACATAAATAGCAGAGATAAAAATAATAAAAACATATTATATCCATTTTCAAGTGACATAATAAAATGATGGTAAAAATAGACAGCACTATTTTCCAAAAGTTGGCAAATGAAAGGTTAAAATTATTGAAAAATGATGAGGCAAAAGAACACTGTTTACAATTTTCCACACAACAAGAAGTGAAATCAACATCATTTAACTTCATGAAGAGAGAACAGTTTTGTGTTCATCTATAATCAATGAACACTCAGGACCTCTAAAATGACAATGCTACACAACTGTATATTTATAGATACATTCATAATGCCAGCATTATGTAGATTCTGAAATGAAAGAAAAACTAAACACACAATTCTTCCTTGCTGAGCACCACAGTTTCCTTGTATCAAGCCTGAATGTCTAATATAATTTGTTCCAATTATTTACAAAAAATGTATTTTATTTTTTATTTTTACTACATTTTGTTTCAACAATTCCAATTACAGGAATTCGTAATAAAAAAGGCTCATAAAATGTAATAAACATTAATTTTAAGTTCTATATTTCATTCCTCAATTCTCGTCATTGTAAATTATAAGCAGTCTTGACCAATAAAATCAGGAATGCACCTGTTTTTGTCTACACTGGATCTTGACAGCAGGTCATACTGGAAGTCTCCACATGCTGTAAACATTAACATCTGACACAAATTACTAAATGAATAAGTAGATTTTCGACTTGGTTTCTGGATGCTGGGATGGTTTCGCAGTTGAAGCATACCTGACTTGTGTCTTCATTTCAGCTAATGTTTGCAGTTTTTGACACGGATCTTTCCACACTGAAGTCATATTCGTACTGTGAAGGAGAACCCGAGAAAACAGATCACAACTAAATGATTCAAAAAGTAAAAAAAAGAAAAATTTAAATTACTTCAGTCAGAAAAACTTATATAATGTTGGATAAAATCTTATGGATAAGACAAACATCAAACAACTCTCATAGATCTACTGAAAATGTTACCTAAATTCTTCCTCTCAACATGTGAGAGATCCAGTATAATAAAACAAAAAGTACATTATCAAACTGAGGGGCATGCTCATCTTACCTGTCGTTCTATTTCCATCAGTGTTTTGCCTCGGATTTCAGGGATGGTCACCTGCAAAGAGCATTAAATGGTCTTTTTATGAAAAATTGTTCAGACAGTAGTGTGATCAGCATTCCCGTCTAATCAATTCCTTGAACTGTAGCTTCTGAACCAAAATCCAACATGGTAATTTTGTGTTTTCTATCAAAAGGAGTAAAGATAACTGTTTTCACTGCCTGCCTTACTTCTGTTTCAAATTTACTTTAAATAACAGTTCATTCTTACTGTTATACAGATAAAAATGAGAATTCCATATAATTCAAACGTCCTTAATTGTCTTAGCAGATATGTTCGATACCCTTCAATGGACAAACTCCAAAGAGCAACAAACTCACATTTTGCAGTTCCATCAGCACTTTATACTTGGGATTCATCTTCCACTCAATGCCAGATATGGCTGAAATAGCATACAGAATGAATGAACTTTTAGACAAATAATCCTTATGATCCGTGAAAGAGACGTCAGTCCATTGCATACTTCAAAAAACATTCACAAAAATGGTCCTACAACAAATGAAGGATCTTACATAAAAAAAATCATTCCCTGTTCACTTCAGATCGCACACTCTGAAATACTTACTCCTGAGTCGAAAAATGCATGTATTTCTATTTTCATTGCCAGTTTTGATTCATCTGGGAAGAAGAAATTTCCTCACTGGATGTCTTGAAATGCAACAATTCAATAATTTCTAATGAAGACGCATTATGCAACTTTGTATTCTCCTAGATTTAGATCAGATAAAACTGAATTGTGTAATTGTAATGTGTTTAAAATTAAGTTTATTTCACTTGTCATTGTATTTTCTCAATAAATTAGGATCTTATATTAAAATTTCGAATTAGAAATAACAGATATTTCTATAACCAGTGGACAACTGGTGCATTGTATGTGAAAATACAAACATATTAATTTTTTTAATTTCTGTGATTCTCAGTTTTATATCTAACTTACGATTAACATGTCCAGTGGCAAGACTGTTGGCTGATTGCTCTGGTGGTCCAGTTCGTGTCAAGGAGGACTGTCCCCCAGAGAGTGGTCTATCATTAGCTGTGGGGTTTATTGCATAAGGAAGGCTACCTGCCAATGGGGTCCTGAGGTATATAAATTGAGAATTCATTTATTGTCATCCCCTGTGAAAGGAACTAATACCAGCTAAGTAGTTCATTTGTATCCATTCATTCACATTAGCAAATTCTTTAAATAGTTTTTCAGATTTTGCAATGTTTTAACTTAATGAAGATTTCTTACTGTCTGAAAGCAAGCGTAATTTCTTTTATTTTTATTCTTTACCCTTAAAATTTATTGTAATTTCCCTGTTGTTTATTTCTTATGTTTGGCTTTGGTAGGTACATGTTTATCTTTACTTTACACATTCTAAGTTCACTGATCAACAACAGCCTCCAACTCCAGCAACCTTGATGTGGGCTTACTGATTCAGTTACATGTTACACAAAATTCCACTTCATTTTCTTTTGCAAGCAGTTGTCATTGTTCCATGGAACAAATACAAAATAAACATATGCCTCAGTGGCCCTGTTTAAAAAAGTAAGGAGTAAGATTTTCTGTAGTTTTTGAAAATAGTTTGTCAATTTGGTTAGACATGATCACATTGGCTAACTACAACTACAAGTGTGTTAAATTTTACAACTTTGCCATAAATCAAAGGGTACAAAAATGTTGAAGTAAAAAGAAATGCTCCGAAAGTAATATACCACTAGTATAATTTCATGCACAAAATATGACTAAATCTTGCAAATGTCAGTATAAGGAATATAATAACATTGTTTCGTTACATGACCAACTAAACCTCCAAGACGTTTATCTCCAACTTACATTGCTAACATTGTGGCAAAACCTGTACTATTTAGCATTTTGGTGAGTTTAATATATTTGTTGAAGAAATAAACATCCACAAAATCACTGTTTGTAAAAAAAAAATTGCTTTGTCAGGAGGTCTCCCTCAATTTACATTGAGAGATGATGTATCAAGACTTTCATCACCATCATGTTCAGCAGCAAGACAGGTTCCAATTACAGTGGAAACAATTAAACCAGGGTGTGAAAAGGTAAGAGATACAATAGAACCTTACATGGTGTATGGTTGATGCGCCGCCAGGTAACCTTGACCTGCTGAGTATTCCTGGCCTGCAGGTGCTGACTGGGGTTGTGATGTGGATGCTGGTACACTGCCCATCTTGTAACAAAGAGACATGCTGTTCAGCTCCCTGGTGAGCAAAGCGAAATGGATGGACTTTACAATGAAAATGCATTTGTTACTAATGGAGATACTCAGCAAACACAGTATTCTATTTATCAAAGTAGTCTTGCAGTTATTGAATGCATCATCTTTACTTAAAACAAACATTACAGCTCATTTTTAACAGAAGAACATTTCATAAACTACTGCTGTTCTTCCATGACAAGGAGAAAAGAACATATAAATATGTTTGTGATTTCTCTCAAGCGTATACCATCCTCAAGCTGACAGCACTACTGGTGGGATAGAGTGAAAGAACACCACAAAAAAAACAACAAGATACCTGAACCAGTATTGCGTTCAACAGTATCTCCAAGTAACTGAAATTAACTGGGATTCAGTTTGACATAGATTCCTACAAACAATTAGGGTAATGGATTGTCATGAGTAGGACATACCCAACCAGTGTATAGCCTATCGGTGCTCTTCTCTGTGCTCGAGACAGAAATATAAGTTCTGTGATGGCATCTTTTGTCATTGAAGGAATCATCCATCGCACACAAATACATTTCTTTTTGGTAGCCTTCTCTCCTGTTTTAAAAGGAAGAAAATCATTAAGGTATGTAAACAATCTTAATGTCAAAAGCAATGAAAGCATAAAGCTAACAGATTTCAACTCACATGTATCTGGGTAGATAGGTATAGTACAGCAATTCAATACATGGCAAGGAGCTGGGAAGAGGAATGGAAGGAAGGAATAAAGACATAAATGAAAGAAAACACGGAAGGATGAAAATATGGAATGAGGGAAAAGTGGGAAAGCAGGCAAGAAAGAAGGATGGCCAATGAGAAAAAATGAATGAAGGCATGAGAAAAAAAAGGGGGGAAAACGAACAGCAGAAGGGTAAAAGTCTACAGACACTAAAGTACAGGACAGTCTTACACGAAGTTTTACAATGAAAAGTGTAACTGACTTGAATCATGGGTTGTTTCTATCACTGTGAAGCCTGGAGGGGTGACATCTCTTTCATACATCAAAGTCACATCTACCAGCACATCCTGGTTCTGAAAATAATGAATGTAGCTGTTATCAGTCCAGAATTCAGCATCGTTGATTGCAATCCTCTGTATCTCAAATCACACAATCACCCTAGTCTAAAAAATGCTGACTCAATATTTGTGAGTGGATAACATGTTTCTTAATTACTCCCGTGGTAAAAACTTCAAGAGCCAACTAAATACTGCCCACATCACTGAAGTTTAAAGCTTACTGTCTAACTCTGCACACTTTCAGCGAATATGGGTATCCTTATTTCTTCTATTGTATTTTTCTCTCTACATTCCTATATATACATTTGATTCTACAGCATTTTCTATATGGTCTGTCCATGATAAATTGTTGCAGAGATTAATTATTTCAGAAATATATTATAACCACTTTTGTTTCACAAGTTTTGATAAATCAGTTGCGCATTATCACCAACCTGAGCAGGAATCTGACGCTCAACACACAAGTATCTCATAGTTCGTTTCATAAATATTCCATCTTTCCACAAATCAGCATCCTCAGGCCGGTCATATGTTTTGTCTATCTGTTGGTGACATATTATATGCACGTGAAACTTTAATTTCTATAAAAAAAAAAAAAAAAGGTTTCTTCTTTTGTGGTAAGAAAAATCTTCAAACACTGATGAATTTTTCACTACCAAATAAAGTCAAAATTGTATCAAAGAAATGGACATCTGAAATTTTGGCATTTTTTTCATGTTTCCTCAGTGACTAACTTTTTTGCAGACAGCTAGAGAAAGCAAAGTAGCATTAGTGAAACTGTTTTTTATTGTTTTTTGTCCCATCCAGTTTTAAGTTTAAATTTCATATACCATGCAGCTCTACACTAACACAGAGATGAACTTTTACACCTGTTTGCCTCACTGCCGACATATATAATAGTCAAATAGTTTAGCAGTGTAGTTGAAGTTGTCATTTTGACTCATGATCTTATGCTGCTGATGCATTCAAAGTTATAATGAATACATAAGCTTTCCTCTTGTTCCTGAAAAAAATGTAGCCCTAACTGTCAACTACATTGCAATCCAGGTGGCTGGCAAGGAGAAGGGTAGGCCTATATTTCATGACCGCACAGCTATAGGTTGACTGAGTCATCAGGAAGAGGCAAATATTAACAAAATGTTCATCTTTTTCTTTGAGGAATGATGCTAAATTTGTAATGAAATACAACTGATAAATCATGTCAAATGCTGTGGGTAATCATTTCTTACACAGCCAACAACAGTGTGAACCTGGTCTTTATACATGATGAAGTTGGTTTGATGTTTTGCATTTTATCACATGCACAATAATCATCCTGCTGTAATAAATTTGTTGACGTTTAAAGTAGAAATTATTAGCTTCACTTTCATTTTCATATAAATTACAATAAGCTCCAGCTAGACTGGTATAGGAATGTTTTTTCTAAATATTTTCTTCTTTTTATAAATGCTGATGGCCTGAAAAGGCCATTTCCTACAATAACCATTAGAAAACTCATCAATTTTTCTTTTAAGATGCACTATTTCCTTGATTGCTATGTGAGCTGTTCAAACAAAGTAAACACTAGTGCTAGTCATATCTGGGGAGCAAAGGATGGCAGACGAGACGATAAAATGTTGGGACTCCTTCGCTCCTTTGTCAATAATAGCAAAATTTCCTAAGAAGCCATTTTAATGCCAATAAAATAATATTATGTCTTTGCAATGGTACATATAGAACAAAATCGGGTTCATTACTTGTCAGACAGCCTTTTGTTTAAGTTTAAGAGTTATGTGATGTTTGTTTAAAGAAAAATTCAACTGTATTAGTGTTTTAAAATGGCCCCTAGAGCTTACTACACACTATGCCAACTTGATTAAATTTTTACAAGGACATAACTTCTTTGAAAAGGAAGATGTTATGCGACAAATTTAGTATTAAATTATTTAGCACAAAATTATGTTATGTTGTATGTTTGTGTTGGACCCATATTTTCACTTCAAAGCCGTTTTTCTCAAAATCAGCTCTGCCTACTTATTGTGGGTTTTCTCATGCACACTCACATATAGTGTACATGGTCTCCATTGGGCAATCACATGCCACCATTATACTTCAGACCCAAAATAAATTTAACTCTAAATTTTTTTTACTAATAACAATTCCTTCATAGGCAATCTCCAAAGTTACAGCGAACAATGCAATAAGTCTTCATGAAACTGTAAATAAAGCACTTATAATTTTATGCATTTTTTTTCCCCTGAGAATAATAGCACTTTTTTTCTAGGTCTAAGTCACTTTGAATCAATTTATGGAGGTGCCCAACAAATGACTGCAAACTCATGAAACTATAATGAACTATAAAAAATGTGTACCATTCCATTAAAATCATCATGAAGATATTTAATTCAATGACTTCTGTAGCCTAAGCTTTAATTCAATGTTTAAATGCAACATATGACATGAGAATACCATTGAATTAATTAATCACTGTCATTTGCGAAAGACTTCCGTTCGTCCCAACCACCTGGAAGAAATGCTAAAAGAGGGGATTTTCTTATACCTGACTCTAATCCCTAATCCTAAATGTGTTCCTAACCTTAACCTATTCCTAACTCTAAACCTGTCCCTGACCCTACTTTTCCAATCCAGCAGTCTTCTGGGCTTGTGCCCTTCGACTTGTTGTCCCTAACCCAAATTATAAGGTAAAAGTGGTCATGACTAACAGAATTCTTCCCATTATTTGAAGTTAGTCCTAATCCTAACAGGTTCCTTACAATGGACACACAAGTGTGACGAAAAAATAAATTTAGGTGCACTGAGTCACTTACCAGCGCATAATTTGGGGGGCATTTGCTTGGATCACTGACAACACAAACTCCAGTGATTGGTAAGTCCTGTCCAGTCTCCATAGTCGAGGAAATATCCTAGCAAAGAGAACAGGTTGAATATTATGCGGACCTACTAATTGCCGTCTGGAGCCGTCCGGAGGCCGTCTGGAGCCGTCCTGAGACTTATTTTTTTATTATTTTGCCTTAAAAAGGCAGGTGGGCATCAAAATGATGTAGATGTAGTATAATAAGTTTTTTTTTTATGGTTTGGATTTTTTTTTTTTGTGTGTCAAATTTGGCTTTATTTATAATTTGGGATTATTTATAAAAATGTATCTGGCAACCCTGGGCGGAGTAGCTTCAAATCACAACTTCAAAATATCAAAAAATCAAACCCATCAAGTAAAGATGCCTCACAAGAGGAACAGCCTGCTTCCATGCTTTTGGCGGACGGACGTGCTTTGGTGCTGCTAACGAAGCAAAAACTCGCAGCTAAGTAAACTGGTTCACTTCGTTCCTGTTGAAGTCTTTTATTGTTCGTTTTTTTCACTTGACAAAGGCGAAAGCCGAAAATTTGTGTGTTTTTTGTCTTCTCTTTAGTTTGCTTTGTATTGTTTTGGTTTTATTTCTCACGCGGGGCATTGCAACATACAACCTTTTCTTTTTGCCCAATTTTGACTTTGCTTATAGCCCTGCTGCGACCCCACAGTTTTTCTGTGGTTTTTATGATATTTCGTAAGAGTCCATATATGAGTGCTGCTTTCCAGATGGCCTCCGGACGGCCTTCGGACCGGGTGGCATAATTACCGCATATCACTAAATATCACCGCACATTGCTAAATATTACCGCATATCACTAAATATCACCGCACATCGCTAAATATCACCGCACATCGCTAAAAATATCACTGCACATCGCTAAATATCACTAAATATCACTGCACATCACTAAATATCGGGGTGTATGCTTATATGACAATCTTATGCCATAATTTTGAATAGATCTAGTGGAACATTGGTGTTGGTTTGTTCCTATTGTGTGTACCATATGCCATAAGAGTTAAACAGGGGGGGGCAACTCCAGATGTCAGCTGGGCGGGAGGAGTACCTTACTCGAGCGCCACTTTTTAGATTGATAAGTAACGACGTGAGGGTCTAGTCAGTTTGTATCATCGAGGCTGTAGGCCGATGTTCGTCTGGGCAGTAGTCAGATTGACATATCAGGGAAAGCCCCCGGGGTAGCTATGTATCATCTCTTTTAGTTAGTTTCTGGTCTTTGGCACTCGAGTACGGAACTCCTTCCTGTGTTTGTGTCCGACTAGACAGGCTATTGCGTGTATGAGCTTTTTTCTTTCTCCCCTTTACACCCCTTTATTGGGGAATTTAGATCTAACGAACAGAGTGACGTCCCTTGTTTTGATTTTCAAACTTACAAATTGTTTTTAACACACACACACACACACACACCCGATAATTGGTGATATGCGGTGATATTAAGCAATGTGCGGTGATATTTAGCGATGTGCGGTGATATTTAGTGATATGCGGTAAATAGCCGAACCCCCTTCGGACGGCTCCAGACGGCAATTAGTAGGACCCATATTATGTGACCAAGATTAAGAAGCATGACCAAAAAGTAAACAACAGCAGACAGATCTATGTCTTCCAAACCACTCAAAAGCCTGGGAAATCTTGAAGTCTAGATCTAGATCTAGACCTCAAGATCTAGATCCAGACATAGTCTAGATTCTTGATCTAGACCAAATCCCATAAATAATACTTACTACTCTAGATCTAGATCTAGACCCAGACTCTAGATCTGGGCCTTGACAATATCAAATGTAGACTAGACTTAGAGTCTAGATATCTAATCTAGAATCTAGATCTAGAAATCTAGATCTAGTCTAGATCTAGATTCTAAATTGTCCTCGGCAAGAAAAAACTCCAAGCACTTAAAACGCCTAGAGTCCAGATCTAGATCTAGATCTAGATCTATATTACCATAAGCCAAAATATTAAAAAAAAGAGAAAAATTGTGAAAACAAACAGTCGAATCTTTTCAACCTGGCCAAGGGTTCAACTTGTAGGTTCCTCCTCCACTAATTGCGTATTTCGCAAGTATTTGGGAATGCTACTTTTAGAGTTGTAAAATCCAAATGTCAGAAGGAGCAAAAAAAAAAAATTAACAGGAAAAAGCACTAAAACGAAATTAATGCCAAAAGGATTCGCTTTCAGAAAAGATTGTGAGGATAAAAAGCTGAAACAGGTTTGCTCGTATGTATGATGAATTATGACAACTGCATTTATTGGGAGGAGTACCTTACTCGAGCGTCACTTTGTCAGATTGTCAGATTGATAAGTAACGACGTGAGGGTCTAGTCAGTTTGTATCATCGAGACCGTAGGCCGATGTTCGTCTGGGCAGTAGTCAGATTGACATATCAGGGAAAGCCCCCGGGGTAGCCACGTACCATCTCTTTTAGTTAGTTTCTGGTCTTTGGCGCTCGAGTACGGAACTCCTTCCCATTTATTTAGGAGATGCGCGTACTCCGTGTTACCACTGTCTTGTCCTCCGGCAATTATAAGTTTAATAGATCTGTCGGCCAATATCAGCGCAAGTCATGGATCAGACGTCTCTGAATCTAGTCTAGATCTAGATCTAGATCTAGACCCTAGATATCAGGATTTAGGATAAAGCTTTTTAAAAATAAGAATTGTTCTAGGAAGTGGGAGGTCGGTACAATGTACGTTAATGTAACAATTTCTTAACATTTTCAGAGAAAGATAAATAATAGGCCTATAAATTGATGCTACATTGCTAGCTTTGTGTTTGGTTCTGCTTTTCAACCGTTCAAGATTGATACAGTGGAATTTAGATCCAGATCTAGTAGTAGTTGATTAGGAGAGGAACAGAACTAACACAGACAGCAACTTTAGAACAGACCTCTGCAGTTTAGAGACCTTAACCCTCACCCTGAGAAGGGCGGCATAATTGTTTTATTATTTATTGTTATGACGGCATCAACTTTCCATGCACTCACTCTGCACGGGCGAACAAAGTCGGCAAGGTCAAGCTGACCACGCAGCGCGCAAGCCGGATTTTCATGTGTCGGGTCACTGACCTCTTTGAGGCGTAACTACCGTCTTATTTCTCACCGTATCTCTTCTAAATCAAAGGCATTGTGATAAGGACATTGTATGTTAACCAGTGAACCACTGGTCGGAATCACAAAGACTAAGCTTTCAAAGGCTGTCCCCACGCTATCATTATTAAATTATTATCAAAAGATGTAACATCGACATGCAAAACTGTTGCAATATTCATAATATTGTCTCATTTTCTCACAAGCTGACCATCATCTAGAGTTGTCTGCACCTAAGAACCAATCAGAAACAAGCTCTAATAAGGATCTTTGCCCCAAATGCACACATTGGTTCATTAGTATATGTCAATCAGGATGAAACCATTTGTTTACGGCTCGGGGAGCGTAGCTAGTTAACATGCTTTGTTCTCACAAAAAGTACACTGTCAGTTTAGTTTCATAAGTCAGATCAGAGTCTTACTAGTTACAGACAAAGGTTTCGTTGGTTAATCCATTATCAAGCGTGATAAACTAGATTTACTATAAAGCGTAGCAGTGAATGTTTTCATACAGATCAATAAAAACTGAGCCATGTGGTCAGCGGTAGTGTGGTCATCGTACATTGGCAAGGGTCAGTGTGACCCAGGCACGATTCTTCGTGAGTAAGGCCACTGACCGGACAGCGGGCTTTGAGTGTTGGTCACAGGGTGACCGTTAATTATTGTTGTGGCATCTGGACTAACAACGGATGCTTCTTTTGAAGAAGCAGGAAGAGCTCACCCCTAGGTTCTGTGGGCAAGTAGAAAACTAGCAAGCATTTGCAGTAACAGATCTCATGAACTAGCAAGCATTTGCAGTAACAGATCTCATTCCTTCCCTGTGTTTCAAACGGCAACTAAAACAAACAAAATTTATAAGAAAAAGGCAACTGACAGGATGCCACAATGCTGACAAAATATCATAAAAACCACAGAAAAACTGTGGGGTCGCAGCAGGGCTACAAAGTCAAAATTGGGCAAAAAGAAAAGGTTGTTTTTTTTTTTTTCACTTGAAAAAGGCGAAAGCCGAAAATTTTGTGTATTTTCTGTCTTCTTTTTAGTTTGCTTTGTATTGTTTGGGTTTTATTTCTCACGCGGGGTTTTGCAACATACAACCTTTTCTTTTTGCCCAATTTTCACAATGCTGACAGTATTGTCTAAACACAACCACGCTTAACAAGTTAAATTCACTCGATAACCCATCAAAAAAAGATGTATAAAGAGCTCAAGAAAAAAAAAAGAGTGATTCAATGGAATCTTCTTAACCCTTGTCCTGTGTTAGTGAATTCATCCATGTAGCTGTCGTCGTGGGGATAGAGGCTATCCAGTCGGCTGCTCGATTGCGTGGGTCATCGGTTCTTTTTGAACATGTGTAGGCCTGTAATATTTCCTTTTGTGTGCAATGACTAAAATATGCTGGATAAATCATAAGTGACCCCTATGACAGTTGGAAAAAGTACTTGTGATGAGATACAATATTGTTAAATAGAAGGCTCATAATAACGAATTTTCTGCATTAGGCTGTTTAAAACATGTTTTAGTAAGTTAGGCCACAGGTTTAAAACAAACTGCTTTTTAGTGCTGGCACGTTAGTCCTCTACATGGATGTGTTTATAGTAAAGGCGGGGCTTGGCAATCATCACTCAGAACATGATGTGCCTGGCTAAAGTTGTGTAACTCATATGGTAGGGGCCTCTTCAAGCCAGGTGCTTAACCTGTATTAACTGCATGTATCATGACATTGCCTTGCCCCTCCTCCTCTATTTTAGGGCTCAACTTCCATTTTTTTTTCATTTCTAAGCACAGCCTTCTCTTCTTCAATGACTTTGGCCGGAGATTTGATTTCCAGCTGGTGCATGTACCACCCCGGTTTAATCAAAGCAACAGAATATCTCTCTACTTACCACAACATTTGAAGGCATTGACTAATTACAAAGTGGGTCATTTTTTCCCAGTTTTCCCTTTTGAAAAACTAATCGACAGAGTTTGTCATGCAGCATTTCCCTGGCAAGGTTAATCGGGCGGCTTTCCAGCCTGACACTTATGGCTTTGGGGTCAGCTCTATGTTTCCTCAGCTCTATGTTCCCTCAAATTGTAAGCTCTATGTTCCCTCAAAAAAAAAAAAAAACTCGTAATCGATGAACCGGTAATCGATGAACCCAATTTTGGTGAACTTGTAAACGATGGACCAGTAATCGATATACCTATCGATATACAGGTTGCCAGATTGCCTTTTTAAAAGTTGTATTCTCGAATCAACTTTCTTAAAAACAACTGGCCTTGGTTGAATGTTTGTTTTGTTAATTCTTGTTTGCTTCATTTCACAAATAATGAAAAAAATTGTTTAAAATTACATTTGTTAACATACAGACAATGCTTCTCCGTTGATCATTACCTGGTAATGTTGACTGATTATTTTATCTGTTGATCTGTTCGACCTGCCAGTTTGTATAATATTGTACTTTTTTTAACTATCAAAAGCAGTATGGATGCATATATGCATAAAGTGATAATTTGCATTTGATCTTCATTTCTTTTTTTAAAATTTGACATGCAGTATTAGTAAAATCCACAATGATTCAAGAACATGGTCTCCTTGTGAGGCTTGGCACCTATATAATATAGTTTGGCCTTATGGCTTACTTGCACCTGGCAACTCTCTTTGCAATTTCCCGCCCTTGTTGATAAATCACTGAAAAAAATGGAGGACGTTTATCTTATGAAAGGCAACAGCGGTGGAAAAGTCTTGATTGTTAGGCAATATAGGTACCAAAAGCACCAAACAAGAGGTGCTTCCATTCAGTGGCGCTGTTGGCGAAAAGACTGTAGGGCAAGGCTCATGACAAATATTTATGATTCCCAAGCTGAAAACCCGGAAATTCAAGTTAGAAATTTCCAAGATCATACTCATCCTGAGGAGACCGAGTTGATATGCAAGAGCAGGGTCAGGGAAGACCTCGTGAGAGAGTCGCTTAATGACCTCACTCGACCATCCAATAGGGTCTATAATGGTGAGGTGGCTAGACTTCGTCGTCATAATCAAGGAGGTGGAGATAAGCCGACCATTCCTTCATTTAACACGGTACGCTCTTCCATGCAGCGTGCAAGGTCATCAACCATGCCACCCATCCCAAGGAGAGTTGATGACGTCACCATTCAAGGACCATGGGTTGAAACATGGGCGCAGAATCGGTTTCTACTTCATGCAGACAATGGATGGGGTATACTTATATTTGCTACAGATGAGAGTCTTTCGCAGCTGCGAAATTGCAGGACCGTTTATATGGATGGGACATTCAAAAGTTGCCCTAGACCATATGGGCAGTTCTTCACGATACTTGGAAAGTATCAAGGTTTCGTCATCCCATTTGTTATGGTGCTGATGGAACAGAGAACGATCGGGCACTACATGCAGGTGCTGCAAGCTGTAAAAGCCGCTATCCGGAGAGTGACTCACCACCGTTGGCGTCCCCAGATGGTGATTTCTGATTTTGAGCTTGGTCTGAAGACAGCGCTGGAAACACAGTTCCCTGGGACCAGGAACCATGGTTGCTATTTCCACTTTAACCAAGCCATGTGGAAGAGAGTTCAGCAGCTGGGATTGTCCATTCAATATCGACAAGACGACGCTCTAAAAGTTGTGATCCGAAAGATCATGGCTATAGGATACCTCCCGGTTGCCCTGGTGCAAATGAATTTCAACGCCCTCGTCGCGGAGAGAACAACAAGGCAAGTTATAAGACAGCACCCTGCATTAGAAGACTTTCTAGATTCGACCTGGTGCTCCATTTCCACCTGCCTTGTGGAATGTCTCCAACAGGGACATGGACCAAAGAACAAACAACCATGTGGAATGTGAGTATTCATATACATTGTATCAGCTGTATTATCTCGTTCGTCTGTCTGTCTGTCTGTCTGTCTGTCTGTCTGTCTGTCTGTCTGTGTTTTTCTCTGTCTCTGTCTGTCAAGCTGTCTGTCTGTCTCTGTCTGCCTCTCTATCTCTGTCTCTGTCTGTCTGTCTCTCTCTCTCTTTCTCTCTCTCTCTCTCTCTCTCTCTCTCTCTCTCTCTCTCACTCTCTCTCTCTCTCTCTCTCTCTCTTTCTCTCTCTCTCTCTCTGTGTGCGTCTCTCTCGCAATATCGTGGGTTCCACATATCTTAATATTAATTATTAAAGCATCTTTCTGAATACATGAATTTGTACTTTTGTTCTTTCTTTTTGTACAGCGTACCACCGAAAACTGAACGCCACAGTACAAGTCCGGCATCCTACACTGTGGACGTTTGTAAGGTACTTGAAGGACAACCAGATCATCACTGAGGAAACAGCTTTGAGGGCACAGAGAGGAGACGTGCCTCCAAGGCGGAGACGTAAATGGCCAGAATACTCAGACTGAAGATGCAGTACAACGCTGGCCACAGAGATTTGGACTCTTTCTGGAGAGCAGTCAGTCACTGCATCATGGCATTAGTGTAGAGAGTGCCGAATTCTTTTGGGTTAGCTGCTCCCCATGTTTTCCACAAAGACTACTGTGTTAATCTGGCTTAATTGACATTTTCAGTTGCATGCCAATAGTAGAGTGAAACTTTTGGTGTTAAAATCTATCAGAGTTACTCTTTTTTGTCTGTTTATTTGCTGGTTTTTTTGTGGTTTCGTTTTTGCATTTGTTCATGTGTTTGTTGTTGCATTTTCATGTATTTTTGTTGTTGATGTTTTTCACGTCGCATTTGTTAGTTGCTTGCTCACGTGTGTTTGTTGTTGTATTGTGTCAATTGTTTGTTTATTCATGTTTTTGTTTGATAAATGTTGCTTGTTTGGGGACAAGCTTGTTTGTGTATTGCATCCATTTTAATAACCAATACGTTTTAGTAACTAATGATTTGGAAGATTACGGATATATTTCTTGTTTTCTTAGCTTGATTAAAGTAAGAATACGTTTTCTTGAATGCTCTGATGTTTTTTATTAGTTTGTTGGTATTTTTGTTTTTCTGTCCATTCAATCATAAAAGAAAACGGCCATTCAAAAATTACGTTCCCCCCCCCCCCCCCCAGTAACGTTACTATTGATACTTGATTGATACGTTACACATTTTCGTCTCCCCCCACCCCCCTGGGTAAAGTAATTTTTGAATGGCCCTTTTCTTTTATGAAAAAAAAAATAAAAATTATAGGTATCGGTAGCGGATCGATACTTTGAAAAAATACTCGGTATAAAATCGATACCTAAACTGTGGTATCGGCCCAGCTCTAGTATAATAAACAGATGTGTTTCGATTATGCGGTAGTCGATTACAGACTCACTACTTTGTCGCCTGAGGGAACATAGACCTGAGGAAACATAGAGCTTATATTTGAGGGAACATAGAGCTTATAATTTGAGGGAACATAGAGCTGAGGAAACATAGAGCTGGACCCATGGCTTTCAGCGATCGCCGGTCTAGTTCTTCACTTTCAAATGATCGCAGCTTCCTTTCTTTGTATACCATGGCAATAAAATAGCTACCAAAATAACCAGAAATGGACACTGCTTTCATATGTTTGTTTTGTTGCGATATGTGCAGTAGATATCTAATGCCTGTCGAGTGAAGTGAGATTTTCTGTTCCGGGGCAGTTAGTCCCGCGAAGTCGAGCTGACGATAAGGTTTCAGGGGATAACCGTGTTTGGCGTTTAATTTTACACCCAAAATGACTTGGTACAACAAAATAGATTAGCAGGAAAGATAAAGGATTCCCCTTTGCTCCGGGCAGCTTTTCATCGGCGTACACCAAACAACAACAGGGGAAGGTCAGAGATGAATTTCGGGAACCAGAGATATGTTTTTCATTTTTTGAGCTGCGCGGAATAATCCAAAGATGATAAACTTTCTTTTCAAATTTATGCAGGTGTTATATGTATTTTTAATGATTTCTAAAAGTCATTTTACGTCAAAAAAGGCACTTTTCCCATGCAGCCGAGGCAGAAGCGTGCATGGTCGATCTCCAGAAGTAGGTTATGGCCCCTGATTCTATTGATCAATACAACGACTCACGACATTCATTGGTTTATTTGTATTTTGTATTTGTATTTGTATTTGTATAACTCTTTAATCCCATTTGGGAAATTTTGCCTTTGTGCCATTGCACCCCAGTTACAACTGGAGCAGGCACGTCGTCGCCACAGTGCAGCGCCGGTCGGCGTTTTTTTTTTTTTTTTGGTGGTAGGGGGAGTGGGTGGTAGGGATGAATTTTATTTAATTTTGCCCGAGCAGCGGCCTGTTCGGCCTGCTCTTTACGATTTCCAACTGCCAAGGTATCTTTAACGTGCGCAACGTGCACACGGGCCCTCCGAATTTTTTCGTCCTTATCCGAGAAGAATAGGTACTCGATCCTACCCCTCAATAGGATCAGGGACATGAAAATATGAGAAAAATCCCAAACTTCCAACATGCCTGCGCATGAGAGGTGAGCACCTTGCCTCTAGACCACCTTGTCCCCTTATAGGTTATAATTCTGATACTTTAAATAGAAAAACGTCACTGGGAATCCCTATTTCCCCTGTTCATTCACTAACTCGAACTGTCATTCTTATTGCTGTTTGTAACCGTACATTTAGATCTACATCTGCAAAAAATTGATGTAATTATGTAATTATGCACGATATGGGGCAATCAGCATTATAGTTATTTCCCTGTTCAGAGGTATATCAAACTCTGGTAAATCAAAGTTGAATCCATTTCCCGATGACGTCGAATTATGCGGGCTCTACTGTACACGCTTAGGACACCATAGGAAAGGGATACGGTGGAGTTATTTCCCCCTCAGCCATCATGCTCCAAACTCTTTCACTGTTGTTAAGAAGATATTGTAAACCATATGCATGGTGATGACTGAATTTTCAAGCGTTTGAAGGTGCCACACGCCAGAAGGACACCTGGCACCTTTATTAAGATATATTTAGAGCATTAGTGGCAAAATTAACGAAGAAGTAGTTCAGCCTGTAGTGCAGTCATCTCATTGCTTTGTATTGCGTATTTTATTATTTATTTAATTTTTTTCTACACATTTTCAAGAGCCATTATTGTCTCATGCCATTATTTTATTTTTTATTTGACTCCAAAAATTGTCTTTAGAAAAGAAACGTTCATGCAGATTAATATTTTCACTATAATTGTGTTCATGAAACAGCAAAAAGAGATTTATAAACTACTATTCAGTGACCAAAGGAACATCCACAGTGTCATCAGCTATTCTGATATATGGTGAAATTAATTAGATCTTTTTACTTTGCACCTATTAATCTTACTATAATGGAACTAGAGGGATAACATGCAAGCACCTAAAACTTCGTGACTGCGGATTAAAAAATTATGAAACCTTATGTACTGCTTCAATTTTTTATAAGTTATGTGGAGACCTCTATTTTGGACAAAATTCAGTCTTTAATATCATTTATTCACCAATTTTTGAACTGCAAAACAAGAGATGCATTTTCAGTGAACAAAAGAGAAAAGCATCATCAGAAATTGTGTTCTACGCCACTCTTTGCATATTGCTGACCGAAAGTCAACTTTATAAATCCCTGCAAGGAATTGTGGTGTAACTAGAAGATCTATTAGTCTTTGCATTGAATCCAAGTCTCGCTATTAATGTGACATAGATCTAGATGTTATATGGGTCAATGCCAAAAAGCTCTCTTTTTCACATAATATTCCTTTTTGTGATCGTGTTATTTCAGTCATTTTTGCTCCGATTTGTGTTTTCTTTGTGCATGGTTATTCAAAATTGATCCAACAACCGGCATGAGCAAGATGATCACAGTTGTTTCTCTCATTTTCTTCGAATTTGAATTTGATTTTGGAAAATGACTGATTTTTTACATTTTCAAAATGGACACATTGTATGGGACCTCAGAAAAACCAAAATAAAAGGGTATTTTGTTTTATCTGTGGATTCTTTCAGGTATCTTTTGTTTAGAGTGATAAATCAAGATGACAATACTGAACAAAAAAAGTTTCTGCATGGGCTTAGTAAGTGATAATTGCTAGTTTTAAAAAAAAATGGCTGGACATTACTTGTGGTGTCACGCTTTTAATGAAAAAATAAGAGCCTACTGTGAAATACCTCACTGTAATAGCAGGTTAACCATGTGTTCCAATAACATGTTATCCTTCAAATAATGGGAATTGTTGCCTTTGGCTGGTCAGTTTTCAGCTGCAAAGGCTTCACAAAGGAAGTTTGAGAAATCATGTATTTTGTAGTCACACCGTAATGTCCAGCCACATTGCAAGAATACAGTCATTTCATTTTCCCAGTCCATCTATACAGGTCTTTTGTAGTTTGTATGTAGTCCTTCTCATATGGGGAAAACAGGATGGTGTTTTCAAAATGAAGAAATGCAACAACAAATCTCCAGAGAAATTGAAATTTTTGTCGTCACACTATATTTAATATTAACGTCCGACACGTTCCTCTATCTGTTTGTAATGACCAACATTTTTTTGGTCTCTTTTTTGTCTGATTCTTGCTCTGATAAGTTTATTTGCAACATGTTCCCTAAAAATGCACTTTCCCAGTCCCAGCAATGAACACAGGATGAAAAATGAGAAATCTGGCACTGTGAATGGCCACCATCACTAGAGTTTCTATAATCATGATGGTATTATCTGATAAGTGATATCCTTGATTTTACTGGAATTAAATTCAAATTATCTTGGCTGTCAATGCTAACTGAAGTACTATGTCCATTGTATTGTCACTGTATATTTAACAATTACACACTTGCTTAGTTAAAAATGGGGATTTACATTACTTTTCATGGTTTGTCATCCTGTAACGTCCAGCACAAAATAAAGAAATAAAGTCATCTAATTTTTGTAGTCCCAATAATAAATCCAAATTATCTTGGCTGCCATTGCTAACTAAAGTATTATGTCCATTATATGGTCACTGTATATTTAACAAGTAAATATTTGCTTAAGGATGGGGAATTACATTACTTTTCATGGTTTGTCATCCTGTAACGTCCAACACAAAATAAAGAAATAAAGTCCCATCCAAATTATCTCGACTGAAGTATTATGTCCATTGTATTGTCAACCGTATTTAACCATTAAATACTTGATTGAAAATGGGGAATTACATTACTTTTCAATGTTTGTCATCCTGTAACGTCCAACACAAAATAAACAAATAAAGTTATCTAATTTTTATAGTAGCAATTATAAATCCAAATTAACCGCTAAAATTAGTAAATTTAAATCAAGTCTCGATAGGAGGAGCAGTGCATGATAAAATCTGTCCTCATTAACAACACTGTAAAAACTTTAATTTTGCCTTTTGTGGCGGACGTTATTGTGACTACAAAAGAGCAGCATGTTTTGTGCATTAAGTGCCTTCTTTTATACATCACTGAAACTTTTGGCTAACAGTAATGATTTTAACACTCAATTACAGGTGAAATGTGCATTCTTTGCCATATTAGTGACTTTATTGCTACTTTTCTGTCATCACAGTAATGTCCGACACGTTTCACTTTCATGTGAAAATCATCCCATTTCACCAAATTAAGAACACTTACAGCCATAAAACTTATAAAATCTAAAACAAAGATGGTTAAAGTGTCACAAAATGTGTCTCTTTTCCCCTTTGTGTGTTGGGCATTTTTCAGTCCCTCTGTCCAGGTTTCTATTGGAGCTTTTTGGCACTGACCCATATGCATTTTTTGGGCATGGAACAAACAAGGAAAATGTGCGAGATTTATCTTGCCCGGGTCGGCTAGTATTTTATATTCAGTGATGTGGTAAATTCCACTTTTAGTATTACTGTTAGCTGGTTGCAGTCACATTTAAGCCCGACCCATGTTAAAAATCTGCAAATTGTGTGCAGCTTTAGGTGTGTCTATTACACTTACAGGTATTAAATGTCTTCCCAGTGAAAGAATTTTAGAAAGTACTGGTGAAAAATGTCAAATTGACCCCAGATCACTGGTAGGCTTGACCAACCTTTATGTTGATCTTTTATTCTTTCAGGTAAATTTTTTCGCATTATGCCGCGGGTACACTCTCCTTCATCAGGACGCAGACGCACGAGGAACAGAACTAAAGATGCTGACCTTTCATCAGATGAAGATGAGCA
This sequence comes from Onchidella celtica, assembly GCA_963931925.1. Lineage (NCBI taxonomy): Eukaryota > Metazoa > Mollusca > Gastropoda > Systellommatophora > Onchidiidae > Onchidella > Onchidella celtica. The sequence continues at coordinate 9,405,267 of OZ007577.1, forward strand.
GAATGTTAGTCAAGACAAAACTTCTGCTGGTGAAAGTGACCTGTCAAACACCAGCATTTTGAGTGATTCAGATACCTCATTCAGAGACTGTCACCCAAGGCATTATAACCTGGATGATTCAAGTAGTAGCAGGAGCTATGGTTCTCCCTCTCTTTCAACCTCCTCTTTGTATCCAGAAACCAGGCTGTTGGAGGAAGAGGCAAAGAAATACGGATTTCAAGTTGGTGAAAGACCAAAGAGTTTATCTCCTGAAAGTCGGGGACTGAGAACGCGCAATCAGAAAGAGGACAGGTATTCCTCGATGAGTCATGACCCGAAGAAGCAGCTGTATCCTGATCTCTCAAAGATCGACAGACATGATGATGTCAAACAGAAAACAGCTAGATTAGATGTAAATTCAGACTCAGGGTCTGCACCAATATTTGTAGGTTTAGGCATCATTGTGTTTTTATTTATACTATGGTGGCTCATTTCCTCACCCACACCCACACCCGATAATAAGAGTACTACTCCACCCTTTGATAAATTTGTCACTTACATCAATCAGTTGGAACAAAATCTACCAGGTCAGGAGAAACGTTTGTGGAAGACTGTCAAAGCTTCAGTCATGCATGTACTGAGGGAAGATCACTCTGACTATCCTGTTGTACTTTTGGTGGCATCTCAGACTCCATATGCCTCATTAACATCTTGCATTGCCAATGAAATAACTGCTGCCTACGAATCATCTCTTGGCCTTGAGGCAAAGTTATCAACAACCAATGTTAATCAATTGAAACATCTTGATTCAGCTGGACAGAAGAAAAAATTAGATGAGGCTTTGCATTCAGCTTTTTTCAGTCACCAAAGGAAATCTTTCATCATTGAAAATCTGCAGTCACTCTCACCAGAAGCTGCCTTATTGCTTCATGGTTACTGTGACAATGACAATGCCCCTTATAAAGATGTAATGATAGTGCTGACATTATATGAGGAAGAGACAGTGGTTAAATTTGGTAACTCTGACACAGTGGAGAACTATCTCGAGTCACTATGGAATGCTGGTTTGGACACAGACAAAGTGAAAGCTATCATGAGCCGGATTGCCAACAACATAGTTGTGGTGGGACAAGAGGATCAAAGTACCGTGGGCAGAATCTGTCATTAAGTTTTGAAATTTATTAAATACATAAATACGTGTATATATATATCATTTATGTAATATCAGTTGGCTGCATAAAATATATCGGTGCTTAGGTCGTCTTTCACATTTTGAAATGTCCTCCATTTTCTATCCCACTCCAGTTTCAGTTCACTGAAGATTTCTTCAGAATATTTGAAAAACCCACAGAAAATTTGTAATGTCGTAGCAACAAAGTTATTGAATTCTGTTTGAATTGTACTTTGCATAATTGTAGTGTTGTTGTTTTTTTGCCCGAAGAAGGTCCTTATACACCAAAGGCTTGTGTGATTGTTACCCTCTTCATTTTTCATTCATTGTAACTTATCTTTATTGTTTTTATCTGCGGTTTTATAATATACAACCATTTTGATTTTTTTTTTTTTTTGGCCAAATTTCAGAACTGAAGATTGCTTTAGAGTAGCTGGAAACTTTGAGCATGTATTTGACAAATTTAGGCCCAATAGGTGGGGAAACTTAATTTTTCTAGTGAGTGTGATGATGCATTGTTTGCTTTGCATGACCTGAACATTTCTAATTTTGACTGTGTTTAAAGTATAATGTATTGAGTAGTTAATTGAAGAGTTTTGGCATTGGCATTCCAGGCATATTCCGCATTGATCCCTTCAATTATTAGTTCATAAGCAAAGTGTCAATGGTTTGTGGATGATTTATAACTTCTAAATCAGTGGTACTCAGAGCCTCAGTCTACATTCTTCTTTTGCAGTCCCAGGTTTCCTTGATTCCTCACCTGACATATAATCATTGTTTTGGGTGATATTTTCATGTACATTGCTAAAGGTATGACAAACAAAGGGAGGGACAGAAATGGCAGATTGAAGCATGGTGCTGAAAGAGAATTGCTTCAGCGGATTTAACAATTAATTTACATTTTGTTTTATGTATTCAAATATAATATATAATTACCCTAGACAGCAAGGAGAAGAGCGGGCGGATGACCAATTGATTTTTTTCATTATCAATCATAATAACATGTGTCTTTTTTGAGTATATTATATATTTGTTTGGATGCAAAGGCCAGTAATAAAGTTCAACTTGAACCTGTAATAGCCACAGTTATGAAGTGCCACTCGAGCATAATTGAACACAATTTTCAAACCTTAGTACAGTAATTGAACAGCCCCAAATGGGATTCAGTCTGAAACAGCAGGTTTTAGTGAACTGTTACATGTACTGTAATTCATGACCACCCTTATGGATGTGTGCACTGGTATTTCATTTACATACACAGTGTTCAGAGTACATTCTTTCCCAGTTTGCAGTTTTGCTCTGACTGAAATTATTCCCCAATTCCTCCATTAGCTAAAATTCTTCCCCTTTGATTTGATATGGCTGCCATGGAGCTAAGTGCCTCCCGATTGAGAACCACTGCTGTAAATGGAAGTTATCTGAAAGCTGAAAAGTAGGCTATGTAAATGTATGTAGTACACAAATACAGTACATGTATTGGGAAAGGCATCAAAAGTTTGCTGCAACACAGTTGCTGTTTTGGACGGTCATTTGCTGTCTGTTTTGTTTCTCTTTTGTCTTGGTTGTTATTGGAAAATCCTAAGAGGCGGAATCCCAGCCAGGAGTAAATTTATGGATTTTGGATTTGTACATATTTTTTTTAGTACTGTTATTTGGTCATCCTTACTTGTTCTAAGTGAAATAACATTGTTATGTGCTACTGTTCTTGTGATTTGAACTTAAAAAATAATAACGTTAAAAATGGTATTGTAAAATTTCCCCTTTCTTAGCTACTCCATCATGGTAAAAGTGTGTAAATTCAAATACCTGAACAGAGCAGGGCTGGGGTAAATTTACTTCCAAAAAAGTGCCCGGATAAACAGGGCGAAAAAAGTTGGGAATCCCTCATCCAAGACAAGGAAAAGAGATGTCCAATGTCAGCCTAAAGTGGGTGATAATTTTCTTTGACAAATTTGTATATAGTGTAGTTTTTTGTTGTTGTTTTTTTATAAGGGACCAACCAGCCCTCCAAAGGCATAAAATTTAAATCTTTAGGCCAGGAATGCTGCTTCTCTTAATGAGAAACTACATACTGTTGGCCAATATTGGATGCCTTGCACTGGCTTACATTTGCAGTAGTTCATCTCAAGTGTAAATGATAATGCCAGTTTGAGGTCACCATAGGTGTACATACTGTGTGTAAGTAACATTTACTGAATCAGTGAATGTAATGATGAAAGTCTTGTGAATTTAAAATGCATTTATTTATTGCTGTTTCATTTGCAACATGCTCTTGCAACTTTATTTGTGGAGGTGACCTTAGATTTTGATTGCTTACTGTGTATTTTTTTTATTTGTCATGCTTTTCATTTTGATTTAGTTCAGTTTGTTGCTTCTAGCCATATACTATGCCATGAAATTCAAATAAATTAAAGCAATAAAGAAGTAGCGACAAATGAGAAACTTGTCAAGCTTTGATTTGATAGTCTAAGTTTGTGTATTTAGCTTGATCTTGAAACATGCTCGAACTTCCGTTATCCACACACATTTGATACACACTTCCTTCAAACATATTATTGCTTATTTGATATAAATTTTCATCATCTGTTATCGCCATGTATTTGATACAAACAAATATTTATAATATTGCCACATTTTTTGTGCAAATTTTCTGTAATATCACCACATATTTGACACAAACTCCACTTTTTATTGCCACATATTTAATTGAAATACTGTTGCTGCATGATGTGTTAAAAACTTATGAAAACGCAAATTACAGCTGATATACATTGTACATGACATGCGCCAGTAAATTTGTAGAAGTGCTTTCAGCCTTGTCATGCTTCACCATTCAAAAGTATAAACGAAAAGTACTTGTAACCGAAACAGACACAGACAGACATTGGATGAAAGACACATGGAGACAGGAGTCGATTTGTTCACAACAGGTAGGTAGATGGGTGGGTGGTTACACACTTGCAGATAGACACATAGATGGTTCAATAGACTGTGCCCGTGCATGTTGTGACAGTATGTATATGAAAGTGTGAGCTTTAATTCGCTCACGACTTCTCTTATTCGGACCTGCTTCAGAGAGAAAAAACGAAAACTAAACAAAACAAAAAACACTACAGAACCTCATCCATTTATTAAATAAGCCTCTTTTGTTTGCCAAAGATCCAAGTTGTAATATTAAAGATACATGTAGTATAGAAATGTCACACATATACGACATTTCCATCCAACATGTGAAATCATCCTTTTTTGATACTGAGGGTAAGAGAAAAGTCTGCGGGACCTGGAAGTAGTGGAAGAAAATATCATTTGACAAGCTTCACATCTAATGTAATTATAATGCTTTGGTCTATTTTCTGGAAAGGTGATCCTGAAATGATCTCTGATATTTTGTGAATTCATAGTTACATAAAATGACTAAAGACTTTGAACTTTCAAAAAAGTTTATAATGGCAATGTAATTTTTGAAAATTGGTTTTGAGTATGGAGGAAGGACGTCGACACTATAGCAGCTCTATGGTTGTTAGGAAGACGCAAGACTACGGGTGGAATATAGCACTAGCAGAATGATAAGACAGAAGGCGGTCCTACCAAAGCGCTCACCTATCACGTTTGAAAACTGGAGCAACTTAATCGAGCCCCCTGTGAGTAATGAAAACATGGGTAGATCTGGCTTTACATCCATGATACAGAGAGAGGGGGGATGGGGAGCGGCAGGGAAGAGCGAGCGAGGGATTGGAGGGAGAGACAAGGAGGGCGGAAGCCGGTTTATCCCGGGCAACATCAAGTACCTCATCTAGTTTTCAGTCAGAGACTGACGTCACTGTTGGTTTAGTCAGTCCTAATAATGTGACTAGTGACTGTCGTATTTGTGGAGACCACAACACAGGGCCACAACTGGATTGACAACAACAACAACAAAACTATACAATCCAAAATGAAGAAAAAAAAAATTTAACTCTGAACTTACCGTGTTTTCATGTCCAACATTTATTACATTACCAGTAAAGCAGAGTAGTCACGCTGTACACCTTGTATGCTAAACAGTTTAGAAGCCCGAGAAACTGAGATAACATCTCTACAATCTTTGAAATAAGGGTATGCAGTACACGCAGAAGGCCCAGAAACTGAGATATCATCTCTACAATCGTTCAAACAATGGTATGCAGTACACATAGAACCCGAGAAACTGAGATAAAATCTCTACAATCTTTGAAATATCATATGAAATACACGTACTTACCAAAGAATGAAATGTCACATGCTATCGAATATTTGTACATATGAGGAGAAAAAAAATTAAATTGTATTAAAAAAAAAAAAAAGAAGCTTCACTTCCCAACATTTTCTTACTCACTTTCCTCCTTGGAAATTCTACGAAATTCGGAGACTGGCTGGAGTAATTTACTAGTGACGCGCGTTGAGAAAGACACAAATCGTGCTCGTGCGGGCAAAATGGAACTCGAGAGCGAGTCACAATTTATGCGCTGTGGCGGCATAAGAACCGAAATAGGATTTCTGGCCATCGCATGACTCGACAGACCGAATATTTTTGCCTACACACGTTTTCACTCTCCGTAACTTGTCTTGGAATTGGCAGAACAGAAATACTCATATCTCTTTTGGAGAAGATTTTAAGCGATATGAAGACTAATTTTGAATATTATGCTAATGGCTTGATAAAGATAAACGTAGATTCTACACGACACTTCTGCTGGCCTCAGAATAAGGAATACAGTCTTCTCTGTGGGCGAAAATAAAAGAAAAACGGGGTTTTATTTGACATACAACTCCAACACTGCAAAACGGATCTGACCGACCAGCCATTGAATTTCTGACAATCTCTAGTGGAAAGAATGTCACTGACAAACATTCTCAGCAAGAACCCCACCCTCCCCCTCTTCCATCTGAATACAAAGGAAATATTGTTCTCGTTCATTTACGACTGAATCTTGTACACATTGTCTTTGCCACAATTTTAGGTGCCATAACTTGAATCACGTGGTTTGAGAGACTCACGCGACAAGGTTAGATGACAGACGAAACCTGCACGAGGGGAACTCGATGTCCTGAGCGATTATGTGCTTGACCCTACCCAGAGTCCGCAGCTTGTTGACCTTGACTTTTTCCATTTACAATTTCGATCATTCTTCTTTCTGCTCCTGGAAAAATACATATATATATATACATGTACATGTATAATGTAATTACAACATCGCTGTCGAATCATATTAAACTGCTTTGTAGCTGAAACGTGAATGTTTGTTCCTTAGTTGGGTTGAAGACAGCGTTTCCAAAACATTTGTTTTAGTGCCGAAAGAGAGTCGGGTCGTTGCTTTCGAGAACAATTAAAATTTATCTTCACTAGCACCTGAAACCACCACTGAGCTCAAACATACAAAGAGGCTATTTATTATGATCTTAATGGAAGGACAGGTTGGGTAGCACGGAAACATCAGTACCGAAGGTTTGTGTTCTCTTTATAACACAGTGTTTACACGCTTATCGAATGTGGGGATCTCCTCTGGACAACGCAGCTCATGTCCTGCAGTTTGTAATACTGTACACGTATTACAAATCCTCCTCCAGAACTTGTTGTTTTTCATTCAGTGTTTCATTCCCTTTCTCATGATTTTGTTTTGTTTTGTTTTGTCGTATCTTTCAGGCGTTTCTCTGAGAAGTTCACGATCTCCTCTCTCTTTCTCTCTCCCTCCCTATCCTACATTATTGTCCTTTTTCTTCTTTCTCCCGTACCTCTTCTCTCTTTCATATTTGTTATCCCCATGGCATTTCTGCTCTTAGTCCTTTCTTTCGATATATTGTGAACAAAATGCATAACGTATGAACTTCCTTTTACAACAATCACAAGGTGATATAATAGCTGGTTTTGTGGTGGTGGTGGTTGGGGGGGGGGGGGGGATAGATATAAACATTCTATTCTCTAAAGCCTTTAATTTCCTCGCGCTCAAAATGGGACAAAGAAAAAGTCAGTGGATGCTTACGAGAAAACTCAGCGACCAAGACAGACTAGGAAATTTGGTCAATTCAGTATCTCGTAGGTGTCTGCTCTCGTAGGGTTCTGGCCCTACAAATTGCAATTATTGTTCTTCATACCTCACTGTCACCTTGTGCCTAACCCTATAGCGACCAGCCTCTTATCGGTGTTTATTCACTTACTGCACTTCCCCGGTGGCTTCCGTTTTTCCAGTCCGTACAGCATGAGTTGCTTCCACACGAGGACGATCTTCTTCTGCTCTTGACCCCTGTTAAACATGACATGGCATTCGAACCTCCCATTGGCTGGCAGCAATCCGCACCTTTGCCGAGTTCATTCCCGCACCGATCTATGCTGCAGAGGCGCAGCTTGAGCCGCATGATCTCCGAATCCTGCAAAACCCAGTTCGTAACAGTTATCTTTTCTTGTATCTCTGCATTATTGTATGATAGAAATGAAGTTTTAAGCAGTGTGTGTTGGGAGAGGAGGAGGGGGGGGGGTTTGTTGTGGGAGTCTTTTTGGTTGTTTTTGTTTTTGTTTTCACACGAAAGACGAGATTTGGGCTGCATCAGGCCGCCGACAAGTGAGTGTCTAATGAGAGTACTTGGTGAAATTAGCTCAGACCCTATCCCGAGCGAGATTTGAAACGGAGTTGTGCTCGGGGTCAAACGCTTTAACCACTGGATCCTCGCCCGGGTTCTCCTCGATCTTCAGTGAAACTGAAGTATGGAAATGAACTTAAAATGTTTAGAGTTATGTAGGTCATAGGCGAAGAAGTCAAACATCTAGGGGTGAAAACGATATCTTACTCGAAGCGTGATACAGTCTTTAGTAGCCTGCAGCTGGTCCTCTTTGTCCGCGATCTTATTCTGCAGACACTGGTTCTCTCTGTTGAGGGTGTCCACTTTCTGGTAGTAGCACTTTTCCAGTTGGGCAAGTTGTCGCTGCCCTGTATTCACTTTCTGCATCAGGCTTGCGTTGCATTCCTCCAGCTCCATCTGACCGTTTCGCATCTGTTCTATCTGACAAAAGTAACAGAAAATGAGTGTGCCGCCAATGGAGAAAAGGAACTCTGCTACAGCTGAGCCCACAGGTAAACCACCCTGTTTTATTATATTACTATTTTCGGAGTTATTTGTTGGTGTTGGAGGAGGGTGGGGGGGGGGGGATAAAGTTATCATAATATCTTGACCATACTAACAAATTTTTGACATTTCCTTGTATCTGGGCAGAAAAAAAAAGGAGAAAGAGTTGGAGGGGGGGGGCAAATTGGTGTATTAGCCTAAATAATAATATTTGCAATACACCTAATAACAGTAACCTTACTACACTTCATAGGTTTAGAGATTTCCGTGGCTCTCTGACAAATTTGTTTTCAAGCCTGGTCTTGCTACGCCGTTACCGAAGAGTCCCGAAGGGTAGCAGTAATATAGCAGTGGCATTTTCCAAAGCATATCTATATAATAAAGTTACAACAAAACCCCTAATAGTCCTATGGACTCGGAAACTACACAACGTACCGACCTGAAATTTGGTACAAAGAATTATGGGATAGCGAACATTGTTCCTATCGCTATAGACAAACAAAACCGTTTGTTATTTCTGAGTTAATCGGTAAATGCGGTTATAATTAAAGACTAAATTCACGAGGGCGTTTGATCCGAAATTTACGATCAATAAGATATTGATGTATGTTTCTAATCTATATCTATATAATAAAGCTACAACAAAACCCCTAATAGTCCTATGAACTCGGAAACTACACAACGTACCGACCTGAAATTTGGTACAAAGAATTATGGGATAGCGAACATTGTTCCTATCGCTATACACAAACAAAACCGTTTGTTATTTCTGAGTTAATCGGTAAATGCGGTTATAATTAAAGACTAAATTCACGAGAGCGTTTGATCCGAAATTTACGATCAATAAGATATTGATTTATGTTTCTAATAATAGCCCACTTCCGCCTACACATGACGTTATCACTTCCTGCGATGTGTTCACTAACAAACAAACTAACCCGTGCGCAAATCATTGCCATTTGATGGATGCTGACGGGATGCGCAGGATGTCAACTCGCAAAGGGAGAGCAGTAAAACTTATCTAAAAACAAACAAACAAACAAAAATAAAATAAAGCTAAAGGAACAGGCAAAATGAAGCAGGTCCATAATAATCACCCAGAACTGAAACTAATAAATCGATTTATCCCGGGCAGGGCCGGGCAATTCAGCTAGTTAAAACAAAAATATGTACGGCGAGTAACTGATCTGAGAAAGAGATAGCAAAGTAAATTCTGGAACTTTCTGGTTTTCCATGGCAAATTGTCTGGGCCCATTTAATAACATTTTATATGATTCTCGGGATTGTTAAATTCACGTGATGCCAAATGCTTTGTAAAACTGGTTGGTGGTTTTAGACGGTGAAAAAGTATTACATTAATTTCAGCGCTCCGAAAAAGTACCGTGTGCTGTATTTATGCATTGGTTGAAGAGACTATGGAGAAAAATTACATAGTTTCTGAATTTCCATATACATGTAAGAGCTGAAGTTACAAATTTAGTAACGCATGTGTGCAATTTTTAAAATATTTCACACACACACACACACACACACACACGCGCACACACACACACACAGAGCTGTTCGCTTTCTGCACAGAAAACAGAAGATAAAAAACGATTTATTCAAAAGGAAAAAAAACAAGGTAATTTCCTGATAATGGTCAAATAACACTGCGAAATGTGTAAAGTACTGCTCTGGGACACACATTTATTTTCAGCATCAGTTTACTGCGGGGTTTCTGGGTGTTGAGCTCTCTCTCTCTGTCTCTCTCTCTCTGTCTCTCTCTCTCTCTGTCTCTCTTTCTCTCTCTCTCTCTCTCTCCCTCTCTCTCTCTTCCCATATCTCTCTCTCTCTCTCCCCCTCTCTCTCTCTCTCTTCCTGTATCTCTCTCTCTCTCTGTTTTTGGATAAGACAAATCAAATGCAATATTGTCGGCCACAAGTCTGCAAGCAAGTAGGAACTAAATGTTTCTCATTCATGCTGCAAGAACCAGTGTGTATATCACTCTCGCTTTGCGGCGACAGGCACTGACGCTTTACAAACTCCTTGCGGGCCTGAATTTGGTGCGATCTCGCCACGTTACGTATATTTATAAATTAGTAAGAGGAAAAGAAGTGGAGAAAGAGTGTCCCACCTGTAGTGTTGTCCGGTACATCAGTCCGGTACATCAGTCATTTAAATGTGCTGTGATTTTTAGAAAACTACAGTCAAAATAATCCAGCCTACGGCCCCGTGCTTACAAAAATCATGGTTTCCTCACCAACGTGGATTGCATAATACAATCACACCGTCATAATTTAATGCTGCACCGGAAAGTGCAGCCAAAGTAAGAAAGATGACACCGGGAAAAAGAAACATTGGTCCAAAATACGGACGGGGAAAAGCTAAGAATGTTAGACTTTTAGACTATAAATTGCGACGAGGAAAAGGCACGGCACAACTTTTATTTTAAAAATTCTTCTTCTAGGTATAATATCAGCTTCGTCCCACAATTCCATTTGTCCATCGCAAACTACATTTATGTGAAGAAAAAAATGAATTTAGATGAAACTGCATAGTTCTAGTTTTTGTGCTTGCCTCGGAGTTCTCAGCGTGTTGCAGCTTGTATTTATTTAGATTCTCGCAACCACCATTTTGCTGGTCATTACCTCTTTCTCCAGTCTGTACCGCTGATCCGCCAGTTGCTGCGTAAGCTGCGATGTTTCCGTCTCCAGGCGACACTGTAGACTGGAGATTTTGCTGGCCATACAATTTCTCTCTTCTGTCAAGCGATAAATTGCTCCGTCTTTTTCCTGCAGGGAGATTTGCACTTTACGATAATAGAGCAGGTATGGATCAACCGGTGACGGTCGAAATAAAGATGGTTCTAACGCTACAACGGGACATATTTTAGGTATTTGTAAAGAAAAAAAAAACCTACCTAAATTGACGAGCTTACTAACAAGAGGTGCTGAGGTTATTTTTTGTGTTAAAAGAAAAAAATTAAACTCCTTACAACAAAACAGAGACGGCAAAGGAATAACAATCAGCACATTGAAAATGGTGGTAATGTGCCTGTAAAGCTGACAAAATCATGTAAAATAGTTGCTATGTTTAAGCTAGAAACTTCACTGTCTTAGAAATCACCATTCAGGTATTCAGTACCATGTCAAACATCTAGGGCTCCTACATTGTCAGTATGATTCATGATTGTGGGGAGGAGATTGCCTTCCCGAATGACCAACAAAGTGGTTACGCTTTATAGTATAGTTTACAACCTGGTTACGATTAAAATCATGCTCGTATAATGGGCCCATAACGAAGATGCTGTTATTGCTTTCACCCTATAATTTCTTTTCAAACTCAGTTTAGTTTGGAAAGTCGGAAAGTTATATTCTTTACAGATATTCATCCGTGTACACACATACATGTACATATGCGCTTTTAACGTTTAATAACCCCCCCCCCCCTTTCAATTTCATCAGCCTAGCTACTTATATACACACAAGACGGGCTGCTTTCACACACACAAAGGTGCACTACTTTCACCCACACATAACGATGCATTACTTTCAATCACACACAAAGATGCACTACTTTCACCCACACACAAAGATGCTTACTTTCATCCACACACAAAAATGCACTACTTTCACCCACACACAAAGATGCTTACTTTCATCCACACACAAAGATGCACTACTTTCACCCACACACAAAGATGCTTACTTTCGTCAACACACAAAGATGTACTACTTTCACCCACACACAAAGATTTCCTACTTTCATCCACACACAAAAATGCACTACTTTCACCCACACACAAAGATGCTTACTTTCATCCACACACAAAGATGCACTACTTTCACCCACACACAAAGATGCACTACTTTCATCCACACACAAAGATGCTTACTTTCACCCACACACAAAGATGCACTACTTTCACCCACACACAAAGATGCTTACTTTCACCCACACACAAAGATGCACCACTTTTGCCCACACACAAAGATGCACTACTTTCACCCACACACAAAGATGCTTACTTTCACCCACACACAAAGATGCACCACTTTTGCCCACACACAAAGACACACCACTTTCATCCACACACAAAGACGCACTACTTTCATCCATACACAAAGATGCACTACTTTCATCCACACACAAAGATGCACTACTTTCACCCACGAAGAAAGATGCACTACTTTCATCCATACACAAAGATGCACTACTTTCACCCACAAAGAAAGATGCACTACATTCATCCATACACAAAGATGCACTACTTTCACCCACACACTTGTATAGCTATCCTCAGGTCATCACTTTCCCTCCGAACTTTCTCCAGATCTCTCTGACAACAGCTGAGATCTCGCTTGGCGTCGTTCACTTCGATAGCCAGGGTTTGTAACTGGTCTCTGAGGACGAAGTTCGAGGCGGAAAATGCGAATTTGTAAGGGAGGTCATTTAATATTTTGAATGTTCCATGTATTTTTGCATTTACTTCCCTTGACTAACATTAACTTTCATAACATTATATTAATTTTTCTCAGTGTGCTTGAAATTTTTCAGTAGCTGTCAACAGCATTGCGTATCCGATCAATGGAGAGGGGGACTGATTAAATTAGGGGATGAGCGAATATTCAGGAATCCCAGATTTTTTTTAATGTTTTTTTTTCGCTTTTCGCAGGAGGAAACGCTAGTACATGATATAAATCATGAATCTGAGAGTGAGGATCTCAAATCAGACACCGAGAGTATAAAAAAAAGAGCTGTGAATGGTATTTTGCGTTAAATAATGATTTATAAATGTTTGGGTTTTTCGCAAAGTGGACTTTTGAATCTGAAGATCCGGGCATTGAAAGGGCCATTCCCCTGAATGATACTAAACTTTTACAGCGCTGACTGTACCTGTTCAGCTTGTACTCTTGGCACAGTTCCGTGTACTGTGCGCGCTGTTCGTTATACTTCTTCTGCAAGCAATCTCGGATCTGAAATTTATAAACGTCAAAAACTAACACAGATCTTTGAAATCACGACTTCTGGTAGGCCAGAGGAAGTCACTGTGCAAGCAAAGTGACCCGAGGCTCAGCCGGGAGTGACCGCCACAAAGAAGGTAAAAATTGAGTTCTATGGGCAAGTTGTAACAGTTGATATAACTTTCAGCATGTTGTGATAGGGAGATTTATATGATCTGAACTGCTACCATTTAAAAAACGAAACTGTCTCGAACTGTTGAAGAAATGAATAAAAAAAGGATCCGATGAACAGCTAACATTAACGTTTAATAACTGTAAATGAACGCTGGATATCTCAGAACTTACTTACGGCGAAGGCACGCAGGTCTACCTACAAAAACTTAGACTGGATCTTGCACACACACACTCGCTCGCTTGCCATCCTTATAGGCCCCTATACCCATCCAGATGGAGTGTTCACGATCTGGCTTGACTATACAAATCCAGAAAATACGGGACGCATGAAGGCCACCTAATGGCACTTAGACACGTCACAGAATTGCGACACTCCAAAGCCAACCTCGCGCAACTACCCCTACATGAATGAAATAGTACGTTCTCGATGTACCTACAATAAAACAAATACGTTACACAGCAAGACGTCAAAGAGAAGTAAAAACTAGCACACAAGGGGTCGCCGAGGGCTGCAGACAACATTGTTAGCCCGTAGGACGCAACACAAGTCCTAAAACTTTCCTTTTACGACGTTTTGGTCTCCCTTGGAAGAAGAAGCGATGCCGATATATTGGTGAAGAGGAAGTGTACAATAGTAGCCAAGAAAATGTGAGACTGAGGCTGTGGAGGGTCAATGGCGAACACATTTCACAATATTAAGCTAGACTTTCAGGAAACGCAGAGTAGCCAGGTTTCTCAGATGGTTTTGACTGTTCGAGTTTAGGAAAAGCACGTCGACACGATAAAGACCGTACCGCGCTAGGAGGAAGCAAGATGACTGATAGGACGGAAGAAGACCCTACAAGAAGCGCCCACCAACCGCCCGCTTCTGAGATTGTTGAGCGAGTTGCAAACTGAAACTGCTATGTTGCAGCAAGTGGAGCGGGACAATCTGGCAATTGCTACCAGACTTTATGAAACTGTATGGGTCATCCATCTCAGATGATATGTTAGATCATTTAGAAATCAGTTCGGACCAAGATAGCCATCCAGACTCTCAAAAATATTTTAGCGAGAGGAATTTAAATTTTATTTAAAACGGTCAGATTGTCGGCGATAACACCCCCCCCCCCCTCCAAACACCAACACACAATTACACAAACATAAATTTTGATATTTGCATGGAAGGAATGCTGGACAGAGATATAACAGTTAGATGGCTGAGAGAGATGAAGGTATGATGGATGGAATGTATGGCAGGATGGAATGAATTACAAATGGATGAGTGGAATGAATGTAAGACAGATGAATGGACAGAATCAGTGCGTGACGGGTGGCTGAAAGGAATGAATTTATGACAGAGAGATGGATGGCTGGAAAGTGTGACAGATGGAAGATTGCACTACCTCCTCCAGTTCTTTAGTTTTGGCGCACAATGAACTGATTTCAGCATTTGCCCTGTTGAGTCTCTGGTCAGCTTGCTCTAGTTCCGCCTCTTTGTCACTCAGGGCGTGCTGATAGCGGCAACACTTCTCTTCACATTCGGCGATCTGGTTAGACGATACAACACTGTATATAACGTTAGATATCTCTACAAGAGGAAAACGTCACGATGTCCATGTCTGACTCAGTCTATCACCACAGCAAGATTGGTGGGGCATTGAGTCCAGTCTTGTTTTGTCTCTGTTTTATCTTAGTGCAAGAGGTCTCTCTTTCCGCCAGCTGAGTCAGAATAGTTTTGAAGCGCTCGAACTGGTGAGACAAACTTCTATTCTATCAGTCTCGACGGTGTGGGAGGTTCTGCATAACTTCATAGTTCAGATCTCACACTAAAGCCGGAACAAAACAGACGTGATTCGGTGCGCCAGCAGCCTAGACACGAGTCCACAGAACTTAGAGGGATTCATGGAACTTGCTCGTTTCATTTAGGCTGTGACACTACAAATGTAACATTTAGGACAAACGCAAATTCTGTGACTTTACTATCAGGGGCCCTCTCATTTGAGTTGATATCTGAACGGTAGCACTTGCAAAATGAAATTGTGATGTGTGTGAGAAAGAGAGAAAGAGGGAGAGAGAGAGAGAGAGAGAGAAAGAGAGAGAGAGAGAGAGAGAGAAGATACACATACAGAGAAATAGAGAGAAAGGGAGAAAGAGAGAAAGTTGACCACGTCAAGTATCAGTCTGTGTATCCGACGCGAGTGTACCCTGACGCGGTACTTGTGCTTTTGTTGTTGTTGTTGTTGTTGTTGTTGTTGTTGTTGTTTGTACGACCAATCTAAATTTCTCGTCTGTGGAAAAAAAAAATGATTCTGATTCTGAGCGATCTTCGTCCAACCGCAGGCGCACACAGAGAGATGAACAAGCCAGGTTAATGAAACATCGCTGGGGCGTTACTATCGCTATCGACAAATCCGCAAAACAAAATATGTGATAACTCCATGGTTGCCATGACGGAAATTTACACACACACACACACACAAATCACCAGTGCATGTTTCCAACTGGTAGACAGTTTGTTCTGTTCCGACAACTAAATAGTTTTTCGCACCGGTCAATTAAACAATAATTGCTTGTACCGGTATACGCAGAGGTCGGAAACCTTTCAGATAGAAGCCATATTTGAGATTTCCAATAGAATTCATGAGTGAGCCACAAAGCGCATGAAAGTCTGTAATATGCTGCACGTTTATACCGGAAGTATTTTTTCTCACTTAAAGATTTTTTAAAACAGTTTACTGGCAACTAAGAAAAAGAAAGAGCCACAGATGAAAGGCAGAAGAGCCGCATGCAGCTCGTGAGCCGCTGGTTGCCGGCCCCTGAACTAGTAATGTTTTATTTACAGCACACAATGTTATGTGCAGACCATCATGTAATATCCGCATTGTGAGTCGATCAATAAGTAATCAAACATTTCTGAAAAGGGGCTTCGGCCCTATTATAGTCATGTTTTAATTACTACACCAAAATTATGATGCAGACCATCACGTAAATTTCCGTCCCATTGTAGATAGATCAATAAGTAATTAACATTTTTTGAAGTATAATTTATGTAACATCAAGTTTACTGCCACACGTTGGTTGATCAGTATAATGCAGGATATGGTCTGTAATGTATGTGTTACGAGTAAGATGACATTAGATAAGGAAGTTTCTTCCCTCCTTAAACAAGAACAAACCAATTAAGCGTCTGTTACTTGCAAAATCACCGTATGGTGTTCTTTTCACACGATCCTGTAACTTCACTGTGAGGTTTACGGAACCAGTCAAACACTGAACTTGTGAAGTGTTTTTTTTTTTATATAGACTGACATTAAACCAATTGAAATATGGCCTTTCAATGGTTACAAAAAAAATTATTTAAAAAAACTACCAGACGTGTTTCCATACATTCTGTGTCTAACATGCTAACATATGTATAAGCTTCATCCATCGCTTCCTTGTCTGACCAATTCTCATAAGGTGAACACATCTATGTGACTGCAGCTCACCATATGTGTTTTATCCTTGATCTCACGTTCATATTTCTGCAACTGTTCGTCCACTCTCCTCATACGACTCTCCATGTCTTGCTCGGCGTGTTCGATCGTGCGTTCCAAATCTCCAATCTGAAGATGACGTGATACATCCATCACAAAACCTTTTAAAGGAGTATTTTAATAGTGAAAATGACGGTAATTTCGATTTTCAAAACAATGCCCAGTTTTGAACTCTCAGCATTAGTTTTGCTTTGACAAGAAATAAGTGCCACAAACTGCTATGAGACAAATAAGGAGAAAGTGCATAATTATACGTCCCTGAATTATTTAAGAAGCTGGATAAACATTTCAACCCAAACTTTGATGGGCACTTATTATGAAGGCTTGAGAACCTTTGGCCCAGAAGGTTCTATGGACTGTTGACGTAATAAATAATTCGAGGCCCCCCCTCCCTCCCTGGTAAACTGTCGTGACGCAATGTTGTTGTTGTTTTTTTTAATGAGATATTTGCCACGCTTGAAGTCCTTGACAGCTAGTACAGTAGTAGGTCGTGTTATGAGTTGCGAGTTAAATTCTTAAAAGTAAGGTAATAACGTTTTTAAAATACCGTAACTATTGAGTGTGAGAAAGAAAATTATTCAGTATTTTGCTTGTCCTGAAATATGTGTTTACAGTGCGGCCCTCAATCTCTGTTGTAATCTATGTCTGTCCTCTATTGCACCCGTTACAAGTTCATTTACCCCTCACATCTGAACGTCTGAATGGTTTATTACGTTAGACGAGAAATTGAGTGAAACAAGGGAAATAAACCTTAATAAGGATCGGGAAACCCGTCAATCTGACCTTCTTGTCCCCAGCTTTTCCCCCTCCCCGTACATCTCAAGCACATGACTGTGTGTCGATTCTGTAAACTATTATTTGTCGCTATAAAATGGATGCAGTATACAGTGTAATGGCAATTGGTAAGTGAAGGTGATAGGAGGATGGCAAATGCAAGAAGGTTCTAAGAGGACCCTCAAATGCAGTAAAATGCTGAAACGATTCTATAGGCTTAATGTAAAAATAATTATATTACACTGGATCTTTAAAAAAAAAGAAGACGCTACATCCCACAAGGTTACTTAGGTGCAAGAAGATGTCACCCTTATATACAAGGAGATGCTAAACTGATCTCTGAAATAATGCCAACAGTTGTTAGAAATTATCCCTAAAAAGAAAAGGGCGCCACAGGGATTTCCTTACAATAGGAAAGATAATTACAGTTTCTGGCTTAAGTGGTACATTACTTATGTTTTTAAGTGGAATTATGAGTAGCGATCATTCCTGGATGGGTACGGTGCATCTTACAACATCTGAATAATCTCTATTCGTCTACGAACTCTTGCTTGCTGCAGAGATATTAGTACGTTTGAGACACTGAGAGAGCTCAATTGAAATTATTGTACCTCAATCGGTATTAAGGAGACTTCCTGTATTTGACTTTCATCAAGTACCCTCGTTTAGTGGATTAGATTCTGAGAATCGCGTACTCAGAGTGGATGCATGTCATTGCTATTACAATGTAACAATGTACAACTCGCATGTCATTTAAAATACTGGCAATAATAAACAAAGACAAAGAAGAACGAGAATAACTGAAGGCAAAAAGAAGAGGACTGCGAAAGTTCGAGAGAAAAAAAAAAAAAGGAAGAATAGTCAATGTACAGTTGATACTCTCAGGAAGGGGGAAGTAAGCAAAATTTTCACGACAAACTTGTTTTACCATGGCATTTTTCTCACAGATTTCACGCCGGGCGTTTTCCAGTTCACAGTTGAGCCGCTTGATTTCCCGAGCCATGTTTTCCATCTCTTTCACAGCCCAACTAATCAGATTTAAAAATAAAAACGCACAAAACAACAGCTGTATATTTGCCGTCAGTAATGTTTGGATATGTTCATGCCTAGGATCAGACCAGTTGACAGGAATCGTCTTATGCAACAGATCTCGACAACAAGATTCGAGGCAGCATCAACAACCAGATTTAAGACTCGGCTGAAAAGAACTGATAAAATTTATTTACATCTGGTTTGGTCACGAAGCCACAGAACGTTGAGAAAGGTGAACTGTAAAAATATGTCGTTCGATTTTACAGTATGGGGTCTCACGTGTCGTTCAGTCTAATCTAATGTTCTATTTCAGTTTCCAGAGAGATCTGAGTGCAAACTTTGGCCCTGTTTGTCCTTACAATCAAATAAAATGGAAGTTTTCACACACACACACACATACACACACACACACACACACACACACAGGCGGGCGGGTGTGAGGGAGGACAATAACCCGGGGCCAGGCTAGTATAATGGCCAGGCAACACTGAAAACGCTCACCCCTAACCCCTTTTTCCACACCCCCACATAAGCAAGATTTGTTTTGCGCTGGAACTGAGATCGTATGTAAGTCTGATAGGACATGGTCAGACATCGGTCAGAGTGCCAGATTTAGACATGATGAGGCCCCGAGCTATATAAGCTTGGAGGCCACTTGTTAAAAAGTTACACTATAAGGTCTCACAAAAGTATGTACCAAAACAGGAGCCGAGGCCGCCAGGAAAAAAGAAAATGAAAATATAGTATACTTATGTCATTTCATTATTTAATAACAAAGTTGTTAATATGAAAAATAATCATTGTTTTCAAACTAATAGGGTTAAACTTCTACTTAAAATATGATTCATATAAAGAATTAATAAATTTAAAGGAAAAAAACATTCTGAAATGTTGTTAGATCCCCGTGGACTGATTGGCCCTAAGCCGTAACCTATACAGCTGCTGATACTTAAATCCGGCGCTAAACCGTCATTCCCACATCATTAACGCCTTGGTCTCAAGCAAACTGAAGAAACAACGTCAATGCCGTAACCTATACAGCTGCTGATACTTAAATCCGGCGCTAAACGGTCATTCCCACGTCATTTCAAGCAAACTGAAGAAACAACGTCAATGTCGTGTTGTCATGACAAAGCCAGCAAAGCATCAAGAGAAAAACCATGTACATATCAGGGCCACCAATTTCAGCATTTCTATTCCTCACGGCCTTACAGGAAAACTCAGTGATCGTGGCAACAGCATCAACATTGCAATGACACACCCCCCCCCCCCCGTCCAGAAATAAAAGCATCAATAAAGAGATCAGCCATGTCATAGATACATGTCTACCAACTTGGCCCCGGTCATGAACATTTTCAACACTTCAAAAGACATCCCAGCCAGCAACACTACGTCGTTCCGGCGCCTTGCATTGACATCAAGTTTGCTCACAAGAATGATAATCGTTCCTACGTGGATCCACTGGTTAAAACATCCGCTGTTGTCTGCACCATGTAGGAAATCCGCCCCTAAGGCAATCCTACCAATTTTAAAGAAATCCTATAGGAATCCACGTGTTTGACGTACCGGTGCTGCTGGGATTGCAAAACTTTGGTGACTTTTTGAATGTGTTTTTTTACATGTAAGTGATGCTGAAGATACTCTGGAATATTTAATAGGTCTGCGTATCCTAAGAATTGTTCACAGACTTTCCATCACATAACGACACAGAATGAAACTAATCATTCCCTGTCAACCAGAAAGTTGTGTGGCAATATCATCAATTGCCGAGGTTGGGTTCTGACTCGTGTGTGGAGTACATTCGCCTTCTAGGCTTCTCCAACGGTAAGCCTACCATTCATGCGCAGGTCGGAGACGAAACCTTTGATCCCGCACCTCTCATTGTAACATGTTTAACTCACAAAGCAAAGAGTTTAAATTCATTCCATGAGGATTGTGTATCAATCAATTTTTGAGACATCAGGATAACTTTTAATTCTGCACCATAAATTGTACCTTACTGTAGATAAGCTAACCTTTACTGGGGCTCACAAACGCTAAGTCTCCGCATTGTTGAGAATTTTACAATTATTTTTTATTTTTTTGCCTACTGAAGGTCCATTGACTGAAAGCTTGATTTTGTCTTTCCCCTTTCCATTTGCGTTTTCTTATATCGTTGCGCTGTTATTTTTTACACTAGGCTTTGCTACATACAACCTTTTCTCTTTTACCCTATTTCAATTTTGCTAGAGTATCTTATGATATTTGAATCAGCCAATTTGTCGGCCCGCTTACCTCATCATCTCGACTTGCATAATAACTATCGATATCCCACCCTAGCCCATTCTTCGTGTAACAGTAAAAAAAAGTCGTAAAATGGAGAAAAAGGAATAAAAATTAACCGTTTACAATTTTCTGGTACTTGGAAGAATTTCATGCGCTGGTGACTTGAAAATTACCGATGATTACATAATATTGCATCTAAAGCAAGAATAGAGGATTGATTTGTTGCAGTGTTACCAAGTCTATTAATTCAGACCTTTC
Source organism: Onchidella celtica (assembly GCA_963931925.1). Classification (NCBI taxonomy): domain Eukaryota; kingdom Metazoa; phylum Mollusca; class Gastropoda; order Systellommatophora; family Onchidiidae; genus Onchidella; species Onchidella celtica. Next base: position 9,426,461 of record OZ007577.1, read on the forward strand.
GCACAGCAGCAAAAGTGAGCGGGCATCCACAATGAATATGATAAATCTACGTTCATAAGAGAGAGTTGCAAAATTAACCTCGAAAACTCCGAGCCAGTCACTAAACCTAAAATAAGTAATTTTTATCTGAACTCACTTTCAAAATTATATTCGTATTATGCTCAGCCATGACGATTTTTTTCTTTTTATAAACTTGAACAGTGCCTTTTCCAAGCCGTGTTTTACAGACTAGCATTCCTAGATTTTCCTGTTCTTGTTTTGTAAGAACTTTTCATCTTCCGGTAGTTTGGCGACCTTTTCCGTTGCAGCATTAAGTTGTCACGGCTTATGAAATAATATAAATCAAGATGCCGAGGAAAGCGTTATTTTTGGAAAATCGGACGTGGCTTGTTGAAAATAAAATTAATGCTTTCCCCCATTCTTTGTAAAGTAATCATTTTCCTCTTTTATTCATAATCGCTGCTACTTTTACCTTCTCGTATTATTCCCGGTCAAGGACCTTCCGCTTAATTCTTCACGGCATCAATATATACATTATAAAATGAGCAATAGAGAATATCGAACTTCAAAGACTATTCCTAGCAGTATTTCCAAACCAATCAGAGATAATGGATCGCAATTAATGTCACACATTTGCAAACAGTTCAGTTGTTGTTCATACCACTGCGCAGATATTCAACAAATTACATAAAATAATTTGCCTCATCCAAGATTTGTAATTACTGTAGTCTATTTCGCAAGTTCAGATATAAAAATGACTTCCTGATCAAGATAGATAAATTCAGATGTAATGTATTTGATAAGTGTAAGCTACTTCCTTCTTAAGCCCCCATATTTCCAGTGACAGGCAAAGAATCAAGGTCAGGGCCTCAGTCAAGAAATTCAAGAAGGAATTTGGAAGTTTTTCTCCCCACATGCACCTGTCAAAAGTTATTTGGCCTAAAATGCAGCAAATCTAGCTATTTAGAATGTCACGGTAATGTGCGTCAATTCATGTTGTGGGTGTGATTATGACAGAGAGGGAGGGGGAGGAGACAGAGAGAGCGAGAGACAGTGAGAGAGAGTTTGTATAAGACGGCGTCGGTTAGGGAGAGAGAGAGAGAGAGAAAGAGAGAGATTGTAATAAGAGTGCGATGGTGGGAAAGAGGGAGAGAGAGAGAGATGTAAATAGGGGGAAATGAGCATGAAAGAGTGGGAGAAAGGGGGAGAGCTGGTGACTGAGTAAAGAGATAGAGAAAGGACAGGAGAAAAGGGGCAAGAGAAAGAAAGGAGGCAGAGCAAAGAAGTGGGCAGAGTGAGTGAGTATGAGAAAGGGGCACCGAGAGACATAGAGAGAGAAGGAGAAGAAGCAGAAAGAAAGTATGAAAGTACTCACTCTAGTTTGTGCAGCGTCTCCTCCAGCTCCGCCTCCACTTTCTTCAGTTTCTCACGACACAACCGCAGCTGGTTGAGCACGTCGCTGTTGTCGTCCACTTTATCTCCAGTAGTCTGAGGGCATGGGGGGGGGGGGGGGGAATACACATATCAGAGACATTCGCCGTCTTGTGGACATCTAGGCTACCAGAACAAGGAAATCTCACCAAATCGAACACGCGCCAAATGCATTCTCCCGTGCGCATAAGTGTCTTTATTGTTTTAAAATACGGACCACTGGAAAACAAATTGCCGAAATGATATTTGTTTGTCTGAGAATTTTTAGACAATACGTAGGGCTGCCAAACCTTCAAAAAAAATTATCTCAATCGGAAAATAAACTGTGTTGAACATTTCAAACGAAGAAATGAGATCTCCATGCGTGACACCAGTTCTGTCTTCCCCTCATACACATACACATATAACCTCCACTTGTTCTGCCTCCCTGTTAAAGGTTGGATAAATTGAGTTGACATAATTATAACCATGAGAAAATTGAATCCTAAATCATGGCGATCGTTGTGAAAGAACATAATAATATCGATAGGTTGCGCAACACTTAATTCCTTCCACTAGAAACTGTTGGATATGTCACGAGGAGAGCAATACAGAACATTGCCATTTGACCAGAATATCCCGAGGAGAAATTGCAAAGTGCGACAGCGGCAGACAGAGATATGAAGCAAGACCTATGAAGATCAAAAACCAACCCCAGAAACAGAGCAAAAAACAAGGAAATGAAATCAATGCCGATGGCGGAAATCATTCTTTTTTATCAAAATCAAACGCTATAATAAGGAAAGAATATTCAACCCGTTCTGCGCTTTGAACTGAAATTACAGATGGGAAAGTTTAGCGCTGCAGTGAAGAAAGGAGCTGGCGATTGCGGCCTCTCAGGGAGAGCAAATGGAGCAAGTGCGCTGTCAATCTAGTGTGATCAATTATTGCAATTTCACGAACAACTGTTTCATTAGTCTTCATTACCATTACAAGCCCCTCCCCCATCCCAACCCCAACCCCAACCCCCCCCCCCTTTTTTTAAAAGTCCTGTTCCAAAGACATGAAAATAATAATGATTTTTAGAAAAAAGATTAAAATGAGGTCGCCAAAAAAGGCCGTAACTGAAGAAAGTTATTGTTGCTACAAGGGAGATCATCGGGACGTTTATTGTGCAATCTTTAGAGAGGATTGAGATAGACAGATTCAGGTTAACATTTAATCATCTCTCATGAACACATGAGTAGGGGAAGTATCTTCTCCGACCCACTGCCTAAAAAAAAAAAAAGTAAATACATCAAACTTGCCAGCTGGCATTTAGATACAGGTAGTAATCAAAAATAAATTCTTTTTATACGGAACTGGCCAACATTCGAAAGAATATTTTACAGTCTTTGAAGCAACTAACCAGTCAGTCTACCAACCAACCCCAGTCCATTCCTCACTGTAGCTAACCCGCCCTAGCTCATCCTCAATACGTCAGAGATTTTTCTTTAAAGGGGGGAGGGGGTGGAGGTGGGGGGTTTAATTATGCAGAGGATGAGAACTGCCGCCGTATGTGAATCGGGCAATTAAAATTATTTTGTCCTGTGGGCGCACAGATGATTTCCTCGTCAATAGCGCACATCCCATCCTTCACACCCCCCTACCCCTCAGCAAAGCACCACCACCAAAACTCACCTCTCCTCCTTCAAGCCCTCAAACGAGACACAAGATACGGTGTCGAACAATCATTCTCTAATTATGTTATGTCCGCAAATTGCGCACTTGTAAGTTCCTAGACAAGGTGGTCTAGAGGCAAGGTGCTCGCCTCTCATGCCAAGGGTCCCGGGTTCTAAACCCGGGCAGTGCAGGCATGTTGGAAAGTGGATTTTTCTCATATTTTCAAGTCCCTGGTCCTATTGGTGGGTAGGATCGAGTAGTTCTTGGAAATTGGATTTTTCTCATATTTTCAAGTCCCTGGTCCTATTGGGGGGTAGGATCGAGTACCTAGTCTTCTCGGATAAGGACGAAAAAATTCGGAGGGCCCGTGTGCACGTTGCGCACGTTAAAGATACCTTGGCAGTTGGAAATCGTAAAGAGCAGGCCGAAAGGCCGCTGCCCGGGCAAAATTGAAATTAATAGATTAAAATTTATCCATATCATCTCCCGCCCCCCCCCCCTGCCAGAACAAGAAATAATAAAACAAGTAAAGTGAGGTGTAAATGCCAAGGGCAGCGAACCTCCTAAAATAAAGACCTCAAATCGTAAGTTCCTGACTCATGGTGACAACTAGTTATTTTTTGTATTTGATTTATTAAGGCATGTGGCGATAGATTTATTGTATTGCTGACATCGATGATAGGCGCTCAACACAATGGACGAAATTTGACGTGTTGTCTCAGTATCCTATGTCTGGGCTCTCCAGAGATATCTTAAGGTCTCTGAACAGAGATATTTTAAGATATATCTGGGGCTTTCTATGCTCTAACTACTCACATTTAACTCCCGAATCTTGGCGTTGAGCTCGTCCACACAGCACTGGCACTGTTCCAGTTCCTGTTCCTTGATGCACAATGCATTTTCCAGCTCCTTGACTACACACACCAAAAAGCACAATAAAAATACAATACAATGGTCCCCCTCATTAGAGTCTCCTGCCCCCTGCCCATCTCAATCTCCTCCTTTCCCTGAGGTCTCCATTTTTCAGCATTATACACGAAGATGAGACACTGGGATTATATTATGGGTAGGACTGTGGCAGGTGGGTCTGAGCACAACGACTGCATCTTCAGACTGAAGAGGCTAGTTCTGTACCAGGACTAAATCCATCTGGACTGAACCAAACTGTTCAGTTTTGAGTGAAGATCAGCATATACACTGAAGCCTTTCAGATTCCATCTCATTTGAGTGGCCGTTCCCAACAGCTCCACATCAGCAGAGATCACTTGTTTGTCAAGACAGGATCAATGGTGTAAGTAAGGAGAGGGGGGCAGGGGGGAGCTGAGGCAAGTGAACGGGAGCCAAATTTGGAGACTGATTGTCTCAGTGACAAGCTACAAAATATGTTAGCAATAAGATTTTTTTAAATTTTTTATTTTGTGTAACAGTAAAAATGCATTTCGATTTTTTTGCCCAGTGTTTTGTTGCCACCATTATAAAGAGATAAGAACTATCAACTGGAGGTACCAGTACAAAAGACTTCTGCCACGGTTCTTCAATAACACAGTTTTCAAACGTTTGTATTTACCCTAGGCGACCTGGTTACATCTCTGGACAGATCTATCTTTAGAACGCTGCAACTTCAACTGACTTGCTGAGGCTGGTCTAAGAGGTCGGGCGCTTTCCATAATGGATGTTTAGTAGATTCTGGTAATTTTTGTCCCTCTCCCCACCCTTCATGTACGCATTTCATGTCTGGCTTAATCCCCCCACCACCCCTTTCTCTCCTACTCTCCTACGAGCTTGCGACCATCAGAATGGGGAGAGTATCCATGATAAGGCCTTGACCTTTAAAAACTGAAAGTGACATTTGAGTGCACTGTTTAACCTTTTTCATTAGATGTATATACTCCATGTACCATTTTATAATCCTGCACCTTTTCTTTTTGTTGTTGTTGCTGTTGATAACAAAAAAGTAAATAAAACCAAACTTTTTAATTCAGTATCATAATTGAAAATCGTACCTACGCTTTCCAATATATTCCCTTCCCCCCTCGTGTACATTTTTCATACGTTGGTGTCAGCCGGCCCTAACCCTCTCTGTGCGTAAGTACTACGTAGATGGTGACTGCTAGGAAATTAACAGCAATTATCCATTCACATCACAAACTGGGCCCGGCTGACAGGTCAAAAGGGGACACGTTGGTCTAGTGGCAAGTGCTCGCCTCTCATGCCGAGGGCACAGGGTTCGATCCACGGTCGGTGCAGGCATGTTGGAATTTTTTCTTCGGGGGGGGGGGGAGTCCTGTCCCTGATCCTACGGTAGGTTGGATCGAGCACCTAGTCTTCTCTAATAAGGATGAAAAACTCGGAGGGCCCGTGTGCACGGTGCGCACATTAAAGACACCTTGGCAGTTGAAAGTCGAGAAGAGCAGGCAGGAGAAGGCCGCTGCCCGGACAAAATTCTAACAAAAAACAACGAATTCCTACCACAAAGGCACACAGAAACAAAAACAAGAGAAATAAAAACAAGAAAAGCGAGGTGTAAATGCCAAGGGCAGCGAAACCTCCTAAATCAGAGGTGTCCACCCGGGGGGGGTGCTTGCATCCCTGGGGGTGCGAGGACTTGGATTTGGAAATTTTAAAATTACAGTGTATATGTCATCTTCAAACCGGTTATTACTTTTGTAGGGGGTGCTAGAATTTATCAAAAGGTTTCTAGGGGTGTGGGGTATAGAAAAGGTTGGGAACCGCTGCCCTAAATGAAGACCTAAACACCGGTCAAAATGGTTGTATGACATTTGGAGCACTACTGCAGATCAAAGAAAGCCGCCATGTGATATTTGGAGCAGTAAGTTAGTTCAAAGAAAGCCGGCATGTGACATTTGGAGCACTAGCATTTTAATCAACCTGTTGACTATCGATTACTGTACGAATATTTTGCAATAACTTGCGGTGGGTACCACAGGGATAGAAAGTTTCATTATAGGCCTAATACACTCTCCGTCAGTCAATTCCAGATGTATGGAGACTGGTTAACGTTAGCAAAGTGTTTGTTGAAGCGTTTTAAAACTTACAAAATTCTTTTGAAATTATTTGGATATCAGGATATATTAGAATCCAAATATAGATTATTGTAAGCATAACTGAACAAAGAAACATGTTAAATGGTCCCTTATTTATTCAACGATTGGTTTTATATTTCAAATTTTTTTGCGTTAAAATTTTAGAGCCGTGAGCGTTTTGAACAAATGTTTTTTTTTTTTTTAATAAACATTTTCCGTCTGCGTTTATTCAGACTTGGGACTGTCTCGTGAAGAGGCGCGCATTAATAATGTTTATTTTATGGGTTTTTTTTTTTTTTTTTAAATAACTGGTTGAACAAAATAGATAATCTACACGAGACTTCACACTGTTGTCGAAGGTGGCGAGATGTGGCAAATCGTCTGTATCTACTGAAGTCTGGTTATATTTCCATTACTGAAGGATGTCTGTGTTGATTTAATCCAGTCTTTTTTCTTCACATCTGTTGGTCTGGCTCCACAGTTTTGTGGAGGGAATTGGGCACAGAGATCAGGGTGGCCACAAATGCCACAAACAGTGGCCATGGACAAGGACAAGAACAACAACAACAACAATAATGATGATAAAATAACAATACCTGTAATAATAATAATAATAATAATAACAACAACAACAACATCATCATTGTCATCATTTATAGACCAGTCCTTTTTTTTACCTAATTCATGATGATGATGATGACGATGATGATGATGATGAGCAGAACAAAATTTGTTGAGTGTAAAGGATAGAATTTTTTTTTTCAATAGATTTGCGACGTGATGTTGATATGAGTCCGTGAAATTGTAATCGAATACCAGCAACGGTACAGGTGCGCCAAATGTCATACTGAAATTTTATTAATTTTTTGGTAGTGCTCCAAATGTCATACTGCAATATGACCTAGATTTAGGCCGTGCTCCAAATGTCATGTTTTAAAAATTTTGGTGCTCCAAACGTCATGCTACCGTCAAGATGTTATGTCGCATGTCCAGCGTTAATCATCGCCACCACACCAAACCATTACGTACCCAGCCAGAAACCTTATGGAAATCCGACGTATAGGAAAGTTTGTACATAGGAATGTCATCGTTCCTGTTCCTACCTAGACCCAATCGTTACGACATCGCGTCGACGTCGGTTTGATGTAGGGAACCAATCCTAAGTTAATCCTACCAACCTTACGGAAATCCTATGCCAATTTTTGTCTTAATGACGTAGGGACGCTGGCTGGGTATAGTTGACAAGGCATAACCAAACGAAAGTTATAAAACAGTGACTCTCAAACGAAAGACACTCTGCTCATGGGGGAGGAATTTAGACAGGAGAGGAGTGAGCCTAGGGGGAAAATGGCGAGGAATTACAATCACAGGAGGAATTCTGTGTGCCATATTCATGTAAAAACAGCTAATCTGTTATAACCGCAATTTCAAATATATGCTTTTTATATGCCATTTCGTATTCCCGATTTCTGTTTTCATCTGACTGCATTCAATAACGAAATTTAGTTTCATAGTTTATTTCAATGACTAACACTATAAAAGTCTAAAATTATTAGATAACAATTCAAAACGAAAAAAAAACAAACTGCGGAAACCTGGGAACACGAATTTTTTTTTGGGGGGGGGGGGGGAGGGAGGGGGGAGGGGGGTGAGTGTACTGTGAGCTGGGACTGTGATAAGTACAGGTGTAGAGGGATGGGCTAGTAAACCAGTGACCTGTGGACAAGTCACGAAAGTCTTTTTTTACGTCTTTCCCTTTGACCGAATAGCTAATATTAACTGTAAGGATTGGCGGGTTGTTTTTCTCATGTCATTCAGTACAGAGGAATGAGTTAAATCTGTACCGTTCGTGTGTAGAGAGGGCAGTCAGCAGCGATGTACTAAATCCATAGAGATAGTATTATAGTATCTCTATGACTAAATCTAAATCAGTAGTCAACGGAATGGTAGCATCTTAATCTCTCTCTCTCTCTCTCTCTCTCTCTCTCTCTCCCTCTTCTCCCCTCTCTCTCTCTCTTCCCCCTCTCTCTCTGTTTCTGTCTTCCTTCTCGATCTCTCTCTTTCTGTATTTCCTATTTCTCGATCTCTTTCCCTCTTTCTTCTGCTGTTCTTCCATCTCGATATCTTTCTCTCTCTCTTTGTTTCTCTTTCTTCCTATCTTTGTCTTTTTCTCTCTCTCTCCATCTTCTTCCTCTCTTTCTCTCTCTCTCTCTCTTCCTTGCTCCCTTTTCTCATTCTCTCTCTGTTTCTATTTTCCTTTTGTCTCGACCTCTCTCTTTTTATTTCTCCTTTTCTTCCTTCTCGATTTCTTTCTGTCTGTTTCTCTTTTTCGTATTCTCCATCTCTTTCCCCTTGTCTTCCTACTCCCACCCTCTCTCTTTCTCTCACACACTCTCTCTCTCTCCCCTCTGTCTCCCTTTCTCTCTGTCTTTCTCTGGGTTTCACTCTTTTTTGTTTTTTTTCTTTCTCATTTTCTCTCTCTGCCTTTTGTCTGTCTGTCTGTCTGTCTGTCTGTCTCTGTCTGTCTGTCTCTCTCTCTCTCTCTCTCTCTCTCTCTCTCTCTCTCTCTCTCTCTCTCTCTCTCCTCTCTCTCTCTCTCTCTCTCTCTCTCATTAGGACACTCTTAAAATATGTACTTATTCAGTTGTTGTTGTCAGGTAGACGATGGTGAAAAATGAAAGACAGACGTTAATTACAAGGCATATGAACGAACTGAGTTTCCAGCTCAGTATACACATTAATTCTCAAGCAGAAAAAGATTATTTAAGAGCAGCTTTAGTGCTATTTAATCTGCACATACTCTAGGTTTGTATTATAAACTAAACATGTCAACAACATTCCAAATAATATTACTTTCTATCGAATTTTAAGCTAAACTTTAATTTTTTTTTTTTCCGTGCAAGTTTAAGATTTTTAGATTTGTAACGTTCTCTCCTTTGGAGACCAGGTGCTCGGGGCATTTGCCCTTGTTTTCAACGTTTAATTCCACAACGTGACTTCAAATAACAACGTGTTGTTGGCTTTTTCCCTTGCGCATTGTCTTTATTTCTGTATGAGGACAATTTTTACGTATTTCGACCTTTCTTCGAGAGATATTTATGCACTCGTTTTCTAACACCAACTAATGTTTTTCCGAAGAATTTGTTGGTCTCGCAATGATAAAAGAATTACAAATTGCAGCTAAGGTGAAAACATTACTCCAACGATTTAGGGGTTGGGGGGGGGGGTGTATGATCTAAACTAGAAAGGTTCACTGCTTTTCCCTGAATTTGAAGATCATGTTTCACTTTGAATAGAATATGACAGAAAGATCCTTGTAATTTTAAATGAATTAGCAATGAGAGGAAATTTATAACCAATGACCTGTAAACTCGGAAATCAATTTTGTAACTGTGATGAGTACATTTTGTGTTGCAAAAATATTTTATGTGAAGATCGATTGTTTCAAGTAAATAACCTGATGAGTGAGGTGAAAGTTTCACTTTTAATAGTATACTGTAAGATTTTTTTTTGTTGTAATATTGTACTAAGAACTAAAATATCAAAAACGCCTACATTTTAATGCAATCCGAGTAGCTGATTTAGCGGGCTACGTTCATTTGTTGGATCAGCTGTGGGAAGAAATCCTACCCTCGGTCTACCTTTGAAAAGTTGAAGCAAACTAAGGCAAACGTGAACGACAGAAACCTTACAGAATAAATAATATTGCGATGAGTCTGCATTCGTCTCTTTGACAAAATACAGTAAAACCTTATTGTCTGACAAAATGATTTGAGGTTTCCGATTACCCGACGGCGCCCTTGGTTGGAATTTCCGCGTTTTAAACCAAGGCATCTCAAAATAAAAAATATTTCAGCTCAAGGCCCGTTAGAATATACGTAGCAATGCCGTATATATCTTATATATACATACACGTATATCGTATTATATAATGCTAGTATGAAACCCATTCATCTGAAGGTGGGTTAAATGGTTTAGCAGTCTAAAAAAAAAAAGGAGTTTTCAAAGTAGGGCACAATGCTACAACAGTAATTCTAGTATCAACCGCTACATGGCAAGATTCCTGCACGCCGACAATACGGTTCATTGAAAGCTGCATGAAAGCCCATTTGTAACAAAATGTCTCATAAACCCTCTCGCGAGTTAACACTTTAAATATTTGCGTATTTTGCAGATTATCCCTAGGTCGCAAAAACGATGTATGCTCTTATAGAGCCTATTTGGTCACCTATTTCACAACCCTATTTCACTTTCTCATGACCACATTTCATCAAGATCCAGTCAGTAGTTTTCGAGCCTACTGGTGAGAAAGAGGTTTTCTTATAATATATTTATGTAACAGTATTTTTGCTCAGACCACTTTGATTTCACATATATTTTCGATCTACGTGCCCGGAGCCCAAATACAAACATCATGTGATAAGAGGAAAAAAAATCCCCTGTCACTTAAGTTCACGGTTCGAGAATCTTTAAAATCTTCTTAGTTCAAGGAAGTACGGTCAAGATGACTTGAGAACACTTACGCATATGGTTGTAAATCTATCGTTTTATTTTCTTTACGTAGCCTGCTCTGTGTGTGAAGTCTAGAGCGATCTATGCCTCCTGTATTCAAAATGTTTGTTTTGTTTGTTGTTGCTGTTGTTGTTGTTGTTGTTGTTGTTGTTGCCGTTTCATTTGATTGTTTGTTGTTGTTGTTGTTCAACAGGCCTTGCCAAGACCACCTTGCAGGGCACAGTCCAAGGAGGAAGAAGAAGGGACAGACAAAAGAAGAGATAGGAAGACAACATCAGAGAATGGGCGGGCATGGAACTCAGAGAGACGCTCAGAAAAGCTGAAAACCGAGAGGAATAGAGAGGGATTGTTGCAAAGTCATCAGAGGTGCCCGACTGACGTTTAGTCTTAGGGATTCGTGATCGTGTTGTTGTTGTTATTGCTTTTAAAACTATTTTATCATAGTCCAAAATAATGTCAGTAATCTAGTCGTATTCCCTTGTAATAGTTGCTGCCAGTGGCGGATCTACTATGAAACTAATGAAGCTTAAGTTTCGGGGCCTTAGTCCCCGGAAGGGCCCCGAAGAAACTTTTTTTTTAATGAATAAAATTTGGATGTTGCCCTGTCGTTGCTGGTTGCGTAGAGACCCCATAACAGTTCAAGCTCCAGGCAGGGTCCCAAAATGTAGGTCCGCTATTAATTGTTGCAGTTCTGACTAGATCTGGTTTTGTTGACATAATTTTTTTTTTCCAAAAATCACAAAAAGTCTGTGTGGTCCTGACAGGGCTTGAAACAAAGAAAATATGGCCGAAAAAAAAAAATTGTATTCTGCCAAGCCTCGCGTTAGAAACAATACAGAAAGACTACAATAAACTATACGGAGTTTTGCAACACACAAGTTTTCTTCTTCTTTTTTTTTTTTTTTGAAACTCTATTATTAAATATTCTTTGTATTGATTTTGTAGTTATGTTGTAGTTCCAGTTGCCATTATTGCTGTTGTACTTGTGAACTGAGACGTAGAAATGACGGCTTAAACTTTGACTCCACTAAACATCCAAGCGATGACTTCGACTGCAGCAAATTTCAGCAAGAGTCAGTACCGAATTTAGAGTTGGAGAGGCCAAAAAGCTCTGCTGTTTTATGATAAAAAGGCTGTAAATGACCCCCTTCCTACCCCGTCCCTCAAAAGTAATCAAAAAAATTTCGTCCCGTCATGCACTTGTTCCACTATGATTGTGTGATAACCAAAAGGAACTATGCGTCGTAATAAATTATAACTAAGAGACAAAGATAGAGTAACTTTCATTCTATAATACGATGTTAGAAAGTAAAAGTTGATCCACTTTGGCGTGTACGATCTTTTTTCTTCACACAGCAGAGCTATAGTTTGGAGGCTTCCTGTTAAAAAGTTACACTGAAAAGACTCACTAAGGTGGCTACCAAAACACGAAATTGGGTCGCCACAAAAAAAAAATGGAAAACACAATAATATATTGCGCCGTTTCAATATTGGATAAACAGGATAGTTTAAGTGAACGAAATAAGAATGGTTTTCAAACTAATAGGCTTGAAATATTATTTAAAATTTACAAAAAAAGAATTAACACAATTTTAAAAGGTAAAAAAAGAAGACGAAAAAAAGTTAAATTCTGTGAGGCCCCGTGGGATTGTGTGGCTCTAAGTTCTCGCTTACTTAATTTAGGCTGAAGCACTAGCAAAGCGAACATATTAAATCAACAGCACGCAATGTCAAGTGACAGCAGAGAGTTAATAACTATATAGAGAGGGTTCAGTATTGGTCGATTTTCACTGCGAGACACGGGAGGCTCTGCGAAACCACTGTTAGCATGGAGCGGAAAGTAGGTCGCCGCGGTAAACAATATCCGTTTGTGCATTTCCACGGGAAGTAGGAGCTTACACAAACGGTTGTAAATAGTGTTTCAATCAGCCCAAAAATATGAGCAAACCTCAGTAAACAGATATGCACACTGTTTTAAGTGAAGAAGGTCTCTTTCAATTCTTCAATTTCTTGTTTACCGCAGCAACTTAGTTTCGCGATTTGGCGGAAGTGAACCCTCTCTATACATCTATACTCTCTGGTGACAGCTAAAAAGTGACAACACAACAGTACGTACTGCATTTGACCTTATGCTGCAGCAAGCGGCAGATCTCCTTATTGTCGTTCTCCAGGTTAGCCGCACGTTCTTGCTGACAGGCCGCCTCTTGTTTCTCGTTCTGAAGCTCTCGGGACAGACAGTTACGTTCACTGGTCAGATTCTGAATCTCTTCATCCTTCTCTCTGACCAGAAACAAGAAAATGATCTTACTGGAGCTCATAGAGAGGAAAGATAACACCAATAATGTGTGCGAGAGGTGAAAAATAACACTGGTTGTGTGTGTGTGAGTGAGAAGATAATACCAATTGTATATGTCAGAAGGAAGATGACACCAATTGCATGTGTCAAGCTAGGAAGGTAATACCAGTTTCTGTATGCGGGGAGATAACATCAATTCATTGTGTGTGTGAGGGGAGATAGCATCAATTAATTGTGTGTGTGTGTGTGAGAGAGAGAGAGAGAGAGAGAAGTTAACTCTAGTAGTGTGTGTGATTGTGTGTTTCAGTGTGTATGACATGAAAGACAACATCAAATATGTGTGGGTGGCAGAGGACAGATAACACCATTATGTGTGAGTGAGAGAGGACAGATAAGACCAAGTATGTATGTGTGAGAGAGGAAAGATAACACCATTGTGTTGGGGGGGGGGGGAGAGATAACACCAAGTATTGTGTGAGAAAGATAGCACTATTATGGGTGGGAGAGAGGAAAGGTAACACCAAGTATATTTGTGTGAGAAAGATAACACCATTGTGTATGTGTGTGTGTGTGTGGGTGGAGATAACACCAAATATATGTGTATTCAAAACTGGTCTTGATTCCCCCCCTCTCTCTCTTTCTCTCTCTCTCTCCGTTTCCACCTCTCTCCCTCTCTCTCTCTCTCTCTCTCTATCTCTCTCTCTCTCCTTCACCCATACAATTCGCCACACAATTAGTGTAATCTTCTCTTTCTTAATAAGAGTAGAGACAAGAGAAAAGTCCTTGGTTTATGGATAGTTGTTATGACAAAATCTCCAGTCGTGTATCATACCATAATGGAGCTAGGAGGTGAACATCTAAGCACCTAAACCACGGTGACTATGTGACCAAAAATTATGAAACTTTGGCTGTTGCCACAAATTTTGACTCTAAGTAAAGAGGGCATATCCATTTTTGGAGACGAGCTGAGTTACCCGGCCCTGCCCGGGAGAAATATCTTTATTACTTATGATGTTCTAGATCTCGGACACAAAGTAAAGTTCCTTCCACAGACAAAGAAATACGATGACAGAATCAGTATCGACTCGGAATCCACGCCAGCTCTGGAGTTTGTTTACCCTTTTTCGCTAAAGTTTATAGACGATCCATGTTTTCTAAACCAACAATTTGCTTCCTTCAGCAAAGAACGATGAGGGAAACTGCGTCACGGTACTAAAAATATATCGTAATAGCTTGTCCTTGTTCTAAAAGCATGGAGTCGGAAGTTTTGTTGCGAATTTTATGTGTGAATTATGCAAAATGAACAAATTACCCAGAGTTTGGAGCATTTTTATATTATCCCCTTACATCACAATAAGTCAAGTTATAGGCAGTGAGAATGCTTCCAGAATTTTGGAGCCCTCCCAAAAAAGGGCCTTTAGGGGCAGAAGTTTCACACTTAGCTCCATTATAGTGTGATGATGATATATATGGTTTTATATAGTTTATTTACGATTGTTTTGAACCGCGAAAGAAGAGACGCATTTTGGTCGAGTAGAATCGAAAAGTGTGATCAAAAGTTTCGTTCCGCACCTCTAGTAATTATAATGGTACTTAAACATGACCAGCCAAAAAGTTCACCCACTGTAAACAACGCTTGAGTTTCCTGTTCTCATTCTGACAGTTGCAGAGGTCATTACAACATTGCGCCAGTTTCCTCTCGAAATCTTCCACATCTTTCATGCTTTGACATTTGTCTTTGTTGTTTTGACATTCCAATTGCTGAATCTTTGACAGGGTAAAAGAAAAACAATGGAAATTATGTCAACAACTGACAGGATGTGGATGAACAGGACGGCAAAATAACTATTAAGTATGTCATCTCCACCTGTTGAACTGTCCATGAGGAGTCACGGAACAGCTGTCCACAGGTGTCTTCTATCTATCTATCTATCTATCTATCTATCTATCTATCTATCTATCTATCTATCTACCTACCTACCTACCTACCTACCTACCTACCTACCTGCCTGCCTGCCTGCCTGCCTGCCTGCCTGCCTGCCTGCCTGTCTGCCTGCCTGCCTGCCTGCCTGCCTGTCTGTCTGTCTGTCTGTCTGTCTGTCTGTCTGTCTGTCTATCTGCCTTTCTGGGTGCCTGCCTGCCTGTCTGTGTGACTGTTTGTATAGTGTCTCCCGTCATTCGTCCTCTCTTTCTCTCTCCCTCTCTCTCTCTCTCTCTCTCTCTCTCTCTCTCTCTCCGTTGGTCTTTGTGTGACCATATATCCATCAAACCTCTGTTTATCTACCGATACATCTATCAGGCGGACCGACCTTTTCCTGCATGATAGTGAGACGTGAATCTGCCTCTTTCAACTGGCAACAACACTGATGAAACCTGGACTTCAGGTCCACCATATTCCGCTCCAGCTGACAATTTTCCTCAGATTTACATTTCAAATCCTCATACACTCGCCTGAGGTCTTCCTTCATCTGACTGATCTGTGACAAAGGACAGCACACACAACAAAATGTAGACTTGGTACGTGTGACAATGCTTAACTTAGCTGTCTCTGAACCACAGAAGGTGGTGGTTTTCAATGGTGTTTCAGAAACAGTAACTAGACAAAATGGTATCAATCCTCTTACGAATCCTACTGATACTATTTATTTATTCATTTATTTATTTTCATTCATTCATTTATTTATTTATGTCAGGAATGGGTGGGGTTCAGTTACTAATATTTCTGTTTGTTTCTTCTTCGGATGATTGTTTACTTGCACTTGGCCTTGACTCACTTACCCGACTGTCCTTTTGCTGCAGTTCACACGTGAGGTCATTCCTGAGTTCTTCTAGGGCGGCTTGACACGCCTTGGCCTCATTACGTGCCACCAGCAGTGCGGATTCCTTCTGCTGAAGCTGTTCATGGAACTTGCAGACCTTGTCCTGAAGGCAGTCCACAATTCTCTGGTTGTTCTTGTCTTTTTCCTTGATCTCCTGCAGTAGTTAGAAATGGAAGTTTGTCACGAGAACAGATTCATATGGCGATGTCCAGCTAATAAGATAAGATAAGATAAGATATGACTTTATTATCCTGTTTCCAGGAAATTTGTTGTCACAGCATCAGTAACAGTAAAACAGCAAATACAATATCTAAGACCTACAAGTCTTTAACGCACAACACACACACGCACATTGCTCACACAACATTACCAACAAGTAAGAACATTGCTCACACACACACACAAAAACACACACACTGTAAGAACAATCCATTAGGAAAAACTAACAACAGCATATTGTATCAGGAAACACTGCTACTTCGAATTGCGGATGGCAAAAAAGATCGTCTATAGCGCTCTCTGTTTGTTTTTAAATACAGTATTCGTCCACTTCTTTGCGATCGGACTGTCTAATGCCGTGGAGAGAAGAAGAGGACAGAGACATTTAAAGGCATTATTTTAATAAGCATGACAGGCGAGCTTGGAGTACCAACAACTTTCGTTTCCTGTGTTGTTAAATATACGCGATACCAACACACGCACTCTTTGGCTTAATCAACAACGTGTGCAAAGCCAGAAGAAGAAGAACAGGGGAGGGGGGGGGGGGTAGGATCGAGTACCTAGCCTTCTCGGATAAGTAAGGACGAAAAAATTCGGAGGGCCTTTGTGCACGTTAAAAGATACCTTGGCAGTTGGAAATCGAAAAGAGCAGGCCGAACAGGCCGCTGCCCGGGCAAAAATCAAATAAAATTCGTCCCCACCCGCCCCCCCCCCCAAATCTCCCACCCCCTCCCCACAAAAAAAACCGCCGATCGGCGCTGCACTGTGGTGATGACGTGCCTGCTCCAGTTGTAACTGGGTGCAATGGCACAAAGGCCAATTTCCCAAATGGGATTAAAGTAGTATACAAATACAAGACCTGGTTCTTGGCATTCAGTTTATGATGAATAAACGGGGTTGCTTGGTGGTCTAAACAGCGGGTGTCAAACTTGTTACAAAGCAAAGTCGAGACGCCAATAATTTCTTGTCAATGATAGTTGGTAATGTTTCTGTCTATGATAGTTGCTAAAAGTGACCTACATATCGTAGCTCCTCCACTTTGCTTTCGTAGGAGGCGATGGCGTCATCTTTCTGGCTGATCTGACGCCGGTAGTCGTCCTGCTCACGGCAGCAACTGTTCAACCGACACCGCGTCCTTTCCAGTTCATCTTGGATCTGAGAAATTCATAATACATATTTGTACAAATATATGGTTATATGTACTCATTGGATCTGAGAAATTCATAATACATATTTGTACAAATAGATGGTTATATGTACTCATTGGATCTGAGAAATTCATAATACATATTTGTACAAATATATGGTTATATGTACTCATTGGATCTGAGAAATTCATAATACATATTTGTACAAATATATGGTTATATGTACTCATTGGATCTGAGAAATTCATAATACATATTTGTACAAATATATGGTTATATGTACTCATTGGATCTGAGAAATGCATAATACATATTTGTACAAATAGATGGTTATATGTACTCATTGGATCTGAGAAATTCATAATACATATTTGTACAAATAGATGATTACAATTATGAATTTATGTACTCATTGGATCTGAGAAATTCTTAATACATATAAACATACAAAATATATGGTTATATATACTCATTGGATCTGAGAAATTCATAATACACATAAACATGCACAATATACGGTTATATGTACTCATTGGATCTGAGAAATTCATATTACACGTATAAATATACAAACTAGATGGTTATATGTACCATGCATAATACCGTAGTTTCACTCCACTTTTCTTGGAAATAATGCCACTCCCATAAGCGTGAATAGAACCTGCCAGTCTTTAAGTAGAATGAAACTGGAACTTCCCTAAGTTGAAGTAAACTAATTCTTTCGTGTCTTTTCTCTTGGTCTACTTTTTAAATCCAAGAAAAATACAATTTCGAACTCAATTTTCTGAAAAACAAGTAGAGTCACGCTTTTACTTCATGGACACATATGTAAGCACTACTGCCTACATGCGGATGACAAATATATAAAGATCCCATGCCTAAGTGTAACAAGAGAAATATATTATATTCCATTGCCCGGATGTTTGCCCCACAGTCGCACAAGTGCACTTCTAAACATATGCACACGTTTATACAACTACAACACGGCTGTTACTGACGTAAAGTACACCCACAAAGATGGCGATCCCTCCCAGAGAGTTTATCTATTTTTGTCATTCTACAAATTCTGCAAGGCTTGCTGTGAGTGTAATGATAAAGGAGATTGCAAAACAAAGATGGAGTGTGGAAGAAGAAAAAGTACTATGAATAAACACTATAGGAGATACCAAAATAGACAGGAAGAAGTAGGAGACGAAGTACTATAATTAACTCTTTGCGTGCCATGAAAATAATTTTCCGTGTTTGCCGATACAGGAAGAAAATAGTGGGGGGAGATGAGTGAAGACTAACGACAGCAACATTTATGAATAGAAAGTCGACTTTCTTTCTTCCCGAAACAAAATAGCCTAGCATTCTTGTGCATCGACACATCGGTGGCTGGCACAAACGTGAAGTGGAAGAACCGACTCAGGGGCTATTGGCACACAAAGAGTTAATAACAACAAAGGAGATTTAAAGGGCAGAAGACGCCGTGGCATCATTTTTTTTTTTGTTTATTTGATATACTTCTTTAATCCTATTTGGGAATTCTGCCCTGTATCATTACAGTCCAGTCGCAACTGGAGCAGACACTTCGACCCCACTGTGCAGTGCCGGTGGGTCGTGTTGTTGGGGTATTTTGGATGGGGGGGGGGGGATAAATTTTATTTTATTTTGCCCGGGCAGCTCCTGTTTGGCCTGCTCTTCTCGACTTTCAATTGCCATGGTATTTTTAACGTGTGCAAGTTTTTCGTCCTTATTCAAGAAGTCTAGGTGCTCGATCCTACCTAGCATAGGATCTGGGACAGGAAAATATGTGAAAAATTATACCGGTATGGGAGATATAAACAAAAAGAGAAGTAGTAGATGACGGGATCGATAATTAAAGATGCAAAGCGAGATCGATAATTAAAGAAACCAGGACCATCTCTGCAGTCTTGTTACCGGCGAATATAATACATTGGTGAGATTTCTCTACAAAACTTTACTTCACCTTTTGTGATCTCGTTACAAAAAACAAAAAAAAAATTTAATAATGGGCAGATTTTTATTGTTGTTAATGGTGGCGGTGTTGTTTTTTCAAGGAAATTTTGCATCAGCTTTGGCCACACATCAAACATACCAGTGTATAGAGTTTCACGGTGACGTCCATGTGGTTAACTTGTCAGTTATTAACCTTGATCAGTTCGTGGCGACGTGAGTGCGACCTGATTTTTTTTGTTTATTGAACTGAACGTTTTTATTTACGTGGGTCAACGCTCGCTCTCTCTCTCTCTCTCTCTCTCTCTCTCTCTCTCTCTCTCTCTCTCTCTCTCTCTCTCTCTCTCTCTCTCTCTCTCTCTCCCCCTCTCTCTCTCTCTGCGCATGTGTACGTATGTATTATGTCTGTATGTGTCCATTTTTAATGTGTTTACGTAGGAATATGAAACAAAAATTAAACTTTCTTCTTTCTTGTATTTTGAGATAAACTTTGCTAAAAACACTCGTTTGTCGCGATTAAACACTAATTTTCACATTAGTCATTAGTTTTTCAATAATATTTTGAAGTACTGGTTTTTCATCCCTAATAAAAGTTAGTTAGGCGTACAATGACTAAGTCTTGTTTCTGTCGCACGGTGATTCACGCTGAGTGCAAAAAGTTGAAATGGTGAGCTTGTACCGAGTAAATAACATTCATTCCGATAACCCTGGGAGACTGCGCTAGATAATCTGTGGTTGGCACCTCAGAGAGAATCAATTAAACAGAACTCTAGCCTTACTGGACATTGAACTCTGTTCTTTCACGGCTACTACTTCGGCGACAAAAACAACAACAACTAGATCTACATCAGACCTTGATAAATCGTTTCTATTGAAAGGGTTATTGAAAGAGTACTCAAGCAAGTGAGTGTAACGAGGGCGTTTAGTGAAGGCAACAGAGCTACGGGTAATGTGTGGCAGCATCACAGGCTCCTTTTTGTGGTCTGAGAAAACGCTGAACCTGTACATTCTTGACATTTCGTCTTGCCTCTTAAATCATACGTGTGTCAAACAGTTTCGTGTCTTGCTGTTGTTGCTATTGTTAGCCTTTACTGTAAAAGTTAATTTTGAATTCATGCTTTCAATTTGTAATACTATGTGAACGGCGACATGTCCTCCACTTCATCTGCCCCCCGCACCCCCTCCCCCGCCCCCGCCCCACCTCCGAACTTGGTTCACATAATTGATTAGGCCAAGTTGCAACAATTTTGAGTCATTCCAGGTTGACATGCACACATTTTACTGATTGGAAGTAAGGTCTACGCCATTCTGTCAGTGAGAGACACACACACACAGAGAGAGAGAGAGAGGGAGAGAGAGACAGACAGACACACAGAGAGAGAGAGAGAGAGAGAAAGAGAGAGAGAGAGAGTTGCTTGGTTCATTCACGAGATGCAATAGATAACACGGGAGGAAAGTCAATATTAATATGGTTACCATACCTGATCAGTTTGAAGTCAGTGCTTACGCCTTCACTAATTACATTTTCTTCTACTGTTAGAAACTAACACCAACCAGGCAGTGATATTTCACAGGCAATATTCAAAAGCTTATTTTCATTATGTAACAATATTTGTTTTTTAAATAACGGTGGCTACGCTGACTACACCAGCAATAAGGTAAAAAACATAACTGATACAATTTTTTGCATGAGTGATTTGTATTGATTTTAATTTTCGAGTTCCATTCTGGAGAAAGTAAAAGTTTTCACTCATTCATTGCTGTCTCAGCTTAGAGTTCTAATTGTTACTGAATTTATACCATGTAGCAGTAATGCAAATATGGGGGAATTATGCCAAAGATACTGGATACGATACGATGGGACATCTGGCGTAGTTTTGCGTGCACGGATTTCGCACCGCCAGCTTGCTGCGAATGTGCTGAAGTCCATTTTACAAGGCCAACACAGTGAAAATACTGCGGTTTGTTTCTGTTCAGCTATCGCTCTAGTTTATTTTGTAATTATCACTTTGGTAGCTACAGGAAATCTCTGTCCATTTGTTTAATTTCGGTAGCACTGTGTCAAAAAACATTATTATTATCAAATCATTATATAGAGCACGCTTTTCGTGTAATGCAATTTGGGCCCCACCTCCGACCAGCCCGCAAACTGTGCGCACACCTCTTGTTTAAAAGTCGCTAAGAAGGCACTGTCCCATCTTATTAATATCATATCTAGTATCTTTGATAACACTGTACATACTAGATCGATTTGCTTGGAATAATCCGTCAGCTGCTGGCAAAGACAGTGTATTTTTTTCTCGTACTGGATCTGAGCTGCCGACTTCTCTTTTTCGCAGTTGGACATACTTCGGTAGATTCCGTGGTTTTACATCGGGAGTTTCCGTGGTTTCACATGACCTAGAATTCTGGATTGGGTAATATTAATGAGTAATGTTTAGGAATAAAGTGAGTCTGGACATTTATTTTCCTTCACAACCTGTCCCGTCTTAAGTTTGAAGTAATGATATAAGAAAGAGATTTACATACCGTAGAAAGCAAATGAGAGAAAGACAGACAGACAGACAGGCAGACACAGCGAGAGAGAGAGAGAAAAAGAGAGAGACAGTGGTTGCTGAACGCAATGTAATGCACAATATGGTTTAGGGATTTAAGACCACAAATCAGCCATTTACAGATTTCAACGTCACAATTCAGAGAACAGTGGTCAAATAATATAATGTGCAGTTTGCAACAATGTATTCTTATGTGAATGCATATGTTGTCCCTAAATAAAAAATACTGGAAGGATTATTAGTCGCACTTAATGTCCACAATAACACATCTGAAGAAGCATAAGTTTACATGTGCCAAAAAATAAAGTATTTGAAGAGATAACAGTAATATGTCATCCCGTAAATATAGCGTCAGGGGATCATTAAGAAATATGAGTAAAATCTAGATTCATGTTTTTATAGGTTGTGAAAATAGATGGAAAATTTGTTTTCATTGGCTGATAAAGAAAGCTTCCTGTCTGCACTAATCATCTCAGTGGCGAGATAACTGTACCGTGTGGTGGCACTTGACAGAAACGGGGCTTTACTAGCAAGAATGGCATTGCTACTGTGCTTTTTGTCTTCCCTAAAAATTAAAACAAAATTTTGGATGTTGAGGTTTTGTAGAACCATTGTGACGCTTGCTCTAATGCAGCAAAACGGTTGCCTGATCAGGAGTTACATACATGGAAAGCGGCACACAGAGAAGACATTGTCAGAAGACTCTTGAAGGGGCATCTGGCTAAATGGAACCCAATGGAATGTTGAACATTTTTCGCAGATCAGAGACCCATAACAAAGTGAAATATGCCAAGTATTTAATAGATGGAGACTCAAAACGCTTCAAAACTGTGTCAGAGGCCAAACTTCCCATATATGGCAAGGAAATAATAAAAACGGAATGCCGTGGCCATGCCCAGAGGAGGATGGGCAAGCGATTGCTGGATAAGGTTTCAGCTTGCAAGGGAAAAACATATGATGGAAATGGGAAAACTAAGAAGGGGATTGGCAACACAGGACGGTTGACTGCAAACGCAATTAAGAGAATTCAAGGGCACTATGGTGGGGCCATTCGGAAAAACGCTGGTGATCTAGAAAGCATGAGGAGAAGCATCCGGGGAATTTGGAAACATCGGGCTGGACAGCACCAAGATTGTGGTGACTGGTGCCCCAAGGAGAAGTATCTGAAGGACAAAAACAGACTGCCTCAATTTGTGATGGAGGAAATTGGACCAGTTTTCGAGGAATCTCCTCCGACAAATTGTTGACAAAATGTCTACATGGAGGTACTCAAAACGGCAACGAATCTCTCACAGTCTGTATGGAATAGGTGCACGAAGACAGTTTTTGTTGGCAGGGATAGGCTACAAATTGCCACCATAGATGCCGTGATAGTTTACAATGATGATGAATTGGGAAGATCAGAAATTTTCAAAGAATTGGGCTTGACTTTCGGAAAACACTGCAAGGATCGATTTTTATCTCTTGACACAAGGCGGATTACACACTCAAAAATCAAGGGCAACACAGATCAAATGAAGGAGAGACAGAGGAAAAGGATAGAAACTGAAACGTAGGCACTGGCTGATGACTCATACCTGTGTGTGTGTGGGGGGGGGGGGTGGGGGTTATTGTGAGTAGAAATCTGCAAATTTCATTACTTCTTACTTTGGGGGGGGGGGGGGGCGATTTCCCGACAATGGGCTTTTCAGCTTTTTTTTCTAGTCTTTGAACCAAGATTTCTCAAAAAGTAACACAAATGTTGGCTTGACATTTTGCACACATATACCATGTACACTTACAGACAGCCTATAACACTTTTATGACCATCTAACTAAATGTCATGAAGTAATGACCATCATCAATGTTTTAGCACCGCCCCCCCCCCCTACATTTAACACACTGAACACTGACACTGTATTTAAATGGCCATTTGAGGTTGAAAATATTAAGATAATTTAATGAAAGTGGTAGGGTATCTTTCACAAGACATCTACAGTATGTATGCCAAGTTTAAAAGTGATGTCTTGCACACTTTATGAGCAATCTTGGTCCAAAGATTTGTTGCTATTTATAGTAACAAGATTACGCAAAACACATTTTTTATGGCAAATGTCTATTTCCACCATTAACACATTTTGTAATGGTATCTCTCTGTAGAAAAAGTTTTAACAGCATAACACAAGCCTGCGCCTAAATACATGCCCATGGTGAAACATCTCCTTAATGAAAACAATATTCATAAATGAATTATATACAGTGAAAGGTCAGGAGTGGAATCGTAACAACCATCAGGCATTTTAAGATCTGTGGACACGAAACTCCTTGAGACAGCTACAGCTAGATTGTCGCTTAGTGAAAAGGCGTTTTCTATTGGCGGGCCCAAATTGTGGAACAACATCAGCGTAGACACCATGAAAAGTGTGAACATCATCACTTTTAGAAATAGGCTCAAGCGTATGAAAAACGTACAAATTGACAAATCAAGCGTGCTGATTTTCTAAATGGCCCCTATGTAATTTCACTTCCCAGACATCGGCTGCTTGCCATACGATACTTCAAGAAAACAAGTCTAAAACATTTATTTTTCCTCCATCCATACGC
Source organism: Onchidella celtica (assembly GCA_963931925.1). NCBI lineage: Eukaryota > Metazoa > Mollusca > Gastropoda > Systellommatophora > Onchidiidae > Onchidella > Onchidella celtica. The sequence goes on from OZ007577.1 coordinate 9,450,668, forward strand.
GAATTTGCGACGCCTCTGGCGCGCGTGCCAGGTTAACTGCTCCCTGAAATATGATTTGGCATAAACTTTCACCCCCCCCCCCCCCTTGGTGTCAAGACACACTCACTTTACGTTTAATTATTACGAAACTATTGACCGTCGATAAGTGGATTCAGTGATGGATTTTAAACTTGTTTCATCTTTACATAATTGATTTTGTTGATGAGAACCTGTTCAGCCTTGACCTGGAATTTTCTTGGGTACAGAAAGTGCCTTAGGATTGTGTGCCTTGTCTGGACGGATTTTACACCGTGACCAGTGGATAAAGCATATCGAAAATAAAGTAACTCAGTACACGGCAACTGTAAACAGCTTTAAGTCCATGAAGATATTATTAACATTTTTTTTCAGACATTGCAACACTGGAATTTACTACGAACACCTGTTTTGTTTCTTTACTGGGACTTCAGGTCCCCTTTAACCTGAATGAGGCCATGCCTGGAGTTCCATCAGGTTGCCGACGAGTGAGTGCCTTACGAGCACCGTGACAAATTAGTTAGACTGGCCAACGCCCCGAACGAGATTTGAAACTGGGACCTCTCACACCCATGTCAAAGGCTCTAACAGCTCAGGTATGTAACTGTTAAACAGAGAGTCGAGCCGGTATTTTCTGACTTGCTTCGTGTCACAGCAAATCCCAAGTAAAACAGATCTAAGAGCTTTGTACTCAAAGTGTTATGAAAGGACGGTCTACATCAAATCCACCAAATTTTAGATCTATGCCAGGCGATGGACATCGGAGCAAGTCAAATCTTACATTAATGATTAAGGCTGGGGGTTTCATGGCTACATTTAGTTCTAAATGAGATTAGTTCGAAATCTAGTTAGAGTTGAAAACTGTACCGCTTGTAATTTAATACTATTAGAGAGAGAGAGAGAGAGAGATCTATAGATCTAGGTCTAGATCTATAGCGATGTGGATTTCTTTTTTTCTTTTTTTGGGATCGCTGTTCTGGACAATCACACTATGAATCGCAATGTAGAGATCTTTAAGTAATTATAACACGAACGAGGCATAGGAATTCACATCATCCATGAATCTGCAGACCAGCGTCTGTCAATTACAACACTAAATTTTGTTACAGCATTCCATGCATATTTCCGTCACGCCTTCGTGTAGAAAGCATGAATAAACATGTTTATTTTACTCTGGGTTTATTTTTTTCTGTTTCTTACTGACCTTGTAAATGGTTCAACCATCTATTTGGACTTTCCAGGGTTGTCATGATGTCAGGGATGAGTTTTCTGTGCCCCAGTGCATTGTTTCCTTTCATTTTCTTTGCAAATAAAATGGTGGCAAATGGTCCTCGACGTCATGACAATGACTTCATTGTGCTCACAGTTCGATGACGTAACTTTTCTGGGTTTTGCCAAACACTAAAAAGCGGAAGCTGAAATGACTCAGGAACGAAATTCCCTTTTTGTAGTTCGAAAATTTGGAGGAAATAATATGTGGTTTAAATTTAGTATCTTAAAGGAAAGTTTGTATATATCCATGTCACGGTAACATGTTTTATCTGTTATCAGACTTTACATATGTAGAAAATACAAGGAGATATGCTGGGATTGGGGCTGAAATTGGGGGAAGGGGAAAGCAGAGAAATTATCACATCAAAAACGAGATAAAAATGCAATAGGAAAAGAAAAGAAATTAACATACTACCAGGAATGACACGGGACAGATTGTGTTAGAATAGATTTATACGCGGTTTTGTCACTGCATGCTTATGTCATTTTGACACAGTGTGTGTTGTTATTGGTGTGGCCTATTTCTTAATCGCAAATTTTCTGTCACGAGAACAACACACACACACTTATACACACACGCACTCACGCACATACACATACACACATGTAGGCGACGTAAAACCTCCAACGACCGACAAACACTTTATGTACACAGTAACACAACCTTATCTCGACAAGGAGAGATTCTAAGCAGGACGCTTTCCGAAGTAAACAAAAAAAACGAAAATTTTTCTTTTAGAATTTCTAGGTCAGTACAAATGCAATGGCGTGTCTCTGAAGAGGAAAAACATGTTCAGATGTTTGCATTTTCCTCACATGGAAAAAGACTGTGTACGTCAAAAACAAACTTTGTCACCCCCCCCTCCCCCCCCCCCTCCCCCAGACAGAAAAGAAACATTACCCACTGCGCCTTACTTTATTCTTTTTTTCAAAATTTCCATTTTGTGATGACCCAAAGACACCATCAATAGTATAAAATACAGCTCTGTTAGAAAATTAGAGGATATGTCATTCTGTGAATGAAAGGTCAATCTGACCTACATTTGTTTAGAGTGAACAACGTACATAGTAACAAACACAGCAGTACTAAAGAAAGGACACGGTTTATTTACTTATTTTTTCCATGAGAGAAGAGCTCTGCATTACTGAAAATGAAAACCGCACATTCCACTCGTTCTCTCCACCTACAGTCGTTACAGAGCGTCATCCTCTGGGGAAAGGGGGGGGGGTGGGAATAGCGAAACGAAAAGACGAGAATGAGAATTAAGAAAGTGGGTAGGTCGTTCAACTATCGGACACATAATGTCGTCTCTGCCGAATGTAGGTCAAAATGTACATGTCTGCGGATTAAAGTAAAACCTTCCCACCCGATCCTTTTCCCTTCTGACAGACAGATAAAGTTATTTTACTTCTCGTTAAATTCCGTTGATTCTGCGGCCCGACACATGCCTAATTAGAGCAGGAAATGGTGTTGAATAGATAGATAGATAGATAGATAGATAGATAGATAGATAGATAGATAGATAGATAGATAGATAGATAGATAGATAGATAGATAGATAGATAGATAGATAGATAGATAGATAGATAGATAGATAGATAGATAGATAGATAGATAGATAGATAGATCAGATAGATAGATAGATATATTTTAATTTGAATTTCTTTCCATTCAAGGAGAAATCTCATTTATTCATGAAGCGGTCTGTACGTTGGTCGATTAGGCATAACCTACCGCTAAAGATGAAACTCACCTCTGCAGGGTCGCCTACTGGGGAGAATTGTGGAGACAAGAGTCAGTGAATCTTATGAAAAATGTCTCACATCGTGTGAATACTACTTTGTTCGAAGTATGCTTAGCCTAGTGTGACAAAATATTATGAAAAACCACAGAAAATTTAGTGTGATAGCTGTATATTCATAAATTTGTCTTTAAAATCCTTAATCGATGTCAAATGAACTTAACCTTTTTTGCGCTGATGTAACTCAGATTGAATGAAATTATTTCAAACATCGAAAAAAAAAAAAACTTCCTTTGCGTCTAGAGAAATAAAAGCAAAATCTTGACATCGACATTTTTTTTCCTTTTTATATACAGAAAAAAATAGATAAAAACATTTTGGACAACTATAAATAAGTATATGTTTTTTCGGGTAGAACGCACGCCGTGTATAGCTTGTGATGTTATTTGTTCGCATCTAGCTGAAAACTCAGCTTTTACTGATATTTTTGCCGTAGGTGAAGGTCACTGCTGACGCAATCCGTTAATCAGATTATAAGTTTGTGCGGGTATTGGTGTTTGGTATGTGTGTGTGTTTGAAAATGATTGTGTACTGTAAACAGCTCATATCGTTGGCTCCGGAAATTTGACATATTTTGAAACGAGATTGGTAGAAAATGCAACACTTATTAAGACAATCATAGAGAATAGCAAATGGCGTGAACCAGGATAAATACTCTGCCCCTGTCTGTGAAGCTGACACATTCCTGGTGACCCAAAGATTTGTCAGTAGTGGTGGGCGAGTTTGAGCAACAGGTATCCGATACCTGGTCCATTCATACTGGTGACTCTAGGATTTAGGGCCATCCTGCACATACGCTTGGAGCGTGGAGGGGGGCTATGCCCCAGCGTACGAAATACGTACATAGGGGAGAGGGAGGCTTCTGGAAAGCGTATGTGCGTGCGCTTCTCAAATATGGTATTAACTTTAAAAGTTTGATTTTATTTGCAATTATTTTTTCCAAACAAAATCAGTCCTAGTGTTATATAAAATCGAGCACAGGCCAAGAATTCCATGAAAGAGTCAAGTAGTGCATGCAAAAAGTCACCTCAAGTTTTAGAAAATCAAGTCTATGAGAAACGTTCTTCGGAGAGCGAGGATCAAAACTTGCCAAAGTCGAGGGTACGAATCTTACGGATGGCCCCCTTTCTCAGTGGCCGTGGATAGGTCTGGGTGGTACCTGTATGATAACTAATAATAATATAGTACATTCCCATTGCAACAGGGAACATGCATGACGTCTAAGCAGATAGACAGCAAACACTGTTTGTGAATAGCCAGAAAACCTGTGGTCGGTGTGACTTTTGTCTGTCTTTATTGATAACTGGAATGATGCATAGGCAAAGATAAAATATCCCCCCCCCCCCCACGCACACAAAAACTCGTCCGTTTTTGTTTGTTGTTTTTTTTTTTTTTGTAGCCAAAGCCGGGCGTTAGAAACAATAGGAGAAAAGCAATAATAAACCCCAAAAGAATAAGAAAAAAAGAAAATCAGAAAAAATGCAACTTTATTCTTTTTTAAAAATATTTTTTGCCATATTCTATCTTTGTTCCAAGTCCCTACAGATTTTCTCAATGTGTGTATGTGGGTTTGTTTTTTTTAACAAAGAAAAGACAGCAGAGCAGTCCTCTGCATACATTGTAGGAGTGAATAATTTGTTTCATTTACGTTTTAATCTTCCTCTGTTTGTTTGTTGTTGTTGTTTTTCATGGACAATTAGATCACATTATATATCAGGTGTTAGGCAACAGTTGTTAGATCACTAACGAGTGAATGTAATCAAAGCATAGCCAGAAAGTAGTTTTTCTCGGACCCGCTCGGAGAGGGAGGGGGTGGGGGGATTTCAATTTGGGACCTATCCCACCAGCCAGAGCTCTAACCAGGAACAACAGCTGAAGAAAATATTGAATTGTTCGATAATTAGAGGGACAAGCAGTGTCATTTTCACCGGAGTCAAAGGAAGCGCACTCCACCCATACATGTCGTATGTTGAAAGACAAGGGAGCGAAAGTCCCATATATAGACATACCGAGATAAGTGGCAAAAGGGGTTTGTGAATTATGGTTTAAATAGGTAGTCTCGCCATTTGAAAATGAATTCTTTACAAAGAACACAGACTACATCTGGTCAACTGAGAAAGACTGCGAAGGGAAATTCTGAGAGAGTCCCATTGTCTAATGTTAAGATCGTAGAAGGAGGAGAGGAAGAAGCAAATCTGTGTGAGTATTCCTAGTTCAAATCTAATTATCGATGCATGTGGTATCAAACGGGTCCATTAAACACAGACTCCCTTGACAGACTTTTTTTTTTTTTTCGGTAACTGCACATGACTTTCTACAGGACACTGACCTTGCAATGGGTGCAGTCATATTGGTTTGTTAGGCCCGACTCAGACACGGTAGGGCAGGGCATTTTGAAGCATTCTCCATACAAGCAAGCTACCACTTGATTGTGAACCTTCTAGCTAATCTTTCCATTTCGCTGGAGTATTTTTCTTCATTTATTGTTGTAATAGTAAGTAAATCTAGACACCTAGTTAGAGTCTCCACCTTCTTTTTTGTCTCTATGGACAAAAATTAATGGGTTGGTGGAAAAAAGGGAATGAAGGTGGGTGAAATAGGAAAGAGAGAGAAGGAGACATTTGGGACGCTAGGTTTTTAGAACTGTTGTTCTCTATATAAAACTGGTGAAGGTTCACGTCTAACCATTTCTGAAAGCTCGTCTGAACACGATGTGAATATTCATTTATTTTACAGGGTTTGAAACTTTCTCTCGATTCAATCCTGTCTGTTATGAACAAAAGTCACTTTCTACTAGTGACAACTTTGGCCTCACAATAAGCACAAAGAAGACGGAAGTGCTCCATCAGCCTACTCCAGACGACAAGTATCCTGTGACCCCAAATATCAAAGTCCACGACAGTCTTCTGAAGGTGTCGGAGAACTTCACCTATCTTGGCAGTACACTGTCTTCCACGGCTCGTGTTGATACTGAAATTCCCTCAAGAATCAGCAAAGCCAGCTCTGCATTTGGCAGGCTTCGAAAGAGAGTGTGGGATGTTGCCGGCATTCGCACAGACACTAAGCTGAAAGTGTACAATGCTGTGGTCCTTCCCACCCTACTCTATGGGGCTGAAACCTGGACAGTGTACCAATCGCATGCCAGAAAACTAAATCACTTTCATCTGGCCTGCCTTAGAAAGATCCTAAGGATCAAATGGCAGGATAAAATTCAAGACACTGAGGTCCTCAATCGTGCCAAGGAATTGAGCATCTTCTGCCACCTGAAAAAAATTCAGCTACGTTGGGCAGGACATGTTGTCAGAATGCCCGACTCCAGACTCCCTAAGCAAATCTTCTTCTCTGAGCTCTCCAATGGAACGAGGAATGTTGGGGCCCCAAAGAGACGTTACAAAGACACTCTCAAGCAATCACTGAAGGCCTTTGCCATTGATGTGAGTGAGTGGGAAAAGCTCTCGCTTGATCGAGCAAATTGGAGGGCGGCCCTTACCAGAGGCAGCAAAGCATGGGAGGCTGACAGAGTCCAGCAGGCTATCAAAAAAAGAGAACGGCGCAAGAAAAGGCCCAGTGGTACTGAACCAACGGAGCACTCTTGTCACTTATGCGGAAGGGTCTTCAGGGCAAAAATAGGACTTATCAGTCACATGAGAAGCCATAAGTCATGAAAGAACAGTCTTTCTATTCTGTCCTCTGTGTCCTTTACTTCTCTTTATTGTCCATGTGTTGAAATTCTCAACAATTTCTGTTCTTTATTCCTCTGGTGTTGTTAAGGTCATCATCATACCTGATGGACGAACTATTATTATTATTATAACAGATGCCATGAGTTACAAACTAGCAGTATGTATGAGTATTTCTCTATTTGAACGTCTGGGTCTGACAGGCCCCAGTAGGTACAAAATTGGCAGTGTTTATTAATATTTCTCTGTTTGAAAGCCTAGGTCTGACAGACACCATGAGGTACAAAACCGGTAGAGTGTATTAATATTTCTCTACTTGAAAGTCTGGGCCTGACAGGCCCCATGAGGTATAAAACTTGTAGTGTGTATTAATATTTCTCTACTCCAATGTCTGAAGGTGTCGGAGAACTTCACCTATCTTGGCAGCACACTGTCTTCCGCGGCTCGTGTTGATACTGAAATTCTCTCAAGAATCAGCAAAGCCAGCTCTGCATTTGGCAGGCTTCGAAAGAGAGTATGGGATGTCGCCGGCATTCGCACAGACACTAAGCTGAAAGTGTACAATGCTGTGGTCTTTCCCACCCTACTCTATGGGGCTGAAACCTGGACAGTGTACCAATCGCATGCCAGAAAGCTAAATCACTTTCATCTGGCCTGCCTTAGAAAGATCCTAAGGATCAAATGGCAGGATAAAATTCAAGACACTGAGGTCCTCAATCGTGCCAAGGAATTGAGCATCTTCTGCCACCTGAAAAAAATTCAGCTACGTTGGGCAGGACATGTTGTCAGAATGCCCGACTCCAGACTCCCTAAGCAAATCTTCTTCTCTGAGCTCTCCAATGGAACGAGGAATGTTGGGGCCCCAAAGAGACGTTACAAAGACACTCTCAAGCAATCACTGAAGGCCTTTGCCATTGATGTGAGTGAGTGGGAAAAGCTCTCGCTTGATCGTGCAAATTGGAGGGCGGCCCTTACCAGAGGCAGCAAAGCATGGGAAGCTGACAGAGTCCAGCAGGTTATCAAAAAAAGAGAATGGCGCAAGAAAAGGCCCAGTGGTACTGAACCAACGGAGCACTCTTGTCATTTATGCGGAAGGGTCTTCAGGGCAAAAATAGGACTTATCAGTCACATGAGAAGCCATAAGTCATGAAAGAACAGTCTTTCCATTCTGTCCTCTGTGTCCTTTAGTTCTCTTTATTGTCCATGTGTTGAAATTCTCAACAATTTCTGTTCTTTATTCCTCTGGTGTTGTTAAGGTCATCATCATACCTGATGGACGAACTATTATTATTATTATTATTACTCCAATGTCTGGGTATAACAGATCCCACGAGGCACAACACTGGTAGTGGGTATTAATATTTTTCTATTTGATAGTCTGGGTCTAACAGGTCCCACGAGGTACGAAACGGAATATGGAG